>JAJJWX010004447.1:1122500-1646706 GCA_023529315.1 Papaver bracteatum | reverse complement strand
TTTGCCCTGCCTGCAATAGACACTGTGCACTTGCAGTATACATAATAGTAGGTATCTTTCTGAGCCTACCAGTGACCCTTATCTCAACTGCTAGGGTGGCTAAATCCTACCCAAATCATTACCTAAACCTAAACCGAGAAGATTACTTCTCAATCATTTTTCACCTGAAATCAAGGCACAGAAAGAGGCGCAGCTTCTGCTGCTGTTTGATAGGTGTTGTAAAACACCTAATTCTATATCTAGTATTTATGCTTTCTTTGCTATTTATTTTGTAAAATATGTATCTTATGTTTAGTTCTGAGTTTTTAGGTGCAATGGAGCACTTGGAGGCAAAAGAAGGAAAAAGTGTCCATTTGGAGCGCAAAAGACAAAGAGGGAATTCACATGCGATCTATACTTGGAGAAGTCCAGGTTGCACAAGGAGGAGGTGAAGATGAATCGTCAGTTTGCCATAAATGACAGTTGGACAAGAAGCGAGTGGGTTGTCAATCATCGGGAACCGACAAGCCAAGTTATTTGAGTACCCCTTATCTTAGTCACCTGGGGTGGCTATATCCAATTCTACTTCCTACACAAAACCTAATATCTAGAGGAGTGTTTTTCTGTGCTCATTACACTCAATACCTAGAATTCAGAGAACTGGTTAATTCTTTCTCAATCATTGTAGTTGTGTTTGTCTGATAGCTAGAAACAGAAACGAGTAATAGCTGCTGCAGAAAAGAGAGATTGAAACTGAGATGGTAAACTGACAAGAAATCGAAGCTTCTGTTGATGGATAAATTGGTTGGAATTAGGGTTTCAAAGGATATTAAAGAGATGGGTTCTGCAGTTACAATGGAGAATGGTTCGATTTTGATTTCAGGGATGAATAAGGAAGTTAGGGTTTGAACTCAGAGGAAGAGATGATGTTGTAGTTGATGTTGAATCTCTGAGAAGGAGGAGATCGATGGAGGCAAAGGTGTTGTTTATGTTCAAGTAAAGAACACAATTGGTGGTGTGTTGGTAACTGAAGTTGCAACTTGTATTGATGGAATTCAGAGACAAAGAAGGGTGCAATGAAGTATGGAATAAGGCAAGGGTTGTGGCAGTGTTGAATCTGGGTTAAGCTGGTCAGGGTCCTAGGAAGATTGATTGAGAAATTGCAGGTGATTTAGATGGTGTTTCTGATGATGCTCAAATGGGTTTCTGGTGTGTACAAGAGGAGCTACAATCGGTGTGTTGCAATTTCCTGTGAAATAGGTGTTGGTACTGTTAAGCTCTCTCGATTTGGATGGAATCGGCAGCAGCAAAGATACGTTTGAGGATGGGTTTGAGTTTGATTGGAAACAGCTCAGTCAGTTCCATGATGGGTTGCAATTGAACTAAGAAGGATTTGGTCAAGTACAAGCTGCAAGAACTTGACCATTTACAACAACAAGTGAATCGGGAAAGTGAAGAAGATGGCAGATCGAACTGGAGATGGCATGCGATGGTGGTTGTTGGAAATGGTGCAACTGCAGCGTTATTTGCAGCTACACAGGCCGAGGTCGAGAGTTGTGGTATGTATTTATGCTGGACAGCGAAGCGGGTTGGCTGAGATGGTCGTAATCCGAGCTGGATAATTGGATTGTGGTCTACTGGTGGATTTGGTGATCGATCAACAACAACTTTGGCGTGTGGAGACTCGCCATTTCAGCAAAAAAATAATGGAGTTAGCCTGGAGCGAGGAAGTGTTGTATGTGTTTGAATGATGCTGATGTTTTGAGCTCGAACTGGTGGTGGAAGTGGTGACATCAACACGGTTTGGTTTCTTTGGAAATGAATTGCAGAACGTAGATGAGAACTTAGCAGGGTGATGGCTGAGTGTACGCGAAGAGTGAATTGATGCGAGTCTGGTGGTTGTATGCCGGTGAAGAAGAACAACAAGCCTACTTTCTGTTAGCTAATAGAGCGACTGCAATGGGAAATCAAATATTCTAATGGAGAAGGAAGATTGAATTTGCAGTTGTGAATGGTTCTTACTGTGAACTTCCGATTCAATCTGCAGTTCTGGAAGTTGGTTGTAGCGGTTGTACGCAGTTGTTGAGGTAGAAATTTTGAATGAATGTGATGGTGTTTGAGCTTACAATGAAGTCAGTGCAACTGTAGCTGAGGTGCAGGGAAAGGCAATGGTGGAAAAGCTGGTAATGATATAGTATTGCAGGTACCAGCTGGAGGTGCTGCTGGTGCAATTGCAGGTGGAAGTGATGGGAATGGTGATGTTGTTGTGTGCTTTGGTGTTGTGAGCTCAGTGCAGTGGAGCTTGAGCTGGGGGATGTGAGCTGTAATGTGCAGGTGGGTGCTACTGAGATGAACAAGGAGTTAGAAATCAGCTGCGAGAAATGTTACAACAAGGAAGAGATGAGCATGAAATGCAGAAATAGTGCGAAAACGGGGCAGAAATGGCGAGTCGGTGGTACTAGCTCGGGTTGCCAAATTTCGGGAGTTAAAGTGTGAATTTCAATATTTCAGTGAATCACGAGGGGGGTATGAGTCGGATATGGAAGTTGGCGGATGGATATGGGAGCTACGAGTCGCGCTTTTGGGTGCGTTTTCGCAAGAATAAGGAATTGGTTTAGGTGGTATTTTGTGAATGTTTGAATTGCAGAGAAATCGAGTTGAGCTTCTGGGAGTGTGTACTTTCCTGGTGACGTCTTCCAATGCTTCAAGTGATTGGAGAAATTTTTCCGGTGGCCGGATTCCAGCGACGGTGACCGGATTCCGAACATATTCCGGCCGGTGCACCAGTTTTACGGTGAACATATTTTTGGGACATAATTTCAATTGGGTTTCTCATACTTGGTTCATGGGCTTGGTGGACTTCTTGCTATTGGACCGTGGGCTTTGAAGACCTAATTTTGGAAAGTTGAAGGCTATAAAAAGAAGAAGTTTCTATTCGTTTGGAGAGGAGATCACGTATCTTTCTACTGGGTTTTTGGAGGAGAGCAGCGACTAGGGTTTGCTTCCATTTATTTTTATGTTCTTCATTTTATTTTTAATAATAATTATGTTGAGTTCAAAAACCATGAGTAGCTAAATTCTTAATATTGGTTATGGGATAATAAGTAGATTTCACATATAGTATTGGAATCAATGAAGTAGTTTTGTCTCAATATTTTACTGTTTATGATTCATTGTTTATATTGAATATGATTTGATTGTTTATTTGGTTGAGTCCGGAATCAATCCGATTTGCATTCATATCTAGAGCTATATTAGGGTTTTCAATACGAAAACGTTGTTCATCCCTGATTCTATGTAGCATAAATGTGGGTAGTGCTTGTAGAGATATATCCTACTAGTCACATATGAATCATAACTTGGGTTAAATTGATTTAGTGCTTTTACACATTTCGATTGCCTTGATTAGTCTTATTCCATATAGCTTATTGCTTCTAGGGAGTTAAATCTAATTTGGTTTTACACTTTAGGTTTCTTTCTAGGAAGAATTCACATATGCATCTTTTAATGTGGTTGTGATGAAATCGGGGAATTAGCGGAATATTCTTGCGATCAAGATATTCTATGACTTTTAGTAAATGAGAGATTAAATTTCAATTCTAGTCATTGATGAAAATATGTATTTGTGAATGAAACTATCCCGTGACCAATACTTTATTCTTATTGATTATTTTTAATACTTTACTTTGCTTTCATTTCATTGTTTATTTACTTTGAAATATCAACATCCCCCCTTGGTTACTAAGAAACTGGAAATTTTTATAACAACAAAGGCCTCTCTGTGGATACGAACTCTTTCTTATCGCATACTACTTTATTTTAGGAAGTAAGAAAGTGAAATTATTTCTGCGTCGGCTGACAACCGACCACTGTTACTTCCTAGAAATCGAAAGATGGATTGTTTAAAATTTTGAAAACAAGATCGAAAGCGGTTGCTGGTGATTGAGATGGAGAATCAGGAGAAACACAGAGTTAGGGTTTGATCACTGGAAGATTAAAGATGAGGTTCATGTGTTACATTGAGAAGAGGAACTAAGAGTTTATGAAGAATTAACAGATGGGTTTGTGCAAATTATTTGATACAGGGTTTGTAGAAGGTGGATCTGATATATTCAATCGATAAGCTCCTGTTACTGAGTATATGGTTGAACAGATAAGGTACAAGGGTCAGATTCGAGTTATGGTTCTGATGTTTTATTTAGAAGGGGGATCAATGGGGAGATATGAAGCTGAATTTGAGATGAATTTCAAGGGGAATACAGTGTAAATGGCTAGGATTTTGTGTGTTGAACTGAAGCAGCAAGATGAAGTTTCAACCAACTCAAGTGGTGAAGTTTCAGGAGACAGTTTTGGTGCTAAATAGCTGGCTGTAATGGACTGTGTGCTGAGAACTGAGATTGAAATGAGGATAATGCAATGTTATTGGTAATGGAAGGTTGCAATGCAGATCTAGAATGGGTATGCTTCTACTGGTGGTATTAGTTGTGTGAGATGGGGCATTGCAGAGCTGCTACTAAGCTTAAGATTGCAGTTAAAAGAGCAGGGTAGTTGGTGTCGCTGTGTGTAACTGCAGGGATATGATACTGCTATGAAGTGCAAATGGAAGTCTGGCTTAGGTGCAAATTGGTTGTGACCTGAGAAGGTTATGACATTGGAGATACAAGGAAGCAAGAAAACTGAGTTGATGTTGCTGTAGAATGAAATTGAGCATGGAACTGATGCTAAGAACAGGGTATTGGAGTTGTGCTACAGAAACTGGGAATTGAAGAGTAAGATTTTGCAGCTGGATATTGTAAGAGAGAGAGCCAAGCAGTTGCAGGGGACTTGAGAACATAGTGGTGGTGATTGAATCTGTGGTTTTAAGAATTGCATATGCAGGCAGAGTAGTGTGCGTTGCAGTTGTAGCTGCTGCTGCCATGGACTGTGACTGTGTTGATATGTAGTTTGTAGACTAGGAGCAATGGCGAGGCTTGAAGTTGCAAGTGTTGCAGCTATTGGTGACAGTGGCTTGAGCACGGTGTATTTCAGTATGTGCTTAAATCTGGAAGTGCAGTTGCAGCAAAGAATGAAGCTTGGGTATTGTTCTATTTTGCAGTCAAGAAGCTACAGAAGATATGAAGTTCAAGCAACTGCAGTGATGGTGATATTGCAGTTTAGTCTGAGATGCTGGTGCCAATGGAAATATGGTGATGTGATGTTGGAGATGCAGTTCATTGGTAGTATTGGTGGTCCTGAATGTAGCAGTAGCGCAGTGAAGGGAATGAGTTGTATGGAATGTGCATTTTGTGCAGGGTAAGAATCAATTGGTTGGCCTGAAGCTGTTGCTTTGAGCTGAGGTTGCAGGTATTGAGTATGCTTATAAGTGGCAGATGTTGCATCGAGCGGGGAAGATTGAGATGAATTCATGGAGATGCAAATAAAGTAGTTGGTGGTGCTGGGAATTAGGAGGATTAACTAAATTTGGCATTGATAATGAGCAGAGAAAAAATATTCCAGTTGGAAAAGAAGTGAAGCTGGTGAGATGCATGTGTAACATCCATCTTGGCTGGGATTATGGCTCACGCAAGACAGCTTAGGCTTGTGCATTCTAGCATAGTCTGTGCAAATGGCCAGGCCAAGGTGACTCGCCTTGACTCAATTAGCTTGACCAAGTGGACTCAGTTGACTACTTGAACTGAGCCGTTTGACTAGTGACCGAGTGGAGTTTGTCGGTCACCTGAGATATTTTCCGGTGCCGGATTCCGGCCAATTTCCAGCATATGACCCAGTTTTCCGGTGACTTATTTTTGGCAAGATTGTTACTTGGGTTTATCACACATATGGCCTTGGTGGATATTTTGTTATTGTACTTTGAAGAATTGGACCTAGTTTTGGAAGGGAGAAAAGCTGCAAAAAGGGAAACTTCTACAACTTTCATATCACGTATTCTACTTGGAGTTTTGGGAGAGAGCCGTATCTAGGGTTTGCTTTCATTTTATATTTTCATCTTCTTTATTTTATTTCCATTATTATTTGATGATGAACTCCATACTTATGAGTAACTAAATCTCTTCTTGATTAAGGGAGATTTCAAAGCCCGGAATATGAACTCATGATTGATACGCAATAACTCTTTTTCTCGCAATTATTCCTGTTATTGTTTGATTTCTATTATGCTAATATTGTTCATGGATTATTTGTTAATGGTTTAAGTTCAAAATTGAATCGTTAGCTCTTAATTCTATTGCTGGTTTAGATTTTATTCAACCCGTAATTGTCTAGAAATATAAACACAATTAGCAATGTATGGGTACTGATGATGGGACTTTGTACCTATATGTAGAAATTGACACTAGTAGGTGATTCATGCTTTTGATTTCATCATTAGGAACAACGTTATCTCACAAAACTTAGAGCACTTGTTTAAGTCACACCTAGTAAGCGTACCTCTAGGAAACTAGGCAAGTAGAAACTGGTAGTCGAGCGCTTCCGTATCCGGTGAGCTTAGGAGATAATAACAGAATAGTTGTGCGTACTAATTATTCTAGGGTTGTTAGTAACGAGATAATGTGAAGAACGTAGCTATCTATCAATTTGGTTTGTATTCCGTGGTCGAGAATACAACAAAATCATCTTTGCTAAGAGTATTTGCATAACAACTTAAGCTTCATACCTCCCTTGGGACGATCCTGCTTACATTATACTACTTGCTAGTGTAAAGAGAAGTAGAGAAATTTATTTTTGAGAGTTCAACACCTCGTTCAGTGGTACTCCAAGAACTACTCTTGCTTCCAACATCAGTGCTGGTGATACCACTCCTCCTCAAACTAACATTGGATACCATCCCTTGTTCGACCGACATCCCGAGAAAATCAGAGAAAATCCGCCTACCATAGGTGATCTCATGAAGATGCAAGAAACTCTTTCTAAAAATCAAATTGACATGGCTAACACTCAGAAGGAGCTGTGCACTTATTCAAAACTCTCACTGACAAAATGTCAGAGAAATCTCAGAAGAAAGGAAAGGCCAAAGAAACATCTCCGTCTGCTTATCCTGAAGTCCACTCCAATCCATGTAGAAGATGATGATGAAGTCCACAAGCTGCAGATAATTCACCAACAAAGGAACTTGCGGGCTTCATCATCCGTGAGGACCTGGAATGCTTCATAGAGGATCGAGGAAAAGGAAATGCACCATCGGTTCATCGTCATCAACCTACATATCCTGCTACTACACAACGAATTTATCTCCCAAAGGGCTACACTTCCCCAACGTTTATACTTTACAACGGAACACGAAATGCTCGAGAACACGTCTCTCGATTCCTTGAGGTACTAGGAGAGCGCGAATTCCTTGAGGTACTAGGAGAGTGCGAACACAATCATGTCGTCCGTCTGAAGTAATTCTCGAAATCTCTGACAGGCCGAGCATACACCTGATACAACAATATTGCACCTTGGAGCATCACTAGTTGGGGAGAAATGGTTAATGCCTTCTACATGAAATACTTCTTCGTCTCAGAGCATATTACTCTCTCCGAATTAGAAAGAATGTCTCAGAAGAGAAATGAACATCCGAACGATTATGTGAAGACTTCTACAAGATGTTCTCATCACCTCTGTAAATGAGATACAACACACTTCAGGCCATGAATTTACAAAAACGTACCAATGGGTGAGGAATGGGACAATGATTCATCAACAAAAGATGTTCGTTTATATCTATGATACAACATACCAAAAGGGCACATCAATTGTACATACGAGATGAAAGATATGGCCTTTACCGTCTGGTCTACAAAATATGAAAAATTTGTTCGGGATTACAAATTACAAATGTGCAAGCTTCGTTGGATAACCTCTACAACTCCAAATTGAGTGATTCTTTTCTCATATGATAACTTAGTCTCTATATCTTCAAAAGTTGGGGTCAAGCATCGAATTCCGACGTCGTATGAGGTTTCTACAGCTCCCAGAGCGTATAACATGCAAGCAACAATTCTTAGACGGGATTCATAACTTCCACAGTCGATCGGTGTCCACCAGGTCTTTCCACTATGTACTTCATCAAGGTACTCCAAATTCGACCACCTAGGTTTTTACATAAAAAATTTACATGGGTCCTCCATCCAAGTCTTGCCAGAAGAAGAGAAAATGAAAAGGAGAGATTTATCAAAATACTAGGGACTGATGGTCCACTAATCATGACGATCATTTTCACGGTCCAAGACCCGTGGTACCAGACTCTCATGTGCTAATCATTCATCATAAAAGGGATGCTACCACCGAGACATGAAACCATGGTCATTACATCACCCCCTCTTGAGAGAAACATCAGCTATATATGGTCATGTGACCAGGTTCTAGAAGTAATGTTTCTATTACTGATAGAAGATGGCACTGCAAGCACCACCATGCTCATATATCAATCAATGGTTCCTGATATCAAATGAATCAATGACATCAAAATCCTTCACCAACCGTTCGAGACACATGCAAATGGTCTGAAGACGCAACGGGGGCGTTTTACAACAAGCTCGTCTGAGACGACTTTTCACTGTCATACACAAAGAGGTGATATGGGAGAAATTGGTGAAGAATATAGGGATGGGTCATATACCATTATCTTCGTATGGATGTCTTCTATAACATATACAAAATTCACAACAATTGGAGAAACGAGCGAAGAGTTGTGGCCAAAACATTGGACCACATGCCAGCTGAAAATTTTCTGAAGGTCTCCTGGAAGTTTACAGTTCATCGATTTCAACCCCTAAACGTTCTCAAAACTTAAAAGTCTTCTTTGTCAAAGCTTTGAGATTTCATGGGCATAAGGATACATGGGAAGACCGAGAAAATACAACTTCGGACGAAGATTATACAGCGTTTCTATCAAAGGCTGAAGTCTGAAATTTTCTGGTGACGTATTTCGACGAAATTACTCGCATACTCACATGGATTCTCATTCATTCATTCAAAAATCAGCAATTTCATACTTTTATGAAGAGATTACAAGATATATACTTACTAAGGGAGTCTCTAAATCATTTGAAGGCTCGACAATGCCGAAATCTCCGCTATCTCCATTTGGTTCGGGATATCTGGAATTCTCCATATTCCCATGCCCAAAGAAGAGTGCGCTTCATCAACATGCTGATTATCTACAATGATTTCTTCCTGGACTCATCAAACAATAATTATTATTATTTCATTTAAGGAGATTCCACGATCACCGGCACGGAAGAGATGCTTACATCGACTTCTTCATCAGTGCTGGATTTTTTTCCCGAGAACAAGTTGAAGGCCGTCAATCGATGGAGAAAAGGTCTAAAATAAGTAAAAAACCTTGGTATCATGATCCTAATTGCATGGGCAGGGAAAAGTCATGACACAAGGAGTGCTAACAACTCACCAAATAAACGGCTGGGGACTACACGTCATTTGCTAACATCATGTAGTCCTTGGGTTCTCTACTCCCATATACTTTCTTCTATTTCTGTGGGATCTACATTTATCCGGGATTTCACTATATGATCATCCTGTGGTAAAGCTAATGAAATAAGCAGAAGTCTAACTCAATATGAAGGATCTCTCACCATCACTCAGAGGTCCCAGGAGTATCATTTCTTAAAGTTTCATCAGTAGAGATGTCATCTCTGGAAACACCACCTTTGGAAGTATCATCCTTGGAGTCAGTCATTCTTGAAAAGTGGCTATTTCAGCACATCGTTCATACAAAGTGCAGGATTCGACAAAAGAATGAATCATGCAATTAGGATGCTCACATCAGCGTCTACAAAATGGTAACTCTCAACTCTTACCTATTTACGGTTTCACGAACTTAGTGATAATAACGTAAAACTTCGAAAATCTTGCTCGCTCCTCCAAACCTACAAAGACGAGCAACACCCATTACTTAAAAATCTTACACCTGACTTTTCACGAAATTATGAATAATTCACATAACCCTTCATGTGAAAATTCACTGATTTTCTACCGTGTGTGCATACACTATGAAATCACGAAATTCATGAAAACATCATTGTTTGCTTTTAACAATTGTTTAAAATCAAAACTTGATTTTGCAAAATCTTTCATAAAATCGTGAACAACCCATGTAACTCTTTATTGTGTGAACGGTTTTTCAAAATTTGGAAAAAGGTTCATTCTACAATTGTGAAAACTCGCATATAGACATTATTTCACCATGTATAATTGTCTACTTTCAACAGTTGTTCAAAATCAAAACATTGATTTTACAAAAATATATATTTTAATGTGAAACTCATGTAACTTTGAAAATATATGTATATATATATATTTATTTTATTTTTTTGCTCCCTCTCACGAGCATTCGCCTATGAAACGAGGGTCTTTTCTACTTTTGTAAAGGTCCACATATTCCAAATAAATCCTATCATGAGGTGCAGGTCTTTTCAAAAATTCCTCTAACTCTAAGGATCATTATTTATTACTTTTACTATGAACAAACCTACGTTCCTAAAAGTATTTGTGAAAGTCCATTCTTTGAAAATAAATTTTAGTTTTCATAAAACTTCATGAACAAAATTTTATCTACTGTAACTAGATCATGTCTACTCAAGAATTCATGTATCTCTTTTATACTAGGGATTATTGCTCATTTCTTAAACTAACGAACGAACGTGCATATGTTATCTAAAAATAATTTTTCATGAAACTTACGCATACATGCACACATGGAATTTTATTTTGAACAACTCATGAACAACTGAACTTAAAAAAAAAAAAAAAAAATTTAGGGCTTCACCCTTTTATATTACGTTTATTTCCAACACCTAAAACATCTGGGTTTCCTTTTTCGGGCTCGGGCCCTAAAATCCTAAATCGATCAAAACTAGGATTTTAGCTAACCAAATCAGCAGAACTTCACCTCTCCACATCCACAAAATAACACTCTATCACACTTAGGGTCCTCACCCGAACATTTGCTCGTACATGACACCATTGGAGAAAATCGAGGATTCTGAAACTTCCTTTGTAGACTGAGTTCAACCACGATCTCGTCGACTGAAAATCACAATCTAATGCTTACCGCGGAACATGATTGTCCCTCACTAAGCAGGGGACTTAATGTTGATGGTGGATTTTCAACAAAGGTTAAATCCGTAAAATCATGATACTGCATGCTTCTGATACGGCTTCAGGCATGTGACGATTCATATTTTACGAAGCCATGATGAACATGTCTTTCGAAAAGCCTCCACTAGCAGAGCGTTCGATCCATGGAATTTCATTGTGACCTCTATATAGAATATAATAGAATTGGGCGGTCCTCCTAAACAATTGTTTGTTGAGAGGGCTTAAGGCCTTCAGGACGTCGGTGATACTCATTGTTCCCTGACTACAGGAAAGTGACCCACCTCTGCATGGAAAAACGATTGGGCAATTCTCCGTCAGATTGAGAGCAACAAGGCCTTCAGGATAGTGATACTCACTGATCCTGACTATGTATAGCGACGTGTATAGACTCGGGTATTCTTCGTAGTGTTTGAGAGCACCCCCAGGATTAGCCGTCTCCTGAATATGCATATAGATTAATTCTTCCGTGATATTCACCACCGAATTCCCAAAATAATCTATTATTGCTCCTATTCCATGGTCGAATCCACGGCCTGATCCCATGGAATGTAAATAACAATTGCTCCGATTCCATGATCGAATCTACGACTTGATCTCATGGAATGGCAACAACAATTTATATCATTACTCCGATTTCATGATCGAATTCACTGCTAATCTCATGAAATGGTAATAGATAATTTTATTACTCCGATTTTATGGTCGAATCCACGATCCCATGGAATGGTAATGCCTATTTTATTATTCCGAGTTCATGGTCGAATCCACAGCTGATCCTATTAATTGATAATAAATAACCACTTATTTTATTGTCTCGTTTCTTGAACTATTATACACCTAATTTCATGAATTAACAATAAATATTCAACTATCGGGCATCTGGATCATCACTGAGTAATCCCCACAAAAATGGTGTAAGCGTATTCGACAATGATGCACGACTGAGCACCCGGATGCACGAACGAGCATTCAAAAATAAGAACAGATGAGGAATCCTACGCAAAACAGGAGAAAACAAATAATAATGAAATAATATGAGGCGTCCACGGGCCGGGCCATCCGGCCATGCCCTAGCCGTGGTTGGTTTCTTGGCTTTCCCATTTTTTTCCCATTTTTTTTTTTCATGAACTCATGAAAACTCCTTCAATTTAGCAATTTCCTTGTTTGTGCAAAACTCATGAATCCCTCATAACTTCATGGATTCATGAAATAATATTATAAAATAAGGAAAGGTGCGCGGGACTGGGAAGTCTAGCTGGCCGGCCATGCCCAAGCCGTGGCCGATCCCACACCTAGCAATCCCTAGCTTTTTATAATTATTGTTGTTCCCTAAACTCATGAAACTCCTCCGTTTCAACAAAAACTCACGGATTCTCCATAACTTCACGGATCCATGAAATAATATTATAAAATATGAAAAAGTATGCGGGACCGGGCAAGATGGCCGGCCAGATATTCCCTAGATGTGGCCAGTCCCATACCCTGCAATACCTAGTCTTTTATAATTATTATTTTCCTCGAATTCATGAAATTCCTTGGTTTGAGCAAAAATCGTGATTTCTTCATAATTTCTCAAATTTTGCTCAAATCATGAAAATTCAAGAGCCAACATGGTCACGTGACCGGCCAGCCTCTCACGGAAAATTTAGATGTTAAAATACTCTTATTTTAATATTTACAAAATATTGGTCAATTGAGCATACATGCTCATTCCAACAAAATCAAGAATTTCAGTCAAGATGAAACTCTTCTGAAAATTCACAATGTTGCTCGAACGCACATCAGAAAATACTGAAACTCTCAGTACAGATACACGGACACCATGGAAACACACACATTCCCTAATGACCGACCAGGGTTATTCATAGGGCTTGCACAAAGCCGGTCCCACATGTTTTCATGATTCTGACCTAGTTTGCTGAATTGCTCATATTGGGCCCAAAACCTCTCCAACCAACCTGGGGATTGCTCAAACGGACAACATCTAGTCCCGTAACCACCAAGAGACGGTCCCATGCTCTCTTGGTCGGTCCCATATTTCATATCTAGGTTTCTTCACCTAATGTTGAACCCAGCAGTAATTCAATAAATGATGTAACCAGCACTTAATTATCATTCCTTCACCAACTCTCCAATTGAGAACCCTTGTACTCAATAGAGCGATTGGAATCAGATGGACGTCCATGGTCCCATGAGGTCGGTCCCTCTTTTGCTAATGACTTATTTTCAGCAATTCGTCAACTAGTGGGCAATTCGTCAAAAATTAGGGTTTTCGAACAAACACTTAACAAATTATTATTCTGAGCAAGTTCAAACACCAAATTTATGTTGATCCACAGGGATTAATTTTATAATATCTGGTAATCTACCAATATTTTTATATTTTATTGGGTCACTCACCAGTAAATATTTCTTCGATTTGAGCAGCTTTGCTCAGTCGCTCAAATATTGATCCAGCTATCAATATTTAATAAATTGTTAGTAATTTTTCGAATTGAGCAACACTTGCTCAATTGCACGTCAAATTGTCAACATTTGTTAATTTGATGAATTAAGCGACGATTGCTCAGTTGCTCGCCAAATTCTCCATATTCAGTAATTCGGCGAATTGAGCAATACTTGCTCACTTGCTCGAATATTGACCCAACTATCAATATTCAGTAATTTATCAGTATTTCTCCGAATCGAGCAATACTTGCTCAGTCGCTTGAATAATCAACACATACTCAGTAACTCATCAATATTCAATAACTTGTTGAATTTACAACATTCGCTCAGACGAGCAACGTTAATATTCATGAATCACTGAGCATTTGTCAAACATGCTCGATTCAACAAAACCTAGGCTCATTGCCTAATCAGTCAACAACTGAAAAACTAAATACACGTCTGTCATACAGACTCCACGATTCGTGAGATATCAATCATGTCAAATTGGGGGATAATAACTAGGGTTTTGGTCTGGCGGCTTACAGCACGTGGATTCATCCACGACGAGAAATGTGCGTAAGTTGTGTCAACGGTTGAAGGAGTTAGCAAAGTAGTGGGTGCACGAAATCCGTCAAGTCTCCATACGACATGGAACTGACTTTACCACGATCTTTTACCAGCCCACTCTTCCACTCATGAAATTGTCACACTTACAGGGATCAAGGTGTTCACAACTCTGACAATATAAATAAGTCTCTGAATCCATGATTGAAAGACAACGAACAATGAGTGACCACTAGCTATCATAAATCGTCCACACAGAATTTCTCGAGTAACTAATCTCAAGAATTCATCAATCCATCAGAACTTAATTGAACTCAACAGTTCATTAATTATTATAGAAACCTTCAACATACCCACAATCCTTAATCACCACTGATCCCACACAATTCTCAGCTTCCCTCCTACAGATCAACCTATCTCCCTTTTTGCGACCAAATTGACTCTGGAACGGCCATTGTCTTGGTTTAGGCCGGAGTCCTACAGATTGATCTCTCGAATCTAAGCAATCCCTTTGCAGTGCATTTATGTGTGGTTAAGTAGTTTTCCCGATTCGAGGAGTCTCGACGACACGCTCGACTCTTCACTTTCCTAAAAAATCAGCGAACCGTTTTTCACCATCTACAACGAGGAAACCGCAAATGCAGAAAAACCCTGAGACCTACTCCAGATTGAAAGCACACTATATTAAGCCGCTATAGACACTAGCCTACTATAAACTAACTTCTGTCTGGACTGTATGTTAAACCCCAATCAATCTCACCCTGATCCAAGGTACAGTTGCTCTCCTTAGGTCTCTGATCCCAACAAGATACTACACACTTAATTCCCTTATCTGATCTCACCCACAACTAAGAGTTTCTACGACCCAAAGTCGAAGACTTTAATAAACAAATATGTATCACACAGAAAATTCTACGGTAATAGATAAAATCTGTCTCCCACAGAAATACCTACGAGTTTGTTCCATCTTTTGATAGAAATCAAGGTGAAAAGGAACCAATTGATAACCTGAACTTATATTCCCGAAGAACAACCTAGTATTATCAATCACCTCACAATAATCTTTATCGACGCGGCGAAATAAGATATTATGGAATCACAAACGATGAGACGAAGATGTTTGTAATTACTTTTATATCTTGCCTATCGGAGATATCAATCTCAAGCCAATCGTTATGATTGTACTCAATACAATAGAAACATCAAGATCAGATCACACAACTACAATAAAGTAATATCGGTCTGGCTTCACAATCCCAATAAAGTCTCATAGTCGTTAACCTATAGGGTCTCGATAGAAACCTAAGGTTAAAGGATAATCGACTCTAGATAATACAACTAGTATCACACAGGAGGTGTGGGGATTAGGTTTCCAAGTTGCTAGAGTTCTCCCTTATATAGTCTTTCCAATCAGGGTTTTCAATCAATGTTATCTTAGTAACAAAGCATTCAATATTCACCGTTAGATAAAAACCTGATTAGATTCAAGCTAATATCTTTCAACTGTTAGATCGAAAACTTAGCTTGTTACACACGAATGAAATGCACGTTTTAGGTTTGTGTAACCGTACCCAAATATGTACATTCGTTGGTTCAACAATAGTTAACCAAATGGTTAGCCATATGATCACTTTCATATTAACCATATTCTTCTTTACCATAACTAGTTCAAATGACTCAAACGAACTAGTTAGAGAGTTGTTCAATTGTTTATATCTTATAGAAGTATACAAGAAACAATCGAAGCAAAAACGATTTGATCCCTCGAATCGATTCATGAACTTTATAACCACGGTTTGCAAACTTGCATTCCTTAGTTAATATAAGTATAAGTTCACGAATAATCATTTTTAGAAAATAACCAACCTAATTACGTGGACTTAAGTACCCGGAATAAGTTTGTAAAATTTACAAACTCCAGCAAATTTTCTCGGGAAGAGAACCTCCGACAGTACGCGGACTGGGTTCGCGGACTCTGTTTCGGTTTTCTGAGCAGCAAAGTACGCATACTTTTGTTCAAGGAATAAGGACTTATACATGTATGTGTTTCCACACAATTATTAAATCCAACAATGGTTATATAATCTAAACTCTAATTTTAATTATTGAAACATTCTTAGAGGACGTTATATAGTTGTTATTCACAAACCATTTTTCGTCAAAGCCATTTTCAAGTAATTGAAACATAACATGACGTTCGTCACTAGGTAAATATGAACTTTGCCAAAGCGAAAACTTACCAACACATATTTCGAGAAATAGATAAGCGAGTTAAACTCGGATCGGAATAGAAAATGTGTATAATCAAAGTCTATATAGCAAAATGACTTTTGTCTCAAGATAAGAGATAGAGAGTATATAGACTTTTGAGTGATGGATAAGTTCAAGTCTCCACATACCTTTTAGTCGATGAAGTTCCACCAGTTCCTTGAGTAGTCCTTCGTCTTGTAAGATGATCTCCATGGAGTTCTTGAGCTCAACTACACTTTATATCCTAGTTTGAGACTTAGCTATAGTAGACTAAAAATCAAGACTTATAGTTTTGATCACTAACATTAACAAACATGCTTGAGATAACAATGCATACGAGTTAGACAGAGCAGTGCTCTAAAAATCTCTCCCTTTGTCAATTTTAGTGACAAAACTATCAATACATATGGAATACAAAAATAGATAAATAAACTTTTGTAGATCTTCTTCCACATGCCTAATCTTCAACATTACTCGAAATCTTTGTCACTTCCAAGTACTCCAATGATTCCAAAGGTTGTAAGTTTAGCATCATCGTTGTTGAAAATCCGTAGCTATAACAATGAGAAAACAAGAATTCTCAAACATTGTTATACAGTATCATAATATTATTATACATCATCAATGTTCAATTGTATCACACCTTCGACAACAATACTATGGTGATATATATCACTCACCCTTAGTCAATACTCCATCTCACATGGAAACCACTCCCCCTTACATAATGATCCGAAAACCATATGTATTTGTATTGTGAACTACACATTAATTCTCCCCTTTTTTGTCAATAAAATTGGCAAAGGTACGAAAACGGGATCCTAATGAAAATTTCCATAGAGACATTTCATGACCAAAAGAAAGTACATATCAACTTTTTAGATGCAATCATATAGCCGAAGCTAAATGATTTCATCAAGGAGTTTATAAAGATAGAAGATAACTCCTAAAATATTCCACAGCCGCACTCCCCACAAAGATTTGGTAATTAAACACAAGTTCAATTAAGAACTCTCCCCCATAATATGTCATTCCCGAAAGAACAACAAGAGCGACCTTAATTTCATAAGAAAATAAGGATTTCTTTGGACATAACAAATCACATACGAATATGAATTTGAATCCAAACATACTCAATTAGATTAACCACAAGGGAACCCATAATTAATCTAATCAGAATTGCTCGACATATGAAAACTTACGGAGCCTCACAGTATTTACATAAAATATGGATCAGGGAAGATCAATACTGCGGAATAGATAAGTATTCATTCTTTTTTCCATCACTATTTACACAATGACATACAATAGACATAATCCTTGTAAACAAAAGTTCATCCTATCTTCCATTAATATTTACATAATGACATAATAGGCTTCAAACTTTTGTAATGTCAAAAGATCATTCATTCTTTTATCAATACATGCATATCGACATACGAAAGACTTAACTTTTGACAAGGTATGGGACAATCATAGTTCATGGACGCAAACACACATATTTTTTAACAAATTGAAATATATAAAACCATAAATATTAATACTGCAAAAATCATCTTCCAATTAATTTTTTAGAATTTAAAAAAAATTAACCTAAAAATATGAAGATGAAAATGTTGGACATAGCTATGTGTAATAACAATAATGGCTATTCCAAACTAGTTATTCTTCCTAAAAACATAATAAATAAATTTCTCATAAGAATATTTACTAGACAAAATAAAATCAAGAAGCTAAAAAGCAAAGACAGACTCCTAAACCATCACAACAAAATACGAACTGAAATCACATAGACGTTTCAGAATCCTCATGAGCCTTGAGGTCTTTGAGCTTGTGATTGACATCATCCACTCCATCTTCAGAGAATATATCCTCATTAAGAAGATCTTTAACATGTGTCTTTATGAGACCAAGGTCAGAAGTAACCTTTTTCAACTCAGTTGGTAAAACATCAAGACTCTTCAAAGTATCAACAAGTTGTAGTTTTACTTCCTCAAAACAATTAAGAAAATCAAGAACCACATCAGTATAAATTTCTTCATCATCCTATATATCTGAGTAGTTATCAGGAGTTTGAGAGAGAGAGAGATACATCAACTTCTACAAAGGTTCCCTTCTTATCATCGAATTCAAAATACACAACATTATCAACAAAATCTTCAAGAAGATCCAAAGTACAAGAAGGAGAAGTCATTGATAATATAATACCTAGAGTGAGATAACTCAACTCAATAGGAAAGGTATATGAACGACTTCGAAAAGCCTTAGGGTTTTCAAAGTCAGTTCATGACCAGTAACAAGGGTACCCGTATGAACACAGACTTGACCCAAGAAATAAAAACCACAAAGAAAATAAGTCAAGAGAAGATCTGACAAATATTTTGCTTAGTTAGAAGATTCCTCAAGTCTTAGCTCGATAAATTTTACATTCTCATTAGAGAAAAATTCAGAGCATAAGAGTAGCAATTTTGACAAAACAAACCACATGAAACAAAGAAACTGAAAAGATTTGTCACAATACTTATGCAAACATGTTCGTAACAATAGTCTGGCTAGGAACGAAAAGAAAATAACTAGAGAATGAAGAACACTTTGCCATCAAGTATACCTGATAATATCTTACTCAACTAGGATTTTTTGTGAGTGAGATCTCAATCTTGTGATTAATTAACACAAGTATGAGCTTTGATCTCATCAAATAAAGGTTGTTTTTTATTAAACCTCTTTCCCCAAATCTTTGGAGGAAAACTGTAATGATGCAGAGAGTTATCATAAACCAAACTATTATCAAAATATGACTCATAGTGTTGATAATTACCTAAAATATTTTGTCTAAAGTGTCTCGACAGACTGTTCACGATATCTTTATGACCTTCGATTATCACCTTTAGGTTATTTCTCATATCATCATTTTTGTTCCCTTCTCCTGTCACTCTGTTTACATCAAAAGCAACATTATCTCCCTTTTTGGCAGAAGAAGATTCCTGATCTCTTCTTAGATGATTTTTGTTGAGATATATGTTATGCTTCTGGACATTTGAGGAACTCATAGAATTGAATTTCCTAGTAGAATATACAGGGTGAGTCCTGAAACCAATTGGTTTAGACATAAGAATGTCAGATACACCTTTGAGGATTAATTCTAAGGTGTGTTGAAGTCGAACAATGTAATTTTTATTCAACCATGAGTTTCTCTTTTGCATAACAGTCCCTTTTGAATCCCAAAAGAGACATACTTTATGATCATGAGAGTTATTAGAAGGTACCATCTTAATATCATCGTTTGGAGATTTTTTTCTCCCATTTGATGTGCAACATCCTTGATCAGGAGATATTACAGGCACATCTTTTCCAATAGGAAGAGATACTGGTTTTACTTCTGAAACTGGAGATCTCTCAGTTAAAATAGAAGTATATGGTGGAGAGGATTTTTTTGAACATACTTGAATCGAGAGTTTACTTAAGCGATCTTCAATTTCCAATGCATCCTTTTTGAGGCTTGCCTCGAGTAGGATACGTGAAGATTCAACTTCAACATTTTTGGAATTACAGTCTTGTACTACACCAAGAAGAACATTGACATTATTTTTCAACCAATTAAATCTATCAGCTTGAATTCTAACAAGATTTAGAATCAGTTCACTCTCTTCAGCTGAATCCCTTTCATTAATAGAGATAGACTCTTTCGAAGGGTAATCGGGATACAATATGTCAGTGTTTTTCTATCTCGTTAGAACACTTGGTTCGTCTATTTTTGAGATTGGCGGATCTTTATCTTTAATAGAAATAGTCATGACAGAACTTTTATTTTTGGTGATGCGTTTATCAGAGATAGTACTCTTGTCCATAGAGTCAGATCGCTACAAACACAGACTTGTAAGGTCTTTAAACGTGTTTGCCTGCTCTGATACCAATTCAAAAAGCGGAGGTCTAATAACCACACCCAATATTTCTATTAGAAATCTGTATGGACTAACTCCAATATACTTTCAAGAGAATCAACTAGAATCAATCTTAATAAAGTATATCAAAGAGTTATATCTCTCTTTCTCGATTTAATTATTACTCAAACAAATAGAAATCTGCGAGTCTAATTGGATACAAGAAAAAAAATACTTGAACGGTACCAAAGACCAATGTTCAAGGATCAATCAATTTCCAATCAACAACCAAAGGTTGGATTTCATAATTGATCGATAAAACGCATAACCTGTGATATTTTAATTATATAACAAAATATAATGCGGTAAAGAAATAACACAGACACCAGAAGTTTTGTTAACGAGGAAACCGCAAATGCATAAAAACCCCGGGACCTAGTCCAGATCTAACACACACTGTATTAAGCCGCTACAGATACTAGCCTAATACAAACTAACTTCGGTCTGGACTGTAGTTGATCCCCAATCAATCTCACACTGATCCAAGGTATAGTTGCGCTCCTTATATCTATGATCCCAATAGGATACTACGTACTTGATTCCCTTAGCTGATCTCACCCACAACTAAGAGTTGCTACAACCCAAAGTCGAAAACTTTAATAAACAAACCTGTATCACACAGAAAACTCTACAGTAATAAATAAATCTATCTCCCACAGAAATACCTAGGAGTTTGTTCCGTCTTTTGATAGAAATCAAGGTGAACAGGAACCAATTGATAACCCGGACTTATATTCCCGAAGAACAACCTAGTATTATCAATCACCTCACAATAATCTTTATCGACGCGGCGAAAGAAGATATTATGGAATCACAAACGATGAGACGAAGATGTTTGTAATTACTTTTATATCTTGCCTATCGGAGATATCAATCTCAATCCAATCGTTATGATTGTACTCAATACAATAGAAACATCAAGATCAGATCACACAACTATAATAAAGTAATATCGGTCTGGCTTCACAATCCCAATAAAGTCTCATAGTCGTTAACCTATAGGGTCTCGATAGAAACCTAAGGTTAAAGGATAATCGACTCTAGCTAATACAAATAGTATCACACAGGAGGTGTGGGGATTAGGTTTCCAAGTTGCTAGAGTTTTCCCTTATATAGTCTTTCCAATCAGGGTTTTCAATCAATGTTATCTTAGTAACAAAGCATTCAATATTCACCGTTAGATAAAAACCTGATTAGATTCAAGCTAATATCTTTCAACTGTTAGATCGAAAACTTAGCTTGTTACACACGGATGAAATGCACGTTTTAGGTTTGTGTAACCGTACCCAAATATGTACATTCGTTGGTTCAACAATAGTTAACCAAATGGTTATCCATATGATCACTTTCATATTAACCATATTCTTTTTTACCATAACTAGTTCAAATGACTCAAATGAACTAGTTAGAGAGTTGTTCAATTGTTTATATCTTATAGAAGTATACAAGAAACAATCGAAGCAAAAACTATTTGATTCCCTCGAATCGATTCATGAACTTTATAACCACGGTTTGCAAACTTGCATTCCTTAGTTAATATAAGTATAAGTTCACGAATAATCATTTTAAGAAAATAACCAACCTAATTACGCGGACTTAAGTACCCGGAATAAGTTTGTAAAATTTACAAACTCCAGCAAATTTTCTCGGGAAGAGAACCTCCGACAGTACGCGGACTGGGTTCGCGGCTCTGTTTCGGTTTTCTGAGCAGCAAAGTACGCATACTTTTGTTCAAGGAATAAGGACTTATACATGTATGTGTTTCCACACAATTATTAAATCCAACAATGGTTATATAATCTAAACTCTAATTTTAATTATTGAAACATTCTTAGAGGACGTTATATAATTGTTATTCACAAACCATTTTACGTCAAAGCCATTTTCAAGTAATTGAAACATAACATGACTTTCGTCACTAGGTAAATATGAACTTTTCCAAAGCGAAAGCTTACCAACACATATTTCGAGAAATAGATAAGCGAGTTAAACTCGGATCGGAATAGAAAATGTGTATAATCAAAGTCTATATAGAAAAATGACTTTTGTCTCAAGATAAGAGATAGAGAGTATATAGACTTTTGAGTGATGGATAAGTTCAAGTCTCCACATATCTTTTAGTCGATGAAGTTCCACCAGTTCCTTGAGTAGTCCTTCGTCTTGTAAGATGATCTCCATGGATTTCTTGAGCTCAACTACACTTTATATCCTAGTTTGAGACTTAGCTATAGTAGACTAAAAATCAAGACTTATAGTTTTGATCACTAACATTAACAAACATGCTTGAGATAACAATGCATACGAGTTAGACAGAGCAGTGCTTTAAAAATCTCTCCCTTTGTCAATTTTAGTGACAAAACTATCAATACATATGGAATACAAAAATAGATAAATAAACTTTTGTATCTATTCTTCCACATGCCTAATCTTCAACATTACTCGAAATCTTTTTCACTTCCAAGTACTCCAATGATTCAAAAGGTTGTAAGTTTAGCATCATCGTTGTTGAAAATCCGTAGCTATAACAATGAGAAAACAAGAATTCTCAAACATTGTTATACAGTATCATAGTATTATTATACATCATCAATGTTCAATTGTATCACACCTTCGACAACAATACTATGGTGATATATATCACTCACCCTTAGTCAATACTCCATCTCACATGGAAACCACTCCCCCTTACATAATGATACGAAAACCATATGTATTTGTATTGTGAACTACACATTAATTCTCCCCTTTTTTGTCAATAAAATTGGCAAAGGTACGAAAACGGGATCCTAATGAAAATTTCCATAGAGACATTTCATGACCAAAAGAAAGTACATATCAACTTTTTAGATGCAATCATATAGCCGAAGCTAAATGATTTCATCAAGGAGTTTATAAAGATAGAAGATAACTCCTAAAATATTCCACAGCCGCACTCCCCACAAAGATTTGGTAATTAAACACAAGTTCAATTAAGAACTCTCCCCCATAATATGTCATTCCCGAAAGAACAACAAGAGCGACCTTAATTTCATAAGAAAATAAGGATTTCTTTGGACATAACAAATCACATACGAATATGAATTTGAATCCAAACATACTCAATTAGATTAACCACAAGGGAACCCATAATTAATCTAATCAGAATTGCTCGACATATGAAAACTTACGGAGCCTCACAGTATTTACATAAAATATGGATCAGGGAAGATCAATACTGCGGAATAGATAAGTATTCATTCTTTTTTCCATCACTATTTACACAATGACATACAATAGACATAATCCTTGTAAACAAAAGTTCATCCTATCTTCCATTAATATTTACATAATGACATAATAGGCTTCAAACTTTTGTAATGTCAAAAGATCATTCATTCTTTTATCAATACATGCATATCGACATACGAAAGACTTAACTTTTGACAAGTTATGGGACAATCATAGTTCACGGACGCAAACACACATATTTTTTAACAAATTGAAATATATAAAACCATAAATATTAATACTGCAAAAATCATCTTCCAAATAATTTTTTAGAATTTAAAAAAAATTAACCTAAAAATATGAAGATGAAAATGTTGGACATAGCTATGTGTAATAACAATAATGGCTATTCCAAACTAGTTATTCTTCCTAAAAACATAATAAATAAATTTCTCATAAGAAGATTTACTAGACAAAATAAAATCAAGAAGCTAAAAAGCAAAGACAGACTCCTAAACCATCACAACAAAATACGAACTGAAATCACATAGACGTTTCAGAATCCTCATGAGCCTTGAGATCTTTGAGCTTGTGATTGACATCATCCATTGCATCTTCAGTGAATATATCCTCATTGAGAAGATCTTTAACATGTGTCTTTATGAGACCAAGGTCAGAAGTAACCTTTTTCAACTCAGTTGGTAACACATCAAGACTCTTCAAAGTATCAACAAGCTGTAGTTTTACTTCCTCAAAACAATTAAGAAAATCAAGAACCACATCAGTATAAATTTCTTCATCATCCTATATATCTGAGTAGTTATCAGGAGTTTGAGAGAGAGAGAGAGATACATAAACTTCTACAAAGGTTCCCTTCTTATCATCGAATTCAAAATACACAACATTATCAACAAAATCTTCAAGAAGATCCAAAGAACAAGAAGGAGAAGTCATTGATAATATAATACCTAGAGTGAGATAACTCAACTCAATAGGAAAGGTATATGAACGACTTCGAAAAGCCTTAGGGTTTTCAAAGGCAGTTCATGACCAGTAACAAGGGTACCCGTATGAACACAGACTTGACCCAAGAAATCAAAACCACAAAGAAAATAAGTCAAGAGAAGATCTGACAAATATTTTTCTTAGTTAGAAGATTCCTCAAGTCTTAGCTCGATAAATTTTACATTCTCATTAGAGAAAAATTCAGAGCATAAGAGTAGCAATTTTGACAAAACAAACAACATGAAACAAAGAAACTGAAAAGATTTGTCACAATACTTATGCAAACATGTTCGTAACAATAGTCTGGCTAGGAACGAAAAGAAAATAACTAGAGAATCAAGAACACTTTGCCATCAAGTATACCTGATAATATCTTACTCAACTAGGATTTTTTGTGAGTGAGATCTCAATCTTGTGATTAATTAACACAAGTATGAGCTTTGAGCTCATCAAATAAAGGTTGTTTTTTTATTAAACCTCTTTCCCCGAATCTTTGGAGGAAAACTATAATGATGCAGAGAGTTATCATAAACCAAACTATTATCAAAATATGACTCATAGTGTTGATAATTACCTAAAATATTTTGTCTAAAGTGTCTCGACAGCCTGTTCACGATATCTTTATGACCTTCGATTATCACCTTTAGGTTATTTCTCATATCATCATTTTTGTTCCCTTCTCCTGTCACTCTGTTTACATCAAAAGCAATATTATCTCCCTTTTTGGCAGAAGAAGATTCCTGATCTCTTCTTAGATGATTTTTGTTGAGATATATGTTATGCTTCTGGACATTTGAGGAACTCATAGAATTGAATTTCCTAGTAGAATATACAGGGTGAGTCCTGAAACCAATTGGTTTAGACATAAGAATGTCAGATACACCTTTGAGGATTAAGTCTAAGGTGTGTTGAAGTCGAACAATGTAATTGTTATTCAACCAGAAGTTTCTCTTTTGCATAAGAGTCCCTTTTGAATCCCAAAAGAGACATACTTTATGATCATGAGAGTTATTAGAAGGTACCATCTTAATATCATCGTTTGGAGATTTTTTTTCTCCCATTTGAAGTGCAACATCCTTGATCAAGAGATATTACAGGCACATCTTTTCCAATAGGAAGAGATACTGGTTTTACTTCTGAAACTGGAGATCTCTCAGTTAAAATAGAAGTATATGGTGGAGAGGATTTTTTGGAACATACTTGAATCGAGAGTTTACTTAAGCGATCTTCAATTTCCAATGCATCCTTTTTGAGGCTTGCCTCGAGTAGGATACGTGAAGATTCAACTTCAACATTTTTGGAATTACAGTCTTGTACTACACCAAGAAGAACATTGACATTATTTTTCAACCGATTAAATCTATCAGCTTGAATTCTAACAAGATTTAGAATCAGTTCACTCTCTTCAACTGAATCCCTTTCATTAATAGAGATAGACTCTTTCGAAGGGTAATCGGGATACAATATGTCAGTGTTTGTCTATCTCGTTAGAACACTTGGTTCGTCTATTTTTGAGATTGGCGGATCTTTCTCTTTAATAGATATAGTCATGACAGAACTTTTATTTCTGGTGATGCGTTTATCAGAGATAGTACTCTTGTCCATAGAGTCAGATCGCTACAAGCACAGACTTGTAAGGTCTTTAAACGTGTTTGCCTGCTCTGATACCAATTCAAAAAGCGGAGGTCTAATAACCACACCCAATATTTCTATTAGAAATCTGTATGGACTAACTCCAATATACTTTCAAGAGAATCAACTAGAATCAATCTTAATAAAGTATATCAAAGAGTTATATCTCTCTTTCTCGATTTAATTATTACTCAAACAAATAGAAATCTACGAGTCTAATTGGATACAAGAGAAAATACTTGAACGGTACCAAAGACCAATGTTCAAGGATCAATCAATTTCCAATCAACAACCAAATGTTGGATTTCACAATTGATCGATAAAACACATAACCTGTGATATTTTAATTATATAAAAAAATATAATGCGGTAAAGAAATAACACAGACACCAGAAGTTTTGTTAACGAGGAAACCGCAAATGCAGAAAAACCCCGGGACCTAGTCCAGATTTAACACACACTGTATTAAGCCGCTAGAGATACTAGCCTAATACAAACTAACTTCGGTCTGGACTTTAGTTGATCCCCAATCAATCTCACACTGATCCAAGGTATAGTTGCGCTCCTTATATCTCTGATCCCAACAGGATACTACGTACTTGATTCCCTTAGCTGATCTCACCCACAACTAAGAGTTGCTACAACCCAAAGTCGAAAACTTTAATAAACAAACCTGTATCACACAGAAAACTCTACGGTAATAAATAAATCTATCTCCCACAGAAATACCTAGGAGTTTGTTCCATCTTTTGATAAAAATCAAGGTGAACACGAACCAATTGATAACCCGGACTTATATTCCCGAAGAACAGCCTAGTATTATCAATCACCTCGCAATAATCTTAATCGACGTGGCGAAAGAAGATATTATGGAATCACAAACTATGAGATGAAGATGTTTGCGATTACTTTTATATCTTGCCTATCGGAGATATCAATCTCAAGACAATCATTACGATTGTACTCAATACGATAGAAATAACAAGATCAGATCACACAACTACAGGAAAGTAGTATCGCTTTGGCTTCACAATCCCAATAAAGTCTTCTAGTCATTAACCTACAGGGGCTTGATATAAACCTAAGGTTAAAGGAGAATAGACTCTATCTAATACAACTAGTATTACACATGAGGTGTGGGGATTATGTTTCCTAGTTTCTAAAGTTCTCCCTTATATAGTTTTTCAAATCATGGTTTGCAATCAATGTTAGCTTAGTAACAAAACATTCAATATTCACCGTTAGATGAAAAATGATTAGATTCAAGCTAATATCTTTCAACCGTTAGATAGAAAACTTAGCTTGTTACACACAAATTAAATGCATGTTTTAGGTTTGTGTAACAGTACCCAAACATGTACATTCGTTGGTTCAACAGTAGTTAACCAAATGGTTAGCCATAAGTTCACTTTCATATTAACCATATTCTTCTTTACCATAACTAGTTCAAATGAACTAGTTAGAGAGTTTTTCAATTGCTTAGATCTTATATAAGTATACAAGATAAAATCAAAGCAAAAATGATTTGATTCACTCGAATCGATTCATGAACTTTATAGCCACGGTTTGCAAACTTGCATTCCTTAGTTAATATAAGTATAAGTTCACAAATAATCGTTGTTAGAAAATAACCAACCTAAGTACCCGGAATAAGTTTGTAAAAGTTCACAAACTCTAGCATATTTTTTTGGGAAGAGAACCTCTGACAGTAAGCGGACTGGGTTCGCGGACTCTGTTCCGGTTTTCCTGAGAAGCAAAGTACGCATACTTTGGTTCAAGGAATAAGGACTCATACATGTATGTGTTTCCACACAATGCTTATATCCAACAATGGTTATATAATCTAAACTCTCATTTCAATTATTGAAACATTCTTAGAGGACGTTATATAGTTGTTATTCACAAACCATTTTTCGTTAAAGCCATTTTCAAGTAATTGAAACATAACATGACTTTCGTCATTAGGTAAAGATGAACTTGGCTAAAGCGAAAGATTATCAACTTATATTTCGAAAAATAGATAAGTGAGTTAACTCGGATCGAAATAGAAAATGTGTATAATCAAAGTATATATAGCAAAATGACTTTTTTCTCAAGATAAGAGATAGAATAGATAGACATTTGAGTGATAGATAAGTACAAGTCTCCACATACCTTTTAGTCGATGAAGTTCCACCAGTTCCTTGAGTAGTCCTTCGTCTTATATGATGATTGACATGGAGTTTTTGAGCTCAACTACACTTTCTATCCTAGTCCGATACTTAGCTATAGTAGACTAGAAATCAATACTTATAGTTTTGATCACTAACATTGACAAACATGCTTGAGATGGAAACACATGCGAGTTCGACCGAGCAATGCTCTAACACGTTGGAAATAGGTAATCCCTAGTTATCCTTCTTAAAACACAAGAATAAATTCTCATAAGAAGTTTCTTAGAAAATATAAATAAGACAAGAGGAATTAATCATCATCTTCATCATCGGAGATCATTAAAGTGGCTTAAATCTTATCCATATCATCCTTGATTTTTGGAAACTTGGTAGCAATCACACTAAGTTGTTCTTGCACACTTTTTACCTTCGAATTAATCTTACACACACCCTTGAGAATTTGATGAAGAAGACTCGAGGTGGTAGGATCACGAAAACCATAAAGGATATTACATCTTTGTCTCTAGCAAGAATTCTCCTTCATACGTTTGAAAGTACAAGGTTGAACAAGCTTGGGAGTTCCAATTGGAGCATTGGAATATGTATGACAAATTTGCTCAATCAAACATGGATAACCTAACTTCTTGTTGGAAGACGTCATCGAAATAATTTGAAGAATGATGAATCCACAAATGTCGATACTTGGAGTACCCAATTCAAGGAAATAGACCAACTCCGCAAACTCACGACTCCACCGAGAATTCTCAATTGTGGAGGGACAAAGATTAGATATGCCAAGTTTTCCAAAAGATGTCAAGGAAAGGCTAAGAAAATTAGTAAGAAATTTTCCTTCAATCCAATCAACACTCTTACCACAAAGACCATTAGAAATGGTTTCATAGGATGGTCTTTCTCCACTTGGTCTTGGAAGGCGAAAATTTCCCAAAGGAATTTTAGTAATCTTTGAAATCAACTCTCTATTAACTAGAATCCTTTCTCTATTTATCATGGTCTTAAATTCCATGTCATCAAGATTAACATTATATATTTAGCATAAAATATTCTAGTGAGAGTATCAAAACCTTCACCAAGACCATTAAACATGTTTCCAAGATTAAAATTTTCAAACAAATCAAATCCTATTTATGACCACTAACCATATCTAATTTATTCTCTATAATGAAACCACTAGAAGAAATCTTTTCAAAGATCATACTACTAGAATCATTGACAAATCTAATTCTAATAGAGTCTTTATTTTGAGGTATCATGATAGAAGATGATGAATCCACGTTTTTTGTAACCTTCTTTGAAACCTTGAAATTTCCCATGAGACTTAGAAATTGAGAGTACAAGGAGAAGGAAAAACTTACTTGATTTTCTCCTTGATGATGAATAAAATCCTTAGTCACTTTTGAGTCTCCAAAGATGAACTTTGATGGAGAGGATACATGAACCCTAGAAAATTTCACGTACGCGGACAAGAGGAGGAAGAAAAAAGGTACACGTACCAAGATTCTTATAAACCCACAAATGGGCTTGGACCCGTTCATGAACTGCGACCCACAAAAGGAAAGTAGGATTTCTCAAAGCGTTCAACACCCAAGGTTCGCATACTAAAAGGATTCGTACAGTGCAGTAAAGGATAGTAGAAAAACTACATCACTTTAAATAGCCTTGAGAAGAGAAAAAAAACTTGTCAAGAAATTTTTCTCAGAAAGAAAAAAAAAATTAACCCAAACATAAACAATTATCAAACTGTTACTTTCTCCATCTCAAGTTATATACAAATGGGTTAGAGCCAAGCTTGTTACCAAGAAGCTAGTCATGCCGAGAGATCCTCATGTACCTTTTCCGGTTGATAGTTGTGAAATGTACCAGAAGTATAATCATAGTAATGATGATACTCAAGGTTAATAGAATTTTTTAAATCCCTTTTCTTATGACCAGGGAATGACATTTTCCGATAATTAGAACCTACACCGAACTCACCAGAAATATTTTTATCAATTTCACATGAGTTGGTAGTAAGCATAGTTCGTACATCATGAATACATGATTTGACATGTACAAAACTTTTATCAAAATGATTCTTTTCCTCATTCGAATTAAGATTTTTTAAGAATTTAAAAACGTTTTCAAAAGCTCTAAAAAGATCTTTGTCAATTGATCCATCTCGAAAGTATTCCTCAAAAAAATTAAGAGTTAATCTAGTGAGACTCCATACTTTCGAGTGTTGACCACGTTTTCATGAACATTTTTTCTTAGAAAAACTTTTAATTTTTCCTTTAAACTGTTTCTCATCATTTAAGTTTTCCAAAGTCTTAGATGAAACGAGATTATCATGAGAGACCAGAGGTCTAATGGATAATAAGCTATGAATAGTCTTTAAGGAAATTTGGCGTGCGTTACAGATGCCTAGAGCGAGTTTCCTAAAGAAATTTTCCATAGGGACGGACTTTAGGGATCAGTCAATCACAAACTTATTAGGTTTAAAGTGTTTTCCTGCTCTGATACCAATTTAAAAAATGGTGGGTCTAATAACCACACCTAATATTTCACTTAGCAATCTGTATGGACTAACTCCAATATACTTTCAAGAGAATTAACTATACAATCAGACTCAATCTTAAGAAAAGTATATCAAAGAGCTATATCTCAACTTCTCAATTCAATCTGCAATAAAACAAATAGGAATTTGCGATCCTAATTGAATAATACAAATAACTTAGAGGGTATCACTGTAAAGACCCTCAAGCTCGTCAACGCTATTAGACCAGTCAAGTGACGAATTAGCCGATAATAACTCGATTAGTGTATCATGAAGATTAATTAATAGAAATTAATCTAACAACGATTTGGATACAAAATAGTACCACTCGAAATATCTCGAAAAGTTATGCAAAAAGGATTACTCGAACGTGTCATTCGGACATCGGACGAAGAAGATATTATCATATTTGTTTTAAGGGAAAAATAATCTTTTTGCTATTGGACCGACTAGGGCTTCCCTTATCCTCTATTGGGTGTATCGGTAACATTGAAGATAAATCACATCTTCTTTCTTATTCTTTCTTATCTTCTACTCGTTTCTTTCTTCTTCTCTTCTTCATGTTCTTCGCCTGCGCGAGAGAGTTGTGAGTTCGGTTTGAGAGATCTGGTTGATGATGGAGATCATATTAAGTAGAATATGGTGATGATGTTGTGGTCTGTTAAGCATGGGATGGAGGAGAAGACTGAGTTGTTGTAAATCATAATTAAGATTCGAGTAGTATTGGTGTTGTTTGTGAGTTTCTGGTAGATGTTGAAGGAAAGGGATTTGAGATGGGTTCGCTGATATGAAGATTTCGGTTGCTGTTTTGGGCTCGATTTGAAGAAGTCTTGATTTGGGAATGAAATTAGGGTTTGTATGGAAAGTCAGGGAAGATGAAATTGAGAGTTTAGAAGATTAATTGGAGGTGGGTATGATGTGAATTAAGAGTTAAAGTTAAAGAATAACATAAATTCGATAATTATAGTTTTGTATTTGAAGCTCAGATGGATGAAGAAGTTATTATGAGGATGGAACTGGTTAGTGCTTGAGCATAATGGTTTGAGGTAAATTGGTTCTCTGATTTGATTTAGTAAAGTCATTTGATTCCTATATTGAATTTGTGTGGTTGGTTGAGATAGTTATGATGGGTATGGGATGGAGATTTAGTTGTAGTTTAGGGTTGTAGTTGATTTGAATTACATGTGATAAAGATGAACTATATGGAATGAGATGAAAGAGTATAAAGTGGATAAGTGGTCTATGAATTTGCAGTTAGTAGTATGTCAGTGCATTAGTACCTGTAGAGTTGAGATGAGTTACATCATATGATGATGAATTTGTATAAGTTAATGAGGTTGAGATTGGTTGGTAATATTATAATGTTGGTGGTGGTGAATATGAGCCTCGGATAGTAATGGGAGTTTACTGAGATGGAGAAGGTGTGTTGAATGAAAGAGAGAAAGAGGATTGCAGGTAAAGTGAACATGTAATTGTGAATGAAATATGGAATCTGTTTAAGGGTGATAGATGAATGGGTGTGTAAGACTAATGGAATTTAATTCCAGCTGAGTTATAGTTGAAGCTATTACTGGCAGATAATCGACTGGTTTAGTGGTGTTTAAATGGTGGTGTTCTGAACTGGATTGTTCACTTGTAGTATGGGGAGTGATGACATTATTGTAGCTGATTACCATCTGAGTTTGGTATGGTGGAGATGTTGAAGTTACAGGGGAATAAATGACTGGAGATGATGGTCTAGGGAGTATAGGTGTTGGTAATAATGTTGCAGTGACAACTGAGTTTGAGTTATAATTTGTTGTCAGGGATTCTGTAATGCATTTGAAGTAAGTAGTATTGTTATGCTGAGAATGATGGATTAGAGTTGTAGATAGTGATTGCTATGAAAGCTTAGAACTGCAATTGCAGTTAAACTTAGTTTGTAATTGTATTTGAGTTATAAAGTTTTCTTTAAATGAATGTATTTAGGATTGAGGTTTGAATGAAGTAGAGTTGGAAATGAGACTATGGCAGGGAGGAATGGTTACTCAGATTAAGCTTAATTAGTGTATTGAATCTTGTGATGCATCATTATGGTGCAGTGCAGCTTCTGGCATGCGCAAGGGCCTTAGTTTGTATAACCTGAATCAGTCTTGTGGACTGAGTCGACTCACCTATTTCCTTGACTTGACCGAGCTAGACAATTGACATGACTTTGACTTTGACTTGACCATTGACTAGACTCTGACCTGGACTTAGACGTTGACTGTTAAGTTGACCTTGGACTGCTAGTTTGACCGTTAAAGACTGTTGGTTGACTATGATGAACCCTATTTTCCTAAATTGATGTTTTGGACCTCTTGTGGTCCGAATTAGCCTTTGGTTTATTCTACAAAGTTGTAGATATTCATAAGACTTAGCTATGGACTATATAATCAATCTAATTGGATTAGTAAACTCTTAGTTGTATTAAAGATAGAGAATAAGATATCATAATGAGTTTAGAACCATTAGATAGAATTGTATGATTCTTGTGTGAGCCTTTTGGCTAAACTCTTAGAGTGCTTGTATGATTAATAGTTAGACTATTAACAACGATAGATTCAAAGAATGAACCAATGGATCGTGGATCTTGAGGTAGGCGTGGCTTGTCATCAAAAGAGGTGGGAATACTTTAACTATTTTATAACCATTATTGTTGTTTCTTTTATAAAAGTTTATGTTTAACAAATTCATGCATTGTCTGATTGTGTATTCCTTGCATTGTTTAGTGTTAAATTCTGAAAGTTCTATTATCTCTTTTAATATTTCCAGGACATGGAAAGGAAATGTAATGCTTTGTTTTGTCTTTATGATTGTCTTTGGGAAATGAGAATTTCCAACTATGGTATATCGGATACGCTCATTCACTATTTTATTTTTGTGCTTTAATCGGTGTGGAATTGGCATCAATATTACGGGTGTGTACATTCACCCACAGACTATCTAGGTGGTAATGGCCATCAGTATTATGGTGTAAATTTCACCACATAAATTATCAGGTGTGTAAATGTCACCGAAGAAACTAAAGGAGGAGTTTAGGTCCATATACATGATTGTTTATTTCAGTGGTTTGGTTGTCTTTTTAATGTTTGAGAAAACATGTATTGTTTTCCAAATCATGCCAATGATTACTTGAAAGTTAAATGTTATTCCTATGGGGAACCCCTTTTAGGGATGATGTGGTCACCCATTCCCACTTTTAGTTTCAGAGACACATCAGAGTTGCGCAACGAAAGCTTTGAGGAGTCGAGTCTGTTTGTTAGATTACTTCAGCTATGTTTATTTGTTGCATATTATATTTGAAAACCAAATGACTATTGTATATATATTATTTGAGAGGTGTTAGAGCACTACTCAGTCAAACTCGCATGCGTTGCTATCTCAAGCATGTTTGTCAATCTTAGTGATCAAAACTATATAGTCATGATTTCTAGTCTACTAAAGCTAAGGTCTAGGACTAGGATAGAAAGTGTAGTTGAGATCAAGAACTCCATGGCGATCATTATACAAGACGAAGGACTACTCAAGGAACCAGTAGATCTTCATCTACTAAAAGGTATGTGGAGACTTTAACTTATCTATCACTCAAAAGTCTATCTATTTTATCTCCTATCTTGAGACAAAAGTCGTTTTACTATATAGACTAAGAATATGCACATGTGACATTTTGAGATGAGTATATCTCGCTTATCTATTTCTCGAAATGAATGTTGGTAAAGCTTTCAGTTTAACCAAGTTCATCTTTGCCTAGTGACGAAAGTCATGTTATGTTTCAATCACTTTGGAAATTGCTCTGACAAAAAATAGTTTGTGAATAACAACTATATGACGCCCTCTGAGAATGTTTCAATGATTGAAATGAGAGTTTAGACTATATAACCATTGTGGGATATAAACATTGTTGTGGCAACACATATATGTATAAGTCCTTAACACTTGAACTGAAGTTTGCGAACTTTGTTGATCAAGTGAAACCGGAACGTGAGAAGTAACTCAGTCCGCGAACTAGTGTAAGTTCTCAAACTCGAGAATATATGCTGAATTTAAAGCTCAGGTGTAGTCCGCGCCCCCAGTCCACGAACTGACGGAAGTTATCATCCCGAGAAATTCTGCTAGAGTTTATTAACTTCAACCGGTTAGCTTGAGTCCGCGAACTCAAGAGGTTATGTCTGAAAACATTGTTTGTGAACTTATCTTAAATTACTAAGGAATTCTTTTACAAACCGTGGATTTATAGTTCACGAAATGATTCGAGTGAATCACATCGTTTTTTATTCAATTGTGTCTCTTGTAATACTTGAGATCTCATAGCAATTGAACAACTCTCTAACTAGTTCATTTGAGTCATTTGGACTAGTTATGGTGAAGAAAAATATGGTTGATATGAAATTTATCATTTGTCTAACCATTTGGTTGACTAATATTGAACCAACCATTGTACCTGTTTGGGTACGGTTATACGAACTCAAAACGTCAAGTACATGTGTGTATGACAAGCTAAGTTTTCGATCTAACGGTTGAGATATATTAGCTTGTATCTAATCAGATTTTCATCTAACGGTAAATATTGAATGCTTTGTTAGTAAGCTAACATTGATTTCAAACCCTGATTTGAAAGACTATATAAGGGACAACTCTAGCAACTAGGAAACCTAATCCCCACACATTCTGTATGATACTAGTTTGCTAAAGCTAGAGTCGATTCACCTTTAACCTTTGGTTTTCTTCTCTAAAACAAAGTTAACAACTTAAAGACTTCATTGGGATTGTGAATCCAGACCGACACTACTTTTCTTGTAGTTGTGTGATCTGATCTTGTTGTTTCTATCGTACGAGTACAATTGTAATAATTGGCTTGAGATTTATATCTCCGATAGGAAAGATAAAAGTAGTCACAAACATCTTCGTCTCATTGTTTGTGATTCCTCAATAATATTCTTCGCTGCGTCGATTAAGTTTATTGTGAGGTGATTGATGAAACTGAGCTGTTCTTCAGGAATATTAGTCTGGTTTTATCGATTGGTTCATGTTCATCTTGATTTATCAAAAGATGGAACAAACTTGTAGGTTTATTCTTGGGAGACGAATTTATCTATTACCTGTAGAATTTTCTGTGTGAGACAAATTTGTTTATTAAAGTCTTCGACTTTGGGTCATAACAACTCTTGGTTGTGGGTGAGATCATATAAGGGAATCAAGTGCGCAGTATCATGCTGGGATCAGAGGCGTAGGAGCATAATTGTACCTTGGATCAGTGTGAGATTGGTTGGGGTTCAACTACAGTCCAGACCGAAGTTAATTTGGAGTAGGCTAGTGTCTATAGCGGCTTAATACAGTGTATGTTCAATTTGGACTAGATCCCGGGGTTTTTCTGTATTTGCGGTTTCCTCGTTAACAAAATTCTGGTGTCTGTGTTATTTCTTTTTCGCATTATATTTTTATATAATTGAAATAATACAGGTTGTGCGTTGTTCAATCGATTAGAATATCCGAACTTTTTGTTGTTGATTTAAATCGATTAACACTTGGATATTGGTCTTTGGTACCATCCAAGTTATCTCTCTTTGATTAGACTCGTGAATCTTATTTGCTTGAGTAAATCAAATTGAGAGATTGAGATAATAACTCCTTGAGATATTTTATATTGATCGATTCTTGTTGATTCTCTAGAAAACATCACGGAGTTGTCCATACAGATTGTTAATCAAAATATTTGGTGAGGTTATTAGACCCCAGCTTTTTCAAGAGGAGTTCTTGTATATATATTTCTGACCGGGGCTAGTTTTGGGTTAAGATTCGTAGAAGATTTATTAATTGAATGTTAAGTAAATATTTTAGATTTTTAGTGCCTCTTTATTAGTTAATCTCTTGTATTAGTCAGATGCTAGCTTTAGGGGCGCTACAATCACAAACCAATATCCAAGTGTCAATCAATTCGATCAACAACCCAAAGGCCGGATTCAAGAACTAATTGAACTTAACGCACAACCTGTAGTATTACTATTATATAAACAAATATAATGCCGAAAAGAAATAACACAGAACCAGAAATTTTGTTAATGAGGAAACCGCAAATGCAGAAAAACCCCAGGACCTAGTCCAGATTTGAACACCACATTGTATTAAGCCGCTACAGACACTAGCCTAATCCAAGTTAATTTCGTACTGGAATGTATTTGAGCCCTAACCAATCTCACACTGATCAAGGTACAGTCGTGTTCCTTACGCCTCTGAATCCCAGCAGGACTCTGCGCACTTGATTCCCTTAGTTGATCTCACCCACAACTAAGAGTTTTTACGAACCAAAGTCGAAGACTTGATAAACCAATCTGTATCACACAAAAAAGTCTATTGTATAGATAAATTTGTCTCCTAAAGATAAAACTATGAGTTTTATTCCGTATTTTGATAAATCTAGGTGAACAAGAACCAATTGATATACCGGACTTATATTCCCGAATAACAACCTAGAAATATCAATCACCTCACAATAATATTAATCATATGGTAGCGAAACAAGATATTATGGAATCACAAACGATGAGACGAAGATGTATGTGACTACTTTTTATCTTGCCTATCGGAGATTAAATCTCGAGAAAATCTTAGAGAAGATATTACTCAATCACGATAGAAAATAGAAAGATCAGAACATGCAACTACAGAGAAAATAGGTGGGCCTGGCTTCGTAATCCCAATGAAGTCTTCAAGTCCTTAATCTACAAGGTTTCGTGAAAAACGTAAGGTTAAAGGAGATTCGACTCTAGTCGCAACTAGTATCACACATGAGGTATGGGGATTAGGTTTCCCAGTTGCCAGAGTTCTCTTTTATATAGTTTTCAAACAGGGTTTGCAATCTAAGTTACCTTGGTAATAAAGCATTCAATATTCACCGTTAGATGAAAACTTGATTAGACTCAAGCTAATATATTCCAACCGTTAGATCGAACTTAGCTTGTTATACACAAATAAACGTGTACACCTTTTGGATTAACAATAGTTAACCGAAGTTAGCCATATGAACACTTTCATATCAATCATATTCATATTATCAACAACTAGTTCAAATGACTCAAATGAAACTAGTTGTTCAATTTTTTATATTCACATAGAAGTATACAAAACACAATTGAAGCAAAATCGATTTTGATTCACTCGAATCAAGTCATGAACATTATAACCACGGTTTGAAAAAAATTGCATTCCTTATTATATAAATATATTAGTTCATGAACAAACCGATTCTAGAACTTAACTCACTCAAGTATCCAAACAGGTACACATACTTAAGTATCCGGACTTGGACTGTGTCCGGCAGTATGCGAACGGATACACATACTATCACACATCCAAAACAACAGTTGAATTAGTACGCTGACGGGTGTGCATAAAAAAGTTCTCGGACTTAAACTGAGTTCACCAGTACGTGTATGGGTACGTATACCAAGGCTCCCGGACTTTACCTGACCTCTCCAGTATCCATACGGGTATGCATACTATATCGGTCTTGGATCAACATATATGCAAGTACGCATACTATGTCTATAATCCAATTATGGTTAAGTGTTCTAAACTCTATTTCAATCATTGAAACATTCTTAGAGGATGACAATAGTTGTTTTTCACCAACTATTAGCATTAAAGCAATTTTCAAGTTATTGAAATAATCAATACGAAACATTCTGAGTTTACATCAAATGACTGTCTCACACAAATCATGTAAGATGTTACCTGGCGATTTTCACATGATCATCTTTTAAATTTCGTCAAGAATATTAGATGAACTTGGTTGAAAAAAAAGTTTACCAACACATATTTTGAGAAATATGTAAGCGAGTTAAACTCAGCTCGAAATATCAATTGTGTATAATCGAATACTATATAGTAATACGAATTTTGTCTCAAGAAGGAGATAGAGTAGAAATAAACTTTTTGAGTGATAGATGAGTTTCAGTCTCCACATATCTTTTGTCGATGAAGTTCCACAAGCTATCCTTTGTAGTTCTTCGTCTTCAATTGATGAACGCCGTGAAGTATAAATCTCAACTACACAATTTATCCTAGTCTGAGACATCACTATAAGTAGATTAGAAATCAAGACTTATAGTTTTGATCACTAAACTTGACAAACAAGCTTGAGATAGAAACGCTTGCGAGTTTGACCGAGCAGTGATCTAACAGTTTGATAATGCAACTGGGGAGAAAATTTTGAATACAAGGATTCCCTTTGAAGGAAAAAGCTACCTTACATGGAAACCTAGCTCTACCGTTCAATTTTGAATAAAACCAACTTATAAAGAAATTTTGGATCAAGATGTTAGTTTGACTAAGACTCTTCCTATTTTATGGTTGCATTCTGAAAAACTAATCTTCCTAACAATATATTCAATTTTTTGTGGAAATGTCTTCAGAAATTGTCTGCATGTAGGTGATAAGTTAGTTTTTGTCAAAATATTGATCATGTATGCCCTTTATGCAATATGCATAATGAAAGGATGCAACATATCTTCATAGATTGAAGTTTTACTAAGACTGTTTGTCATGATATTGTAGTTCCCCCTAAGCTAGCAGTTGACTAATCCAAGAGATTAACTGAATAAGAGGCACTAAAAATCTAAAACATGTACTTACGCATTCAATTAAGAAATGCGATACAGAACTTAATCCAAAACTAACCCACTCTGGAACATATATATACAAGAACTCCTCTCAAATGATACATATACAATAATCATTTGGTTTACAAATAAAATATACAGCATAATAAACATAGCATAAATTAACCAACTAACGAAATCGACCATTAAAGCTTTCGCTGTGCAACTCTGATCTGTCTCTCAAACTGAAAGTGGGAATGGGTGAGCACATCATCCCTAAAAGGGGTGCCCAGTAGGAATAACAACTAGCTTTCAAATAATTATCAATATGATTCAAAGACAATGTAGGTTTTATAGAAAGTCGGTAATACAAGTAAAGATAATGAAACATAAAGTATAAACTTCTTCATAGACATTCATAAATAACAATAAACATCCATGTATGAGATGTGTGTTTCCGCACATAAGGGAAGAGTAATATTAGTGCTAACCACACTCATTAGGTAATATTCGTGCTAACCAAACTCAATAGAATACTGGATATAAGGGAAGAATAATATTCGTGCTAACCACACTCATTAGGTAATATTGCGGTGTATCGCCCTAGCCATAGAATACTGATATTTATGTCGGCACACATCTCATACCACACCAATCCCACAAAGATATGCATGAATTTCACAACACAAATATTGATTTATAAAACAATAATGAATACAAGAGAGTTCGTTATTGATTCCCACCTCTTTTGACAACAAGTCACGCCTACCTCGAGATCCATGATCCACTGGTTCATCCTTTGAATAGATCGTTGTTAATAACTACACAAGTACTCTAAGAGATTAGCCAAAAGGCTCATACAAGGCGCGTACAAGTATAACTAATGGTTCTAAACCCATTAACTAAGTCTTATGAACATCTACAAGAAGAAGCCAAAGGTTAATTCGGACCATAAGGATCCAAACATTCAAAATATGAATACTAGGTCTAAGCCCAATTCCACTAAACTGGCCCCTTAATCTAAGGCACAGACCCACTAAGTCAACCAACGGTCAAGGTGACGGTCAAGGGTCAACTAACAGTAAACATCAGTCAACAGAGTCAAGGTCAGGTCAAAGTCCAGGGTCAATGGTCAAAGTCTAAAGTCTAAATCGGTCACTGAGTCAACTCAGGTCAAGACATGAATTCATAGAGTTAATACTGAGTCAGCTAAATAAACTAGTCATACATCTGACTAACAAACCAACACAAAACCTAAGCTACTACAGTTTCAATTCCTACAACATATCCTTCTTCTCTAACATTTAAACTTCAATTCAAATATAGTAAACAAACTTCAAATTCAATTTACAAACAAAGGCTATGCCTACCTGCAATTGCAGTTCCAAGATTTTATAGCAAATACTAACATCAACTAGCACCAATTCATCACTTCAGTTCTAACAACAACAAATACAAATCTCAACAATACACTTTCTCAAATCAAACTTCATAACTCAATTACAACTGATAATTCAGTTTACCTGCAATTGCATCTTTATGCAACACATTCTCTACTAATTCTCATGACCTGCAAAGCATACACTACCAATACAGCTCCAATGCTAAGTCCATCTCATACTTCTCGATCCACTAGTCTTTCCCCAACTGAAACTTCTCAATTAAACATTTGTATATTCAAACTCCAACCACGAATTCTGATCTATGAGCTACTTTAACTCAACTTAGTTCAACATTATATCAACTTGCAACTTCAATACCACAATAAAAGCCGCAAGAACTTTAACCACTAGCGCAGCTATTGTCCGTTATTCAACATCACCACATCTACTTCAGTTCTTCAACTACAACTCCGACCTCTACTAACTGCTCTGCAATTCAGAGTATACTCAGCTAAATATATTCATTCAACCAACAACAATTATATTCTTTTGAACTTCTTCCCTGAATCATCACCAGACTTCATTTGAGAGTCATATTAAACTTTCACAACAATACATATACTCTTCCATAAGACTATTGTTCTTCATTTGCATAACTAATTTACATCCACAATCACAATTTCATTCTTAAACACAAATCATAAGCCTCCATATCTGCCCATTTCCAACTGCAACACTCTAACTCAGTTTAGTTCATCACCACCAAATACAAATCAAATCCATACCGCAGCCCTCTCCTGCAATACCAGCTCACCATCAACTCAAACTTACTAATACCATTACCCTATCTTCAATCCATATCATAACCCAACCCTGTCAATCAACATAAACAGCTACATACAGCTTCATACAATATCAACACCATTGAGAAACTAATAAACTCAATACATAAACTATATAACTTTCTATGTTGCTAAGAAGAAAAATTTACCTTGAAGTAGCTTGGCTGAATTAACTGAACCCAATTTCTCCCTTACTTTGACTCAATTCAGCACACATCACCAAACTAACACCCAACAGTTCAATTAACTAACTCTAAAATCATCATCTAAACTACTGCATCTTACAATAACACAGTCTCATCATCTTGATGATCGACTCATCAATCCTACTCTTCCTATATTTTCATCCATTAATCCCAGCTTCAAATCTGAAACCCTAACTATCAATTACAACTTATTTTTCATATACCCGTACATGGGGCTGCCCTTATCCATTTTAGGATACGTATGGTAGTTGTTTGAGTAATGATTAGCCTTAATTATTAGGTTTAGAGTTTCTTAGTCACATAGATAATTAGGATCGTGTGACAGAGAGACTGTGCACGTGTCTTGTGTTGAGCCATTGATGCTCTTAGTTAAGGTTTTGTAGTACTTATTCTTGCCTTCCCCTTGTACTGAAATTTAAGAAAATAATTGAAGAAGGAAAACTAGCTAGGTCCAGTGTGGCCATAGCCTTGGTTTATGTTAAGTATTCTATCACTCTCCTTAGTACCGGTACTTCAACCATAACAGTGGTATCACCCAGTTGTTCCTGATACTCTGAAATGACCGGCGGTCCAACCATTAAAGATGTTGACATCACAACCAAAGAGTTGTCACGCCTTATGACGAATCTCACAAAAATCCAGAAACAATCAAAGCTCAAACGTGAAGCAGATGCTAAAGCACATCAGATTTTAATGAATCGTCTCGTACAAATCTCAGAAGACACTTTAAAAGCATCTTCAAGGACAACCCAGATCTGAAGTTGGTGAACGCACTCCACTGACTGGTCACTCTCACATTAAAGATGGTACACCTGCTAATGCTCTTAAACCAGCCAAACTCGATTTTCCAAGATTTGATGGTGAGAACCCCAGAGCATGGTTTAGGAAGTGTGACAGATTATTTCAGATGAACCCAATGGATGACGTTCACAAGACTGATTTTGCTTCTATGTACATGGATGGTCGTGCCGATTCATGGTTTTTCGTCTATTGTTCTGGTAAACAATCTGTTCCTTGGTCTGAGTTTTCTAACCATCTTTGTCGTCGATTTGAAGATTTGGCTAATGATAATTTTGTGGGTTGTTTCAATAAACTAACTCAACTCACCACTGTTGAAGAGTACTTCCAAACATTTGAACAACTCAAAGCCTTAATGATTTCCAAAAACCCCTCTCTAGATGAGGAATATTTTATCCTGAGCTTCATTAGTGGGTTAAAACTAGAGATTAGTAATTCAGTTCGTATGCATAATCCCACATCTTTGTCCCAAGCTTTATTTTTAGCCAGACTCAAAGAACAATCTCTTCTTTCACCACCAAAACCCCTCCTCAGTAAACTACCAACTACTTCTTCCTATTTCCCTAAACCCTCAACTTTAAAAACCCCAACTACACCAGTAGTTATATCCTCAATACCCACAAACCCACAGAAATCAACTTATATCCCACCAATTAAATGCTTAACTCAAGAAAAGTTGGCTCAAAGGAGGGATAAAAATTTATGTTATAATTGTGATGAGAAATATGTTTATGGCCACAAATGCAAGAGTCATCAACTCTATATGGTTTGGGCTGAAGAGGATCCATCTCAAGACATCAATCCCCAAGTATCTGCAGAAGACACAACCACTCATATGGTGGAAACTGACATGGAAATCTCCCTCCATGCTCTCAATGGACATCACAACACTAAGACTATTAGAATTTTAGGGCATCTCAAGAAACAAGAAGTGACAATTCTTGTGGACACAGGAAACACTCACCGCTTTATTGATGCTTCTTTAGCTAACAAATTGTTCTGCCGTGTTAAGCCAACTTCTCAGTTATTAGTCACAGTTGCAAATGGTTACAAAGTTACCAGCTCTGGAGTATGTCAGCAAATGGAATGGTATATGCAAGACCACAAGTTCCATGATGATTTTCATGTCCTTGTTTTGGGTGGCTGTGACATGGTTTTGGGAGCTGACTGGCTCAAAACCCTATGTGATATAATGTTTAACTTTTCTACCTTAACCATTTCTTTCACTCACTTGGGACACAACATCACCCTTACTGGTATTTCAAATAAACCCTCTTTCAGGATGGCTAGTGGTCATGCCATTCAAAACTTCATTAAAAATAATGCACCAGCCTTTGTGGGTCAAATTTTTGCCCTCTCAGCTGAACCACCTCTTACACCAACACCCACACCAATACAAGAAGTATTGGATCAATTGTAATATGTATTTGCTGAACCAACTCAGTTACCCCCTCAAAGAACATTAGATCATAAAATCCCACTCAAACCTGGTGCTCAACCTGTTAACCTCATACCCTATAAATGCCCTCATATTCACAAAGAAGTGGTTGAATCCTTGGAGGTGGAAATTCTTCAGGCTGGCATCATCCAAGACATCCATAGTCCTTATGCATCTCCAATCCTCTTAGTCAGAAAGAAAGACAATTCTTGGAGGTTTTGTGTGGATTACGAGAAGCTTAATGAGCTCACAATCAAAGATAAGTACCATATACCTGTCATTGATGAACTATTGGATGAGATGTTTGGTTCTAAGTTCTTTACCAAGCTAGATTTAAGATCTGGATACCATCAAATCAGATTATTCTCAGAGGACATTCACAAAACTGCATTCAAGACACACCATGGTCATTTTGAGTTCAAAGTGATGCCATTTGGCCTTACTAATGCACCGACAACTTTTCAGTTTCTTATGAATTCAGTTTTTGGACCATACTAAAGAAGATTTGTTTTAGTTTTCTTTGATGATATACTTATATACAGCCAAACATTGGAAGAACATGTACAACATCTTTCTATTGTTCCTGGATTACTTAGACATCACCAGCTTTATGCTAAATTATCCAAGTGCTGCTTTGCTCAGTCAACCTTGAGTTATTTGGGTCACATCATCACAGCAGATGGGGTAGTTGCTGACCCAGAAAAAATTGAGTGTATGCAGCAATGGCCTGTACCAACTTGCCTTAAGAAGTTAAGGTGTTTTATTGGGCTTACTGGCTATTATAGGAAGTTTGTAAAGCATTATGGCCTTATTAGTAAGCCACTTACAGACCCTTTAAAGAAGAATGCCTTTCAGTGGTCTCCAAGTGCAGATGCAGCATTCCAACAACTCAAACAAGCCATGTGTACAACTCCAGTATTAATGCTTCCTGATTTTTCTAAAACATTTGTCTTAGAAACAAATGCTTGCTCCTTGGGTGTGGGATATGTCCTAATACAAGAGGGCAGAGTTATTAGATTCTACAACAAAACTCTTGGCCCTAAATCCTTAGGACTGTCTACTTATGAAAAGGAGCTTCTGGCAGTGGTCATGGCAGTGACAAAGTGGAGACACTATATTTTTGGCCACCACTTCATTATTAACACTGATCAACAAAGCATTAAATACTTCATGGATCAGAAGATCAACACAGTTTTACAACAAAGATGGCTTATGAAGTTACTAGAATTTAATTACACAATCCATTACAAAAAGGGCATGGAAAACAAAGCTGCAAATGCACTCTCAAGGCTACCTACTCATTCTCACTATTCAGCTATGTCTGTCTCCACTCCTATTTGGGCACATGAAGTTATTCAAAGCTATGATAATGATGCATGGGCTTCCACTATCATCCCTCAGCTGCTAGTGGCTCCATCTTATGATCCCCATTATACTTATACAGATGGTATTCTCAAATATCAGGGGAGAATCTATGTGGGTACTAACAACAATCTCAGGTATACTATTTTACAATCTATCCACTCTTCTGTTGTGGGTGGACACTCAGGAATGCAAGGTAGTTACATCAGTGCCAAGAGACATTTTTATTGGAAAGGTCTAAAAAAGGAGATGTTATTGTTAGTTAGTCATTGTGATATCTGCCAAATAAATAAGGGAGAACACACCCTTCCTGCAGGGTTATTACAGCCTCTGCCAATTCCATCACAAGCCTGGTAACATATCACAATGGATTTCATAGAAGGATTTCCGATCTCCAACAAAAAAGATGTTATTCTAGTTGTGGTTGATAGGATAACTAAATATAGCCACTTCATTGGCTTAACTCATCCTTTTACAGCTTCCACTGTGGCTCATGAGTTCCTTAATCATGTCTTAAAGCTGCATGGACTGCCCACCTCCATTGTGCCAGACGGGGATATGATATTTACAAGCAACTTCTGGCAGAAATTTTTTAAGGCATTAAACACCAGCTTACAACTCAGTTCTGCTTACTATCCTCGGTCAGATGGTCAAACTGAGAGGGTAAATGCCTGCTTGGAGAACTATCTCAGGTGCATAACAGGACACCAGCCCAAGCAATGGTTCAAATGGATGCCCTTGGCTAAATTCTGGTACAATACTAATCATCACACCAGCTTAAACATGACACCCTTCAAGGCATTGTATGGCTATTCACCCCCATATCTTGCCTTTCCAAATGAATCCATCATTTATGTAGCTGTTGTTGAATCTTATTTAACTCAAAGAGATACCATGTTGGATCTCTTAAAAGACTCCCTACATAAAGCTCAAGAGAGGATGATGGTTTTTGCTGACAAGAAGAGAACTGACAGGAATTTTTAGGTGGGAGATTTGGTATTCTTAAATCTGCAACCTTATCGCCAGTCTTCCATTGCCTTGCGCAGAAACTTCAAGCTTTCAGCACAATACTATGGTCCCTTTCCTGTCATTTCCAAAGTTGGCCAAGTAGCTTACAGACTGTAAATACCTTCTTCATCTCATATCCACCCTGTGTTTCATGTTTCACAGCTTAAAAGGCGCATTGGCTCTGCAAATCTCACGGCTCCAACTCTACCTCAGACTGACGCTGATGGTGCCATAGTTCTCAAACCAGTAGCCTTGCTTGGCACCATAGAAATAGCCAGGGACACTCTGCCATCCCTCAAATGCTCATACAATGTTCTCACACTTCAGCAACAGATGCCACTTGGGAGGACACGACACACGTCAAAGCTCATTTTCCAAAATTTTATCCTTGAGGACAAGGATGTTTTCAAGATCGGGGTATTGTCATATACCCGTACAGGGGGCTGCCCTTATCCATTTTGGGATACGTATGGTAGTTTTTTGAGTAATGATTAGCCTTAATTATTAGGTTTAGAGTTTCTTAGTCACTAAGCTAATTAGGATCGTGTGACAGAGAGACTGTGCATGTGTCTTGTGTTGAGACGTTGATGCTCTTAGTTATGGTTTTGTAGTACTTATTCTCGCCTTCCCCCTTGTACTGAAACTTATGAAAATAATTGAAGAAGGAAAACTAGGTCCAGTGTGGCCATAGCCTTGGTTTATGTTAAGTATTCTATCACTCTCCTTAGTACCGGTACTTCAACCATAACATTATTCTTCAACTTCAAGTTCCAATTCAGGCAAAACCCAACTTAAATTTCTTCTTCATCATCACTAAAATGAATCTCAATTTTCTAATTGTTATCCATAGGAACCCTAAATCAAACCCGAACTTCGATTTCAACTTCTCTGAGAAACGAACTTCTAAATTAAAAGATGTTCTTCAACCTCTTACTCTATTTCAGATTAAACCCATTTAATTCAATCCAGTAAACCGTCATCTTCATCTACTAATTCTTCTTTGAGCCTCAAATGAAACCTAAACTCATTTATTTCTCAAACCCTAAGTTTCTGCTTCCTCCAAACCCCAATCGACGGCACCATCATCAACCTTAATCAACCGCACAGATTATTCAACTAATTCTCTCAACTGATTCTCATATACTCTCGACGGAAGAAGAACAGGGGAAAAGAATAACAAGAGAAGAAGGAAGAAGAAAGAAAAGAAGAAGAAGAGAAAATGATTTTCTCTGCTCGATTGGGTGAAGATAAGGCCAAAGGAATTACTAGGACACCACTTGCTTTGGTAAAGGAAGCCACAATGTGTCCGTTCTGCATCAATAACATTTTTCCGAGAAATAACGATTTTACCCTTGATAGTAATCTGTTGATATATGCTTTGTACGGCATCCGAACGTGCGTAACTTTTCGAGGTCTATCTAACGATACCAGTTTCGTATCTAGATCGTTGTTAGATTAATTTCTATTAATTAATGTTCGTGTTAGACTAATCGAAATATTATCGGCTAAGACGTCTCTTGACTAGTCTAATAGCGTTGACGAGCTTGAGGGTCTTTACAGATATTAATCTAAACTTTGGCTCAAGTTTGCTAATGTTGATTTTACTGATTGGCTTTGCGGTTTATTTCAAGTGAAGAATCAGAGTGAAGCAAGAGATAATATGCTTAAATGATTCGGTTTTGTTACGTGGAATGTCTGGAATGTAGATGTATGAAAGTTTTTTGGTTACAGACAACCTAGCATAAACCAAGTAGTCTATCAGATTAAGTTAACACTAGAAATTTTATACCTATTGGTCTAACTAGCTAGAATCCAGACTAATAGAGCTTGAAAAATCCTGAAAATCCTTACATTAAACTGAATTTGATGCAACGTATAAAGATGAAACAAATGATGTTGGCGTTGTCCTAATTTTAAGAAATTCTGTTGGTAATGCGGATGGAGTTAGATATTGTAAGACCAAAGCAATAGATCTTGAACAGGCCGAAGCTAAAGCGTTATTGGTAGCGGCACTTTGGGTAAGAAGTAAAGGAGTACACGCATTGCATTTGGAGGATGACTGGAAAAATGTTATCACTAATTTAAATGGTGGATTAGATGCACTCAAGTGGACAACAAGAAACTTAATTATTGTAGTATTTTGAATTCCTTTATAACTTGAAAATACACTCATGTGCATAGAAATACAAATGTAATGTTGCCCACGCGACGGCTAAACATGGTATAACCGGTTTTTTAGGCTCAGCTGAAGAATGATCAAACAATATCCCTGCTTAGATAACCCAACGTATCCATAGGGATAATGATATGTAAATTATTTCTATTCAATATATTTATTTCTTTTAGTATTAAAAATAAAATAAAATGGGAGCAATTACGTTTTTCTTTTAGGGATATTTTTTTTTCTTATGATACTCAAGCGACTACACGAGCATCAGAGACGCATTAAAGTAGACGAATCGGGCGATAATTGAGTCGACCCAAATCTCACCGATTCGATTTTTTTCGATCATGATTTCATGAATCCTTCTGATTATCAATCACAGATATTCATTTAAATCATATATTCAACCTAACCCTTATCACCCTCAGAAAAACCAACTTCAATATCACTTAACTGACCTCAAATCTCTTCCTCTTTCAAAACCCTAGATTCAATTTCAAAATCAATCCAAAAGAAGATTTCCATGGTGATGATATCTAGTCAAGTGTAATCCTTAAGACTCCTGGAGGCTGTTAGATAGATCAAGAGATGGGATTTGTGGATCTGAGGAACTGATAGGCACATTTTTTGAAGGTTTTGGATTCTATTCCTTTTGCAATTCTGATTTGTTATAATCTCTTGATAGGGGTAAGTCCAATTCTCTAATTTTAGAAGAGGTTTTATGTTCTAGTGTTTATCATGCTCTATTTGTTTTTCATCATTGTTTGTTCTGTCAATTTCCTTTAAGTAATGTTTGTACTGAGTTTTGGGCGTTTCTTTTGTTTTTTAGTTTTTGATTCTCTATTAATAGTCTTAGCTTCAGAATAGTGATTTCCGTATCTTGATTTAGAGCTCTGAATCCATCAATTTTCGATTCGGTAGATTTGGACTCTTTTAGCTCTCTGTTTTATGCTTGAATGATAGTATCTTATTTTTAGCATTTGAAGTGCATTTTTAGTTTAGTTTGAATGGTCTCTGCTTAATTATCTCTTTTAGAACCATTAATTGCTTCTCTATTTTTTCTTTCATGTAGCTGCTATCTTCTTAGCATCATAATGAAATTCCCTGTTTAAGATTGGTTTTAAAATTCGGCACTTTCATTCTTCTGTTAAGGCTACTTTGATGTTATAAGGTTAAATAGTTAAGGGAAATTTGGTGTTTGTTGAATTTTGGGTTCTCCCAATGGATTTGCTGTTTGTTGATAAAAGGGTTTAATTTGAAAACATTGTTGTTTTTTTCTCTGCCTTATCAAATCTTGAAAATTGAAAACCTGCGTATTAGTGTTTGTTGTTCTTGGTGGTCTTATGGCCAGTTCCTTTGTTCATGCTTTTGTAGTTGCCTCAGTTGTGATTGATGTTGGTATTCTACTGATGTTAGTGTTTATAATACTGTTTAAATGAAGGTTCCTACTTATTGTTCAGTTGTTCTTATGTATTTGTAGCCTTGTTCTGATAATTCTAGCTTAAGCTTTTGTTCTTTTTTGGATAAAGGTTTTTGCTATTTGATATTTGTTTATTTTGTGATTGTGGCCTTATTTCGATTATCCTACCATTCGCATTATGTTCTAATTAGACCCTGCGCTAGTTTTCTTTCTGTTTTGAGTTCTTCGCCTTTCCATCTCTCCTATTTCCTTTTCTTTTTGCATGATTTTATCCTTATTTTAGATAGTCCTGAGTCTTTGAGTGAGAATTTTGTGCTCCTTGCCTGTTCTGATTGTGGTTTGTGTCTCTGCACTTTTCTTTCCCCTTCTTGTGGTTGTTTTATGATAGTTTAGGGCCTGTTTTCCGTCTTTTCCTATTAGTTACCTCTTTTTGCATTTGGTTTTTCTGAGTTGTATTGCTACCTCCATTTATCTGTGCCCAAATGAAGAATTCTTCCTCAGTTTCCTATCCCAAGCTCCTCCGATTAATCTAAGCCCCCAGGTAAGTCCTCTTAACTACCGTTTAATCTCCTCTCTCCATTTTATTTTATTTGCTTTATCTCTTAACCCCCTGCTTCTTTAGTTTATAGCTTACCTGCTTTCGGTGCTGCTTAGTTTTTTTTAGCTTTTTCAAAAGTGTAATAGTCAGAACTAATTACTGTTTTCCCACTTTATATCTTTCATTTCTCATTGTAAGTGTTGTAATATAAAACACACCTTCTTAGTTATAGCTGTACTTCTTTTGTGTATGTTGTTCCCTTTACAACACATTATCACAAATTTCCAACTCCTCAAAACCAGGCCTAACCTCCTTCAGCACTCAGTCACATGTAATAGTCAGCAAAACCCAATTAGTTCTACCATCTTCAACAAATCCCTCCTACTTTCAGTCACAAAATCTTACATTGTCCGTTTAAATTCATTCACAAACCTCACTATGACCATCCTAGCTCTAAATTGTCGCGGTATAAACCTTCCTCCAGCTATTCAACATTTAAAAGGATTGATTTCTCAATACAAACCTAGCATAGTCTTCCTTTCTGAAACGCTAGCTTCAGAGCAACACATGCGAAGATTATCTTCAACTCTTCAATTCAATAACTATTTCATCGTGCCAAAAATTGGAAATCGAGGCGGTTTTTGCTTAATGTGGGAAGACAAACTCAATATCCAAATTCTACTTCACTCGCAGAACTACATTCACACAAAAGTGACGTCGCCACCCCCAGAGCAACCTTGGTTTTGTACGGGTATATATGGCCCACCGTATCCAGATCCCAGGAAAAATCTATGGCAAGAATTTCCGACAATATTCAGTAATTTCAACTCTTCCATACCTTGGCTACTAATAGGAGACTTCAATGACGTCTTAGATCAATCAGAAAAAAAAAGGAGGACGACAGGTAACATATGCTCAATCTCAACCACTTCTAAATCTAATGGATCAAATGGGACTTATAGATCTTGGATTCCGAGGGGACCCCTTCACTTGGACAAACAGCCAAATGGGGGAAGACAACATTCTAGAAAGATTAGATAGAGCTCTAGAAAATCAACAATGGAGGACAACAAATCCACATGCATCAGTTACTCATCTCCCAAGAATCGCTTCTGATCACGCACCATTATTACTACAAAAGAAAGTAATAGATTGGCAAGGAGAAAAAAATTACAAATTCGAGCACTTATGGCTCTCTCATCCCCAACTCAAACAAGTGGTTGAATCGGCTTGGGAACAACAACAAGATAATGAACCGACCCTTGACCTCCAACTCAAACTCATTACAACAGGGAAAACTCTCATGGAATGGAACAAAGTAACTTTTGGAAACTTACCAACTATGATAAAAAAATCAACAACCAAAATAAAACACGCTCAGCATCAGTGTGCAACCCAACATGGACCCAGCCTAGAATATTGGCTACATCAAGAAAAACAGCTAAGAATAGCACATGAAGAATTATTACAATGTCATTCAACTTACTGGCAACAAAGATCTAGAATTCAATGGCTACAATCAGGAGATCACAACACCACATTCTTTCACACGAAAGCTACAATACATAGAGCCTATAACAACATACAACAACTACAAGATACACAGAACAATTGGATTGACAAAAAAGAAGACGTTGAGCAGCTCATCCTAGATCACTTCACTCAACAATATACATCACAGCCTACGAAATAAATGAAGATCTCTTCACAAATATCAGGCCAAGACTAACTCCCAGACAATCGGAACTACTTACAAAGGAAGTAACTACAGAAGAAATCAAGCAAGCCCTCTTCTCCATAAACTCTGAAAGTGCCCCAGGCCCAGACGGATATACAAGTAAGTTCTTCAAAGTTTTCTGGGAAACAACACACACCCAACTGATAGCAATGGTTAGAAGTTTTTTTAATGATCTAAATATGCATCCTCTCATGAATCACACAAACATCACTCAAATACCTAAAATCGACCATCCTTCAAAACCCTCACAATTCAGACCCATAGGACTCTGTAACGTCACATATAAAATCATATCCAAAATCTTAGTCAACCGGCTTAGACCCATTTTACCCTTTATAATAAGCCCTTTTCAAATTGCTTTCGTACCCCAAAGATCTATACATGACAATATTGCAATAGTCGGGGAACTCTTCCATCATATCAAAACATCAAACCGAACTAAAGATCCAAAAATAGCTCTCAAACTAGACATCCAGAAAGCCTATGATAGCTTAGATTGGGAGTTCATCAAAATATCATTCACAAAACTGAGATTTCCACAAGCATTTATAAACTACATTATGTTATGTGTCACAACAGTTACGTACTCAATAAAAATAAATGGTACCCCCCATGGATACATAAGCCCAAATAGAGGTATAAGACAAGGAGACCCACTTTCCTCCTATATTTTCATCATATGCGTTGAAATCTTATCTACAAATCTAGGAAACCTTCAAAACCAAAACTTAGTTCAAGGCATTAGCATATCAAATAAAGCACCACCAATTCTTCACTTAATGTATGCGGACGATTTACTGATTACTTACAAAGCTTCAAATCAGAGTAATCAACACCTAAAAAACCTACTTCACTCCTATAGCACTTCTGCCGGTCAATTAATAAATACCAGCAAATCAGTTATCATCCATCACCCAAAACTAGACCCAAATAAGATAAATCATCTTCAACATTTCTTCAACATGTCAACCACATCGAAACCTCCGATCTATCTAGGAGTCCAATTCAAGCATGGAAGGGCCTCCAATCAAACATTTGCACCACTCTTACAAAGATTAGCCAGAAAAGCCAAAGGATGGATGACAAAATGCCTAACTCCAGCCGGAAGACTAACACTAATCAAAACATCTTTAATACCCACAACAAATCACATCATGCAAACACAAAACCTACCGAGCGATATTCACAAACAAATAGATCGTATCACAAGAGATTTTTTCTGGGGACACGACTCAACTACCAAAAAACTACACCCTATAGGATACGATAGAGTGACAAAAACAATATCTGAGGGAGGACTGGGAATAAGGAAGAGCAGCGATCATAACAAAGCTTTACTCATGAAAATAATATGGAATCTTCATGAACAACCTAACTCCATCCGTGGAAGTATATTCAGTGCAAAATATCTTAACCAACAACCAATACTAGAAGGCATTGATCATATACCTTCCTCTGCCAGTCCTCAATGGAGACAACTAGCAACACTTGTCCCAACCATGCAAAGTCTAATCTTCCACCAGATTGGAAATGGATTATCAACTCCAATAGAAGCCAACTGGATCCCGCACTCACCAAAACTAGACCCAACAATGTGCTATCCATTCCAATTGGTAGCAGATATCATTGACCCAATAACCCACACTTGGGATCAAGAAAAATTAAATAACCTCCCCAACCCTATAATCCAAAAAATCATAAACATTCATCTACCCCAAAATGGGCCACAAGATAAAATTATCTGGCCACACTCAAAATCTGGAAGCTACACTACTTCGACGGGATACAAATGTCTAACCCAAGGTCAACCAACACACATCCCATTACCTCCTACCAAGTTTATATGGACCTTACCATGTCCACCAAAAATTAGGCTTTTCTTGTGGAAAGCCATCAACGAAGGATTACCAACCTTCTCTCTCCTACACCACATTCATTTGACCAACTCGGACATATGCCCCAGATGCAACACAAATCCAGAGCTAGCAAGTCACATTCTAATTCACTGTCCAACAACTTCTAATTCATGGACCACCTTATTTAATCAATCTACAAATTCATCAAACTCCAATCCTCTCCAAGCTTTCACCTTAACGCAACATACAACCATTTCTCAAATCCTTCAACAACATGCTTCGACATCGATAATCTCCTCTTGCTGTTTTCTTTTCCGAACCTTATGGCTAGCTAGGAATGAACTAATTTACCAACAAAAGCAATCAACTCCGGAAGAAATCCTAGCCCGGGCACAAAAACTGCAACAAGAATACTTTCAAGCCATTCACTCCACACCTCCAGTGTTTCCGGGAGATACACCAAAATTTAATCACCCAACAAGAGAGAAAAGGATATCCACAATATCAGTAAGATGGGCAATGCCAAATTTCAACTGGATCAAAATTAACACGGATGGAGCGACCGAGAGGACATCCGGGTTTTGCGGGAGCAGGTTTCATCTGCATAGGATTCAAATGCCCGAACCCTTTTAGCGCCGCTCAACCACTGGAATTACGATCGCTTTAATTTCGAAACTCGGCGATGCTCTTAGCCACAAGAACAGCAACAGAAAGGCTTTGGCCAAAAGTTATATTTGAAACAGACTCAGAAAACCTTTTGCGCTTCATCACCTCATCTACCCCCCACCCTGGCACATAGCAGAAATGATTGGCGAAATAAAAATGAGATTCCATAGGATCCCGCATGCGCCATCCAAAGACAACTACATAGAAGGAAACCAAGCAAAGAGACGGATTAGCCAATCACGCAGCGAATGGAAGTCAAACAGGAAACTCGTCAACAAAAATATGGGACCAGGCAATCCCATCTTTCATTTCTCAAATCTTATTTTCAGACTCAGTGGGTACCACATACCCACGACAAATTGTAAACTAATTTTGCTTAATAAATTATGCTTCAAAAAAAAACACTACTTTTCTTCCAAGATTGCTAAAGGCTGATACCGCTTCTACTAGGGGCGGGTACCAATTCAGGATCCAACGGCTGAGATTAGTTTGTCTTATATGAATTGGTACCCACCCCTAGCAGAAGCGGTAACAGCCTTTACAATCGTTCTTTTCTTCCTCTTCAGCGTGTATATATGATATATATTATGGAGAAAGATTACACATGACTGGTAGAAAACGATGACTTAGCTCCAGGCCAGCAGAAAACTACACAATACTCTACTATACGACAGCAGTAAACACACCCAGACAAATCACAAACCTCAGAAAACAACACCAAGAAATATAGTAATTAATTCCGAAGGAACTTGATTCTTCGCTTTCTCCAGAAAAGAGATGAAAATGCAAATGCGTCACTTGAAACAGTTGGCATCCAATAGTGCTTCTCCCTCAAAAGGTTCTTGATCTTCTATCATCTGATTCACCCTTTCCTTCTGGTTTTCATCAGCAATATCAACCTTGGTCCACTCATAGAGTTCCATATCGTAGCATTCATCCATAATGAACTGGGGTATCTCTGGCCCACGGAACAACCACAATCCCTTCACCTTGAAGGGTGCCTCTGAACCAATGATAAGCATCTTTCCAAATGCATATTTGCGAGCTAAATCCATACGCTGCACCGACCTTGTTCAATGTGACAAAAGAGACGGTGTTCTCGTCATTGTATTTGTAATCACACCATCACAGAACCATAGAGAGTCCTCTGGATTGTACATCTCCCAAAACCCAGCAAATTAATTACCATAGCTGAGAAACCCATAATAAATGTTCTAAATTTGTAATAGCTTGTTCTGGTATGTCCACAATGCAAAGAAGCCCCCATTTAAAAAGACATATCAACACAAATCAACCACATCAGCAAGTTGATCGACAGACATAACAAGGTCAAATTTTAAACAAGCAATTCAGGGGTCCTTGATTAGGAAACTGGTTGGCTACCACACTACAGTGATTCCTTAGATCATAAAACATTTAATCAAGATTTTTTCCCGAGGCTCGTATGGGGATGATCAGGGATCTTATGATGGTCTTTCCATTTAACACTAACCATATACAAAAGTGTTTTAAGAGCATTGGAAAAAATGGGGCAGTCCTAAAAGAACCCATGTGGATTTTAGCAAGGATGAAACACTCACTTAAAGCTTGTACAAGAATGTAAATGAGGAGTGGGCAGGTACAAACTGGATGTACTTGAAGAGTTGTATCTAATCCTGTTAATGCAATATGCATAGTGGGTACATTGTTAAATGAAGTGGCATTACCTTTAATAGCTACCTCGCGGAAATTAGTTTTGGTGTTCGAGTAGAGCCTCTTCCATTCATCCAATATCATCGTACTAGGGGGGAGCAAATCAAGAGGATTCTCTGCCTTAGGCTTTGGTGCTTCATCCTGTTCAGGGACTTCTTCTTTAGGTTTGCTAGTCTCATTCTTCGGTTCACTTTTTTCTTTGGGCTTCGCAGCTTCGGTTCACTTGCAGATTGAATTGGTGGAACAGATTCTGTCTGTTTTACCTCGCCAAACAATTTGGCGATATTTGGTTGGTTAACCATGGTCCAAAAGTATCTTTCAACATGGGGGAACTCCTGAGTAAAGCTTTTGGTCAAGAGACGACTGAACCCCATAGACAAATTGCATGTCATGATTATGTCAGCAAGTGTAACACAGTGGCCGACCAAATAAGTGTTTGAAGCAAGGTATGAGTTCAGAGCAGTTAATGCTCTCTTGAGGCCGGCGATGGCAGCTTCCTCAACCTTGTAACAGGAAACAAATGTGCATATAAGTTAGTCCAGACAATGAGAAGCAAACAAGATCCAACTGAAACAAGGGTAACGGAAAACAAATTTCAACCAACCTGTGGTACAAATGGAGCATAACCAAATCTCGATAAAACCAACGCAATAAATTAGAATCAACCTCCAACGACGAAAAATCAATCCATTGCTCGATATGACCCTATTTCAAACAATTATCATAATTATTAGCATATCAATCATTAAAAGGAAACAACAAAATAAATAAAAGAGAAGAAAGAATAAGCCAGAAAAACAAAATGCATGTCTTACATATTCAATCAAGGACGAACCAAGGAGAGGGTTGCCTTCCTTCAAGCGAGCAACGGATAAAACAAAACAAAACAAGAAGGTGCATACAAGTTTGCAAAACTAACAACGCTATGGTGTTTAAAGAAGAGAGGAGCCTCACCATAACGTGCTATGGCATTACTCTCAAAAACAGGTCCATCTGGAGTTTCAAGAACAGGAATCTACATACGACAATCAAACACACATAAGGAAAACTAAAGTTAAAAAAAGATCAAGCTACGGCTTTCTCTCCTAACTACAAAAATGTACCTTTCCAATCGGGTTCATTTGAAGGAACTCAGGAGTTTTATTCGTGACACCCCATGCAAAATCCTTGACCAATTCAATTTCAACACCACTGTATTCTGCAACAATCAGTGCCTTAAAGACATTTTTGTCTGGAACCGCCCCATATAGTATCTAGCACACAATATGAACAGAAAACTACAAGAAAACAGAAAAAATAAGCTAGCACAAAAGTTTGGAGACACGGTATGAAAAATCAAAACTGTCTCCCTTCTCTAATTGTTCCCAAAGGTAGCTTTGAATTGCAAATCCTATCGACCAAACTAAAATTTCTTATAAGTTACATATCTCTACTTGTTTATAACAAAGGCTTCGAGTGAACAAGACGTCTAACTCGTTTCCCAGGATTTTTAATACTATTAATCAAGCACCATAAAGATCAATCTCTTATAAACCATCAAATTCTCTGCACAAATCTAACCCTTAATAAATAAATAAATAGTACAATTTTGTTACAGAAACTGAATCTCCAATCAACAATTACTAAGGTAATACTAGTTAGGAATCTTACCAGATGAGCCATTGCTGCAGTAATGTCTTAATTCGGCATCAGACCTAAATTTAGGGAAATTCACCCCTTCTAATGTCCTCGTTGAAGAGCGAGAGAGTGGTCAGGGCTTTCAGAAAGAGGAAATGGACAACTAGTTATTAGCAAGGGGCGGCTATGTGTATTTCTTTCAAAATGTAGTTGAGAGTGGAGACTAAAGAGTAAGTGATAGATTGCGACTTTTGTCAAAAAAAAAAAAAAAAAGATTGCGACGCTGCTACTATACGTCCATACCGTTCTCATTCGATGTCTATAGAGGATAAGATTGAGAATGATAGTCTAGATCAAGAATAGGAAAGAGTTCCACCAGATCAGTAGTGGCAGGTGGCATACATCTTGCTTGGTTTGCCGAACATCACAAGCTCAATGAGCACAAGTCATTATTCGGGGCTTACACTGCCGTTTAACAAAAAGAAAAAAAAAAGATGGAAGACATTGCCGACACTATAAGAGAAATTAAATAATCCAGAAGAGAGTATCTGAGTTTCAAGATATGCCACCAATAATCGATAATTCTACAGGTACCGTGGGTGGATCCCGTGAGATCCACCGCAACTCACAACCAAAAAAAAAAAAGTGGGACCCATATCAGCCTTTACCTCGAGATGCTTGAGTCATTTCCATTCTCAGCCGCTGGATGCTCTCACGGTGATTCCCACGGTTTTTGTCACGGTCAACGTAGCATTACTCACCAATAATATAAATAAGCTTTCTAGTTTAGAATTACACAAACGTTAACAAATTACACTAGATTTTGTGCCCTTGCTACGCACCGGGTGGACTCGAAAACCATCCACCATTGCTTTTATTTTTTAACCATATTTTTGATTTGGTGTGGCTCGGCTTCGCCTCGCCCAGTCCAGATGCATGCTAAACTTGTTCAAAACATAAGCCAAAACTGTTGGAAATTCACATTTTCTGAGTACTTAATATACGAAAAAGTAAGAAAACCTAAGAAGGGTTACTCAAAATTAGGTTGTCTCTAAAACATTAGAATTTTTTGGAGGCAACTCTGTGCTTTCAGGATCGATAATATCGACTCTAACATCAAGGTAGTAGCTGCCGGAGATAATTACATGGTTTTCATGTTTGAATCTACCTTTTGAGATTATTCAATTTACGTGGAAGGGTCTTTGTGAGGTTTCTGCACCAAATACGTTGAACAATTGTGCATTTTCAATGGAGCTTTCTAATTAAGAACATGACCTGTGCAAAATTGCTTACTTCCTAAACATATAAGTAAAGTTTAATACTTGCATATGTTTGAATTGGTGCCTTTATCCTTCGAATGATATTTTTATTCACATCGTGCATACTGGGATACAGAACGAATGTCAATAAAACATTTTTTTCACTTGGAGCTCATGACAATAATATAGTTCAATGATCCGAAAAACCAAAAGTGAGAAAATTTACAAAGAGTCATTATAAAATTGAGAGAAGAAATTAAAACCAAAGGAAATTACTACTAACTCGAGTCACTTTTATCTACTGAACTCAGATCATTCCCGGTGTTCTTCTTGAGTTTCTAAATTGAATCATGATACTTCAAACACGTCCACAAATCTCAGGCACCAATATCAATTTTTAGTTCAAGCAATTCAGCAAACAGTTGCTGAGCACAATGCAGTGTTGTTGATGTTGCATCAAGAGTCACCTTTTATCCCTCCCCAAATTCCTACCCAGTACAAACTAAACACACACCAATCTTCACATTCATTCCAGATTACCAGTGACAACACCATCCCTCATCATAAACATCAAAACCCATTGTAAACTCCCTCAAAATCAGTCACAGAGCAACACAATCTCCAAGATTTCTTCGTGTTCGAAAGCTTTTGTAAACTTTCTGCAATTTCAAAACAGCTTCACGTTTTGGGGATCAACCATTTTGTTTAAGAAGAAACGTATGGCTGGAGAAAAGCATCACAATTTATTTTTATTTTTTTCCTTAAGAAAAGAGATGCCAGTGTTAGTTTTCACGGAAGTATTGTCTACTTACATAAGGTTTAGTTAATATTTGGTGTAAACCAAGTGTAAGTTATTAGTAAGGTGTAAATCCTCACAAATTTTGTATACCCACGTTTTTGTTAACACCGTTATAAACGGCTAGTTAAATACAGGGTGTAAACATAGTGTAATTCAGTTTTTAATGTTCCGACCAATAGAGTTTCGCCAAGTGTCTTCACCTGGTTTACTCATTCCCAAAGCTTTTATCAAATTTAATTTGAAGTGGGTGTCACACTCACCGTGCAACATGAGAGCTCATATGACTTAGCATTTTAAAGGAGTGGAGATTAGTCAAAAATATAAATATAAATATATATATATATATATATAGAAGTTGCGAATTCATAACTTAACAAAGCTTAGTGTAGGCCCTCTGGCAGTATCAAAAGGAGATTTCCATATCTTCTTGGCTCTCATCTAATGCCAGGTTCTTATTTAGTGAGTACTGCATTGGTCCCTGCAAAAGATCATCAGAGAGCTTTAGAGTACCGTGCCCCCATCACAGCCTAACGCTTAAATTTCATGGCATGTACCGTCTCCGGCTGCAACGCATGGTTCCTGTGATATTTTCCCCCCTCAATAGTATCCTGCAATATTAGCCAAAAATATTGGACAGCTTATTCGTAAACCAGGCTATTCCTAATAGCATTCACATTCATAATTAAATTGAATAACATCTTCTCTTGCAGATGGAAAATTCATTTCAAAAATTAGCATGACATGTAGCTGACATAAATGCCACCATACAATGCCAAAAAAATGTCTAAATCAAATGGAGAAATGATGGATGCCAAAATATGAGGGATGGCCAGAGAACAGCTCATTTTTAGAAATCAAAGGGGTAGAGGACAGCATGAACCATGCAGATTAGTGAAATTCCACCATGATTTTAAGCAGTTGCATCCTAACCATGGTTCTAAAAATCATAGTGCCCCTCATTAATTTTAGGCAGATTCCTTTTGCCTCAACAATTGCACATAGACAACTTCTGGGAGCATTTTTTATTCATTTATTTATGGAAAATGTGCAAAGATCATCACCAAAGAGACCTACCTATATTTGGAAGAAAGATGTCCTAAATCTTTAGCCCTAAGAAAAAGGGAGGAAAGGAAGAGATGATTTTGACAGCCCAGTCACCATTGTCCAAGTAAGAGAGTCTAATGAAGCAGCAGGTTCCCAATTTGAGGAAGAATAGAATAATCAAACCTTACACACAAGACTTAACATTTTTCTTAGCTATTTCGTTTGCTTGACACTGGAGGTGAGACCACCTCCCCCAGCAAAACACTTTTAAAGCTTAATCATCACAAAGACAAGAGCCACTATTTTCAGAGGAATGATACATAGTTTTTCTACTATTGAAAGGGAAAAAATAATGCATGGAAAAATAAGAAAAAGAATCCAAACAAAGTCATTCAGCCTTATAGTCCCAAACTTGAGACCAAAAACAATCAGATGATTGAATAACTATAAGTAGTGACTTCCTTAGTAGCTAATTTTCAGTGGCGATTACCATGTGAGGATCCCAGGATCATGCTTCCAACTAGTGAGTTTTCATCTAAATATGTCATCCTTATCAGTGTATTTCCACCTAAAATTCTATGGGATGAGATGCAACACATGAAAAAAATAGAGATGAATATGATATAAGAAGCTGCAGTAAAAATACCTTAAAAGGGTACCACCCAATTACAAAATAGTTGTAAATAATCCCGAGAGTTACACCAACAGATGCTCCCTTACCAACATTAATATAAAACTCTTTATTTGCACGTCTAGCAATATCTTGATAATCTATGTCACCAGAGGTATTCATCATCCGTTCCTGAAGAGAAAAACAAAAATAAGGTCATCCAAATCCAAATCAAAAAGAAAGAAACAAACTAAGTAATTTAAAAATGGAAAAAAGCGAAGGGACTAAAAAGACCTTAGGGGATTCCTCAACAGCAGAAGAACATATCCTACAAAGACCCTCTTTTTTGGTGGAATTCTTAGCAGTAGATAACATCCTAGCAAAACCCCTAAACCTAGTTGCCATTTCTGCAGCACAAATTAACAAAAGAAACAAAAATCAATTTTGTTTTCATTTATTTTACTAAATCCAAATCTTGAATTATACGCAGTACCATCAAATAGAGATAAGAAGAAAGAGAAATTACTTGAAGGAGTCGACGGGATGAACTATTAATTAAAGAGGCGAAAACTTCTGAAACAGTTCGGCGATTGAAATTTTCCTAAAAACCCTAACTCAGGAAAGAACGAGCCTTTATCTAGTCCGAAGTTTATTCCTTTCTTTATATACACTATTGAATTAGATTCTTTTAATAATATTCACTCCGTCCCACTATTAAGTGACATATTTGATTTTAGATTTTGTCCCACTAATAAGTGACATATATCGCTAAACACGGAGATATTTCTAAAATCATCATTTTAGTTAATTATAAAAAATATAAGAAATATGCATAATTTGATAGGCATGTTTATATTCGTTACGTAGGTGTTTTAAAATGATTTTCAATGGTATGAAGTTTTCGAACATCCGTGGAGTAGTTTGAGAGATAAATCAATTCTAAATTTCACTAGTTATTATCCATGAGGGTATAATTGTAAAAAAAATGCTTAAAAGTACTATTTTCCTTGATTATCTTAAAAACTGTGCAAACTTAAACTAGGTCACTTAATAGTGGGACGGAGGGAGTACCAAATTTGATAATAATGAAGAAAAAAATCTTTTTTTTTTTTTAATATTCTTATTTGTACTCGTTATGTAGATAATTTAAAGAACTTTCCAAATATACTAATTTTACAAAAATCCGATATGTATTTTTAAAGATATCTAAGTTTTAATTTTTTATGATCTATTTTTAAAACAATTGCATTCCTGTGAATATACAAACATTGATCAAAGGATTATTTAATGGGGGGTATTGTTGTCATGTGAAAAGGCTTCACCAAACAATTACAGTAAAAACTCCATATATTAATAACCTTGGGACTTTACAAAATTATTAATATAGTAGAACCTCCATATATTAATACTCTATATATTAATAACCTCTACATATTGATATAAATCATAGTCACGATTTGTAAAATCTTATATTTATCAACCTCCGTATATTAATAGTTTTATGTGTGCCCAAGGGTATTAATATACGGAGGTTCTACTGTATGGAGTTTATTAATATAGGGAGGTATACCAAAAAAAAAAAGATTATAAATGCAGTTGCTTCATGGTCAATTGATGTGAAGCCCCGCACAATTGAAAATTGTTTGAAACACTGCAAAATTTGAACCACTAATGTCGATGAATCGTCCGTTGCAAATGAAGTACGTGAGGAAAATCAAAGAATAGTTAAGGAATTGAGTAATCAAATTGAACAGTTGCACTACACTAATCGAATGGATATGGACGTCTTCCTTTATCATCCCAATGAGCAACAAGTCGTATATGCTTCAACCGAAGAAGAAATAATCGATGAAATTAGACAAGAAGCGGATGGAAATAATCCCGATGATGATAGTACGGAGATACCAAAAGTTTCATGCCAAGAAGTTTTAAACATGCTAAGTTGGAAATGTTTTGGCTTCAACAAGATGGTGCACATAGCAATGAGGTCTTACGAATACGCAAATCAAAAAATGCCATAACAATACAAAAAATTACATCATTTTCTCAAACAACTATAGATAAATATTTTCCTTCATCTTAAATTTTGATGTAACAAGATCTATAATTTTCCTATTATGTTGATTTTGTTTTAGGAGGATTGGAGATGAAGGAGGGAGATGTAGAGACAAGAAGAAGAACCATGACATTGATCAAGAGGAATCATTACATAATACATAGTTCTTTATATATAGGGAAGGGAAAACCTAGTCGTCTAATGGACCGCACATCCATGGGCCACAGGCCCTATAACACTCCCCCTTGTGCAGTTCAATAACAAAGCTTTGTACATAGTACTTCAAATATAGTGCTTTGAATGTAGTTCTTCAAATGTCGTCCTCTTCTTGATGACTTGCGCCGAAATCAATTTCCTCTTTAAAACTTTGACAAGGAAAAACCCAGTGGGATAAAACCTTGGTAAAACTCTTAACATGTAGTACTTCACATGTTATCTCGTAGTTTACATGTAGTTCATCACATGCAATACGATCTTCAAAGATCGATGAGTCTAAATTAATTGCCTCATTAAAACTTCGTCAGGAAAATCCAGAGGGACAAAACCTGAACTAAAGAAAAAGAGTACAATATTAAGCAAACTTAAAATATAGTTGGAATCGAATATGTTGCCTCATTAAAACCTTAACGAAGGTAAAGAAGAGTACAACGTGGCAGATGCAAGTAAAGGTGATCCGTTGCAGATGATCACTTTGCTCCGTTGAAGTTGACTAGTTGTTTCACAACTCTTAAGGCAGAAAATCCTCGTGGGAAAGATAATAGCCTTAGTTGGGAAATTACATTCCAGGTGTTTGTTGTTGTCTCGTTAAAAACCTTGCCGAGTAACAAAACCTAGTGGGAAAAAGTAACCTCGGTGAAGGAAAATAGTTCAACACATAATTAGATGCTCCCCCTGATGTTAGACAATTTTCATTAGTCTAATGCAGTCAAAATGAGTTTATCACACATTACTTTGGTGACTTGAATATTTATAAGACCATGTTGTTGATTCTAGAATTTACGTTGCTTAATGGACTATCGCGTTTCGTTTCTTTGATTCATATATTTTCTGTAATATCAACGCGACCTTTATGTCGGCAACGTTCAACATACTTTATGTTTTTAGTATTGTCTCGCTAAAACCCTTGTCGAGTAACAAAACCCTTTGGGAAAAACTATTCTCGATCGAAGGGAAAAATAGTACAACACAGCTTTAATTTCGAAGTAAAATATGTCGACATCATATCCTTGGATCCTCCCCCTGATGTCGGCATCTCCCCCTGATTACTTTCAGAGTTGTTTCAGATTGTTCCTATAGTCATATACTTTTCAAAACTGAATATTGGTAATGACCAAAAAAATAGTCTACCGTATCTCCCCCTGATTACTTTCGTCGGAGAAGAGATTATTGTTCCTTCATAATCAACAACTTTTGGATTGCACTTTCATTAGTATTCCTCTTAATGTCTTTGTAGGGATAAAACAAATTTATGTCAATGGTTACCTTTAAGTACATCATTACATTCACTATATTATTCCAATGACATTGCGTTGGCGCTGATCTATATCTAGCTAACAAGTTCCTTGAGGATGCAAAATTTTATCGAGTACATTATTATACTAAGTACAACAATGTGTTTATTGTACTTGGATATGGGAATTTCATATCCCAACTCATCTTCGTCATCTTCCTTTAGACGAAATGGTCCTTACTTACATTTGAACCTCAACTAATCATGGGAGTGCTATCAAGATGCATGTCTTTGTTAAATTTCCTGGCAACTTTAGACAAATGCAAACTGGTGGAATAATATACCACAAGATCATTATTCGGTCGAGCTTTCCCCATATTTTCCATCTCAAATTCGGATTTCAAATAACTTTTGAGGTCTCTTATTACATCAATAGTACCTTTCATGTCCGTACCATCGACATAGATAGCTACAATTCCAAATCAGGAACTTTCTTGTGAATATGCAAGGAAAAAAAAACTTACTTGTCTATCCCCTCAAAATCAAATATTCACTTAGGCGGGTATACCACATCCGCCTGATTGCTTCAATCTATAAGTAATCGTTATATCTAACTGTAAGCGCACTCTGTGGTTTAGAGTCGCTCGATTTGGGAAACAAAAGTCTATTAAGTACTTTTGTAAATATCTGATATCTCTTGATTCTTTCATAGATACGCAACGACCACATACATATGCTGCATTTCAAGTCCTTTTGAAATTACCAAGATAACTAAGTAGTAGAACGCTATAACGTTCATTACAAGAGAACAATTCCAGGGCTTTCTGAGAAACCTCGCGCCACAAGGCGAGTCTTTATCCTTTAAGATTTATTTCTTCTCATTATGCTTTGTGAAAAATTAGTCATGTATATCCAATAGGATTTACACTTGGTTGGTTAGCACTACCATACCAAATACCCGTTTATTTGTCAAAGAACCAAGTTCTACCTGGATTGTATAGGCCAAATATGCTATTTATTTTAAATTAATCAAAATAAAGCATGGTTCAATCTCATTGTGCTCTACTTCTGGAGAAACTATTTATGGATTATATCATCACTCTGCACGCATGATCCTTCCATTGACTCATGTGCATTCTCATAATCCGTCAGGATTTCATTGTTCTCTAGAATCATTTAAAACTTCGGAGCGTCCTCTCATTTGATTCATGGACATATTCAGAGATAATATTATGAGGTGATTTCTGATGAGATAAATAAGTTGTGCCTTACTCACCTAATTTCTTTCTAGGCGAGCATTGATCGAACCAAGCGGTCTCTCCAACTTCCTTTATGGAGCCACGGCCTCAACCACACTTCCACTAAGTGTAGTTGTAACACCTTAATTAGTCTATAGTGTATATCCCTTCTTGAGGATTTGTAACCTTGCAGGTAGGTTTGCAGCTGGTATGTCTGATCTCATCACTTTAACGACATCAGTATACATTCTGAAAATTGATTATTCTTTGTTACTTCACATTTACATTTGTGGAGTACAAGAATCAATATGTGACACAGTGGGAACACAGCACGACAATTCCTGTCATTCCCTTAGAAAATACTTTTTCTTATCTCCCCCTAACGACGGGAAGACTGTCTCACTAAAGTGATAAATCGCAAATCTAGTGGTAAGATATATCCTGCCAAAGGTTTTAAAATATCATAATTGTTGAGAGTAAATATCCAACAAAATTACTTAATCATTTTCGTGACCCATCATAGTACGATATGGACTCGTAATGGCACATATATAGTGCAACCAAAAATGCGTAATAACACAAATGCCAGGCTTAAATTCAGTTATCAACTGGTACACATAAAAGGTTGACTAATATTGGGTTCTAAAAAAAATTAAGTAAAGATGCGTGTAATATTGCATATCCCCAAAGCTATAAAAGGTAGGTTGGTACGCATAACCTATTCCTTAGACATCATCTGTAACCATTGATGATAGCCTTTGAGAGACCATGAGGTATAGGATTCTCTGCATTCATCCTATTAAATATGCAGTAACCATCAAGTCCTTTTGATGTGCACTACTAGATTTTTCAAGGGTTGGTGAGCCCTTACATGTAAAATATGTGCTAGTAGTTTTCCAAACGCAAATTTCTTGGGAACTATAACTAGTCCAAAAATTTATAACATTCACCAGAGCCATAAGTCACTTTAATGGTCCGCATTCTGCATGAATATTTTTATAAAGTTCACCTTGTTTTCGTTGTAATATGGATTTTTTACCATTTGCATCTTAGGATGGTCTCGATCCTGTTTTACTGAAGACTTTGTAAAAATGAGTGATATGCTTTATTACCTAAAAGCATAATGGGAAGGGGGGTTGTGCATCTAGTAATTTAGAAAACACTTATTGAGAGATATGTCGTCACTTTGCATTCTGTCAATCTTTTTCCCATTTTCGTTCACTCAAATAAAGTGATATTTGTATGAGTTATTTCAAAACAATCATCATGTCACAACCAAAGTTTCTTTATGGTTATGCCCAAAGCCTATATGAGTCAATTCCCAACATTTCATCGTCGGAGTCAATATGGATTCAATAATCCAAATACTATAATGATTTACATTTCACTAGATTGACTCATTAGTTTCTCTAAAATATATTTCCTTCTAAATATATTAAAGACTATAAAATATGCAATCAATTACATTCTCATCACACTGAGGTTCCACATGATATCCATTTGCATGGGTTTCTTTGGAATCTAACAAGGTGTGATTATATCTCGGTACATATAGAGATTTTATGACGTATTTGTTCTATCTTGAAAACAAATTTTTGAGTAGTGTTGCGCTCGATGATTTAATCCTTGTAGTCACCTTATAAGGAAATAGTTAAACAACTAGTTTAAATTCCTTAAGCTAGTGGAAGAAAAAACAACTCTGAGTTAGACATTTGGGTCTTAAGAGTTTTAATAAGTGGTGTGGCCTTATTACGTAATAAAATTGGGATTCAACTCAAGTACTTTAGACTGAATATATATTACGTCTCACCCAATATATCTCAAGTGCTTTAGAGAATCTATGTCTCGTGTTTTCATTCCATAGGTGCAGATATTGGATCTAGTTCAACTGAATAAGATAGTCAATTGTCCCTGCAAAATTCTTGTTGCCATTAATGTTGATGTGAAAATTAGTTGCTACTATGATACATACATTACATTGTATATATCAACACCTATGATCAGGTGCATTTCCAACTCTTTCTTTTATGATGAGAGCTAGAATTCATCTTAGCTTCATCCCATATTCAGTTGATACGTGTACTTTGGTGTCATTACTACTGGGGAAAAGAATACATTTCCGTCTCATGATGTATATGTCACTTTTCACATGCTTTATATGAGTCATTACGTCTAACCCTTATTACTTTGGGGTTATTTCCATTTTTAATTTTGCTACATTTAGCTTATATTGAGAAATTTCTTTATCTCAATAGGCCAAGAGAATCTCACTACACATGTCAACCACTTACTTTAGGTTGAATATATTACTAAAGATAATTCTCTTGTTGTCATACTTCAACATATACTGGTTCGTTAGTATTATGGATGAAGTAGAGAAATGAAAATTTTATGACTCATATCATCTTTTGTGAGTTCTTCCACAAAAATTGGAATACATGTGATTTTATTTGAACTTATGTTTTGAAACTATAGACATATTAATAGTCGAGCAAGTGGATACATTCCACGGAACATTCAAAAAAATTGGGAAGGGAAAATATCAAGTATCCAATAATGGTGCTCAAGTATTTCTAGCCCCAAATGAATACATTGGAATTGAGTTGGTACAACCAATTGAACAAAACAAAAAACAAAAAACATCATTCAACGATAGATAATATCATATTCAATAGAACAAAATATCATTAATACCAAAATTCTTAATGAACAAGGTTAACATTCATCATTTAAATTAAACGTTTATATGATATGGACTTATCTTAAAAATAATAATAATAATAAAGAACTATGCATGTTCTAAAAAAAAATAAGCCCTGTGAGTATTCGATGTTAAATCCCACATTAACATTAGTTACATAGCTCATACTTTGGTTCCACCTGCACATAGACAGAACCAGTACGGACTTGATCACGCACGACCCAAAAATGGAACAGGACAAGCTGCTGGAACAGGAATAGGCCGGGTTTGGGTTGACCGATTTGGGCTTCACTTCTTTTCTCGTGTCAGCATATCAGAACATGATCGGCTTTTACTTCCTCGGATTCTCAGAAGGATTCAAAGCGGCAGATTAATATTGCCAGGTTCAATTGCAATACAAACATACACATAATTAATAATAAATTCATTATAAAATATGGGTGATTAATGATTATTAAAGATGAAAGATGAACAGTAAAATTGGTTCTGATAAAAAAATAAAAAATAGATTAACAACTAATGTCAAATTCATAAAGCGTTTATCAGGCTACATACGTTATAAACAGAGAATACACTACAAGATTGAAAACAAAACCGACAAAAAGGAAATGAAATGGAAAACCGTGCAAGTTGTAGATTAATAATGGAAACGTCAATCCCTTGTAATGGGTAAAACAACAACCAAAAAAATATGAAGCAGATCTTAAAACAAGATACATGTATCAGATAAACTTCTCTTAATAAATTCCATGTTTCGAAAAGAAAAAAAAAAGAAAAAAAAAAGACAAACATGTGAGAATAAAAATATAGCATCACACACATAGCAAATGATATGATAGATTTGAAAACACCATATTATAATAATAAGTGATAGCAAAACAAAAAAGGGAACAACAAAAAGAAATAAAAATAAACAAATCATGATTACTAATCATACTTATTTCATAATTCATATAATTAAAATAATAGCATAGCATATACAGAAAGCTAGCTCACTCAATCACCAAGATATATACACGGAACATGGCAGACAATTAGGATTGGAGGTAGTCAGGCTACTCATAGATCATACATATGACAAATCAATAGTATAAAGCAGAGTTTAGCTAACTTTGCCTATCTGAATGGTGGTCAGGATTTATCCTTGGAAAAGATAAATCAAAGGCTGTGGTTCTCTGTGCCACACCCTAAAAGTCGCACACGTGGTGTTCATTCCAATATTATGAATTAAAAAATGAATACTCAAGTCAAGATATGGAATTTCAAAAATTATAACGGGGAGGTTTGAACTCACGACCTATTGTGTCATAAGAGTGGCCTCTAACCATTGTTCCACCTTGGTTGGAATTGATAGAAAAGATAAATCAACAGTGGTTATTTGTTCAACTTAAATATTAATTAGTATAAGTGTTTTATTAATTAGTATAAGTGATTTGTCTAGAAAGAAGATAAATCTATGGTTATGGTTTGTTCAACTTAAATATTAATTAGTATAAGTGTTTTATTAATTGATGTCTCATTAATTTTTCATGATAAATGATTTATTAATTTTACATCATAAATATCCCTTAATTAATATTAATACATATCTCCATCAATAAATAATAATTTTGAAAAAAATTATTTCAATAGATATTAGTGGTGGTGGTGGTAGTAGAGGAGGAAGTAAGTGGTGGAAGCGGTGGAAGGTGTTACTAAGTGGTGGAGGCGGTAACATTAGTTTTGGTGGAAGAAATAGTGGCGCTGGATGGTTTTAATGGCGGTGGTATTGGTTTTTTCTTTTTGAATCAAAAATAATAATTTTTTTACATGACGGGTAACATTGTATTGTGAAAAGTATAGTTGGTTGTTTTTGACACGATCAAAAAAGGCGGATAACAAATACTTTTGGGATGATACCAAATCATATAAGACAAAATGGTTGTTTTTGGTATCACTGCTATCTTTGGTAACCGTTCGTACGCATGATTTTCAGTATTAACAAAAAACATATAGTTGAATAAATTAATTGACGACCTAAGTTTGTTAAATCTAAACTTTATACATAACGTGTGGGATTAAAAGTTATAAGTGTGCCCAACATTCTACGAGGGATGGAAAATTGTGGTGGTGGAGAAAGAAGTGATATCTGGTGGTTTGTTGTACTGGCCGGTTTTGATGAGTAGTAATTGACTATGTTAATTATGTGCTGCTATAAAAGGATAACACTATAAATTAGAAATGTGGTTGATCGTCTTAATGCTAATATAAACTCGGTTAAAGTACATGAAAATTAAGAAGAAGAAAAAAACATTTGGATGTCACGTTATATAATAAATAACACTAATAACTACATATTTAGTATCAAGGTTTCTCCGTCCAATAGATAAATCTAAGGTTGTATTGAGATCCCGTAAGCAGAGGGCGAGTTGGTCTTGGATTTCTGAATGATAATGAATATAATGAAATGCTCCCTCTCGGTTTCTCCAATGAAACCCGAAACCTTCTAAAAAAAAAATCAATCGAACAACACTTAGATGGAACGGATCACCACCAGTGTAAACTTCTCTAAATTACTACATATCCAGTGAAAATTCTACAGATTAATCTGGTGATTTCGTCCTACCGTAGTGATTTTAAAGGTATTTAATAATTATGAAATTCTCTAATAAGTTTTGTTTATGAAAGTATTGATTTAACTTGGGTTCTTTTATATTTTTGTGTTAAGTTGATGACTTTTTAACTTGAATACATGTTTGGTTAACAAACTTTGATACATATAGGGTATTTTATTTGTAGAACTGATGTTAGTCTCTCATTTTTCCCGTTAGCACTTTGTTTCGATCCCGTATTTGTAGACATTATTTGACTAATGTTGGGGTATTTGTTTAATCTCAAGGCCGATTAAACCCAATGTGTATTGTATACATTGAAGGCGACAGAAGTTTGTGTCGGCTCTACCTTGAAACTAATAATTTTTCTTCGGAAGGTTAGTTGAATTTATGTAGATACAAATATCAATCTGACTATGCTCTTTAAAACTCCAAATTACTTGAGTAACACTAGATGTGAGAACTTCATTCATGCACTACTTAGCATAGTTGGTGAGAAATCTTTTTATCCATGAATTTCTTAAATTTTATGTTATCAATATGATTGAGAAAGAATCTTACACATGGTTTGATTTACTATTATAAGTTTATTTTTTCAACTCACATGTGTATATCTCAGCCTTCCAATAGCCAAGGGTTCTTCATTTTTATAACTCTCACATTTGCAAAAAATAAATAAATAGTGTTTTCTATAGTAAGGAAAATATTATAGGTTTTTGGTTCACTCCTTAGAGCCTTAGTTATCAATAATTTCGGAACAAATGTATTCATAAACATCATGGAGTTGGATTGGCAGTTTAGGTATATGTACTGTTAGATGAAATATTCTTTTTGAAGTTTGAAATTATGGTATGATGAAACAATAAATGGGGAAAAAATTTATTTACTGTATTTTTTATTTTATTTTCATGTTGGCACAACATTATTACTCTGTCCAGATAATAAATTGAAATAACATGCTTAAGTAAAAAATAAAAAGATCAGGTAACCCATTTTGTTTCCCAAAACCTATTTGAATATCAAAATAATTACTCACGAATAAAATGAAGCAAGAGGAATGTGAACAATATCGTATTAGATACAAAACATCTCGTAGAAATTCATGGTCTCCAAAATCCATGGATATGTAGGCTGAAATCACCAGATTAATCTGGTGATTTCGTCATACCGTAGTTTTTAACGAGGCGTGCAATTAAATCTCTAATAGTGATTTTAAATGTATTTAATAATTACAAAATTCTATTATAAGTTTTGTTTATGCAAGTATTGATTTAACTTGGGTTCTTTTATATTTTTGTGTTAAGTATATGACTTTTTAATTTGAATACATGTTTGGTTAACAAAATTTGATACATATAGGGTATTTTCTTTGTAGAACTGATGTTAGTCTCTCATTTTTCCCGTTAGCACTTTGTTTCGATCCCGTATTTGTAGACATTATTTGACTAATGTTGGGGTATTTGTTTAATCTCAAGGCCGATTAAACCCAGTGTGTGTTGTATACATTGAAGGCGACAGAAGTTTGTGTTGACTCTACCTTGAAACTAATAATTTTTCTTCGGAAGGTTAGTTAAATGTATGTAGATACCAATATCAATATGACTATGCTCTTTAAAACTCCAAATTACTTGAGTAGCACTACATGTGAGAACGTCATTCATGCACTACTTAGCATAGTTGGTGTGAAATATTTTTATCCACGAATTTCTTCAATTTTATGTTATCAATATGATTGAGATAGAATCTTACACATGTTTTGATTTACTATTATAAGTTTATTTTTTCAACTCACATGTGTATATCTCAGCCTTCCAATAGCCAAGGGTTCTTCATTTTTATAACTCTCACATTTGCAAAAAATAAATAAATAGTGTTTATCTATAGTAGGGAAAATATTATGAGTTTTTGCTTCACTCCTTAGAGCCTTAGTTATCAATAATTTCGGAACAAATGTATTCATAAACATCATGGAGTTGGATTTCCAGTTCAGGTATATGTACTTAGATGAAATATTCTTTTTGAAATTTGAAATTATGATATGCTGGAACAATAAATAGGAAAAAAATTTATTTACTGTATTTTTTATTCTTTTTCATGTTGGCATAACATTATTACTCCGTCCAGATAATAAATTAGAATAATATGCTTAAGTAAAAAACAAAAATATCAGGTAACCCATTTTGTTTCCCAAAACCTATATGAATATCAAAATAATTACTCATGAAAAAAATGAAGCAAGAGGAATGTGAACAATATCGTATTATAGACGAAACATCTCGTGCCGTTACGACACGGGTTAAGATCTAGTTAGTACATAATACGAGGTCATGTATGCGTTCACAACAATCACACATCACACATCACAACCAGGTGAAGAGAGAACAAAAAAAAAAAAATCAGATCCACACTTCTTTTTTTTCACATCAAAAAAGGTTTAGATAATGATCATGTTTTACCCTTTTTTTTCATATTATAATGAGACAACATGGTGTTTGAACAGTACAAAAGAAGAAGAAAAGTTTAGGTAATACCCGATATCCCCACCGTAATCCCTAAAATGGAGCTTTTCCCCTCAAATCTTTTGATCGCAAAGTAGGAGAGGAAAAAAATATAAAAAAAATCATTGATTTCAACTTTAACTTCACGGTAGAACTCGTGCTGATGACGTATTTTAGGAGGATTGGAGATGAAGGAGGGAGATGTAGAGACAAGAAGAAGAACCATGATATTGATCAAGAGGCATCATTACATAATACATAGTTCTTTATATATAGGGAAGGGAAAACCTAGTCGTCTAATGGACCGCACATCCATGGGCCACATGCCCTATAACAGATTTTATTAATATATGGAGGCAAATTCATTAAGGTGAGACTAGAAATATATTAATATTAAAATCTGGAGTTTATTACTATTTGTAACTGGCCCAAGTTGGGACCATGATTTTTTATTAATATATAGAGTTTATTAATATATGGAGTTTTTACTGTACCTCTTTTCTTTATATTAGTACTAGGTATCACCTCGGCCTACGGCCGGGGCTCAACCTTTTTTCGATTTTCCCATAAAATTTTAGTCATTATCAAAATTAATTAGATTAGAACTATCAAATTATCCTGGGCTTATAGCCCCGGCCGTTGCCTCTTAGGCATGTCCTATTGTTTTGTTGGACGTGTCAAATTAGCCGGGGCTTACAACCCCGGTTGTGGCCCCTTAATCATTCCCTAATTTGTTGGTCATGTCAACTTATCCGAGGATTACAGCCCCGATGATGGCCCCTTAAACATTCCCTAATGTTTTATTGGTCATATAAAATTAGTCGGGACTTATCATACCGACATGGCCTCTTAAACATCCCCTAGCTTTCTATTGCTTGTTGTATCCTCCCTGTAGGACCAGAATATCGCTACAACGCTATTTCTGCGATATTAACAACACTTTTGCGAGCGTCACAGAAGATTCTTTAACGACATTTCGCGAGCGTCACAAAAGAATCCAAAAGAAGCTGACGATGGAAGAAATACAAAGAGAGTATGTTTATCCCGCGATGGTTATCAATTTCGCGAGAAAGAATATTATAACAATCGCGATAAGATCGCAAAGTATATCTGAAAAAGGAGGAAAATTTAGCTGTCATCCACTATGTAAAACCCTATATAAAGGGCTCGTTAGGTTCAGAAAAGGATGATGTCTTTTGGAGAGTTGGTAAGATTTTGAGGAGAGATAAACTCTAGAAAGAAATTTGTACTTCTGAGTTCTTATGTCTTTTGTAAAGAATTAAAAAGTTAAAATAATAAAAAATTATCGTAATTCATTCTCAAACATAATTCAATTTCTGTAGAATCTTATCAGGGGTATAGTGTAGGAATTCCTGCAACTACATTTTGGCGCCCGAAACAGGGATTGAATTAACAAAAATTGAAGAGAAAGTGAAGAAGAAGATAAGAATTGTTTAAGATTAAGGAAATCATTAAGTAAATTGGTGAGATAATTGAAAGAAGAATGATCAGAATCAAAGAGGATTGTAGAAAATTGGAGTGTGATATGGTAACAAGAACAATGATTGATAGATTTCATGAAAATATTAAGGGGAAGATACACAAACGGGATTTTGAAGGAAGGAAAATTATGACGGTGGAAAAAATATCACCATTGAAAGATTGGGAAAAGAAAGAAATCACGTTTACAGTAGCAGAAATACCAGAATAAGATCTAAGTCATACATCTCCATTGGTGGTCACAGTAACCACTATACCAATGAGAAAGGAGAAATCAATAAAATCTGTAGAAGAATGGGCTATGAATAGAACTTTGGTGGACACAGGAAGTTCTGTAGACATGATATTTTATCATACTTTCAAGAAAATGGGATATAAGGATGAAGAAATGTCTTATTCAACATATCATGTTCATGGCTTCGGAAAGACATTAACAAAACCTAAAGGCGAGATAGTGGTACGAATTTCACTAGGGGAGATTGAAACACAAGTAACATTATGTGTGGTAGACGTGGAATCACCGTATAACATGATATTAGGAAGACCATGGATACACGCAATTAAGGCTGTAGCATCAACGTTGCATCAACACATCAAGTTTCCTACACCCAGTGGAATTGGAGAAATCAGAGGAGACACAGATTTTGCGAAACTGTGTTACCAAATTGAAGTAAGAAATTATGAAGGACGTCCAAAACTGCGAAAAGCTCGCAGAAAATTGGCGAGAGAAACAAAGAAGGAAGAAGAATTTAAAGTTTACATGATAAGAGCAAAAGAAGGAAAAGGAATACCCAGTGAAATCCCACAAGAAGGAGATGAACTCGCGAGAATTATGAAAGCACCAACACCAATGGGAGAACCTGAATCCAGTTATATTGCAGCAGAACCAACAAAGGAAATAAATATTGGGAGTAAAGAAGAGCCTAAAATGCTGAAAATTGGGACTAGAATGGAGGCAGATGAGGAAGAAAGAACTATAAATCTTTTGCGAGAGTATGCAGATATCTTCGCATGGATGAGATGCCAGGGATAGACCCGTCAATAGCATGTTATAAATTAGAAATCAACAAAAACATAAGACCATTTAAGCAAAGAATAAGGAAGATCGCAACAACATATCATTCTCAAATAGAAGAAGAATTACAGAAGATGCTCGACGCATGAATTATAAGGAAAGCAAAATATCCAGAGTGGATTGCAAATATGGTAGTGGTCCCAAAGAAGAATAAGGGGATAAGAATTTGTATAGATTTCACATATTTAAACAAGGCTTGTCCTAAAGATAGTTTTCCATTACCAGATATTCCACAGATGGTTGAATCAGCAGCAAGAAATGCTAGAATATCATCATTGGATGGGTATAAAGGGTATAATCAAATCCCTCTCGCTGAAGAAGATCAAGAACATACCGCATTTTTTGCCCCAAGAGGATTATATTGTTATACAAAGATGCTGGTACAACGTATCAAAGAATGGTGGAGAAGGTTTTTGCAAAGTGGATCCACAAAACATTAGAAGTGTATGTAGATGATATGCTGATCAAAAGCAAATAAGGTGAGAATCATGTGCAAGATTTGAAAGAGATCTTCGATCAAATGCGGCAATTCAATATTAAAGTGAATCCTGATAAGTGTACTTTTGGAGTAACTTCAGGGAAATTTTTGGGGTATATTGTATCAAAAGAAGGAATACAAGTTGATCCAGAAAAGGTACAAGCAATTCGCGATATGCCAAAACCTGCGACGGTAAAAGATGTGCAAAAATTAAATGGACTCATAGCCTCGCTAGGAAGGTTTATTTCGCGATCTTCAGACAAGTGCAAACATTTTTTCGATATACTCAAGAAGGGAGAAAAATTCAAGTGGACAGATGAATGTGAAAAAGCTTTTCAAGGAATAAAAGAACATTTAACGAACATAACTATTTTACAGAAAGCTGAACCGGGAGAAGAATTATTGATTTATCTTGCAACAACCACATATGCGCTAAGTGTTGTGTTACTACGAGTAGATGCAGGGGTAGAAAAACCAATTTATTATATCAGTAAAACATTCAATTCTGCAGATAGAAATTATTCAAAGATTGAGAAACTAATTCTAGCATTGGTGCATGCAACTTTCAAACTTCGTATCTATTTTCAAGCACACAAGGTCAAAGTGTTAACGAAAGTGCCAATTGAGTCAGTAATGAAAAATTCAAAGAGATTAGGCAGAGTTGAGAGATGGAATGCACAAGTAGGACACTTTGATATACAATACGAAATTTTATCCTCGCCAAAATCACACGTCATCACAGAGTTCTTAACTGAATTTCCTTTAGAAGATGATGAAGTCGTGGAAGAGATGATGGATGTAGAAGAGGAATGTGGAGATCCAAAAGAGCTATTAATAGAACCCAGCAGATGGGAAATATTAGTGGATGGATCATCCAATGGAAAAGGAAATGGAATTGGAGTTGTTTTCATATCGCCAGAAGGAGAAAAAACAGCTTTTTCATTTAGACTTCAATTTGCGTCAACTAATAATGAGACAGAGTATGAGGCCGTGATCTATGCTTTAAAATTTGCGATATAAATGAATTTGAAAAATGCGAGAATCACCAGCGATTCACAATTGGCTATTCGCCAGATAAAAGGAGAATACACAACAAATGAACCATCCTTGAGAAAATACAAAAGACTTGTTGAAGAATTATCTGCGAGAATTCCAAAAATAAAATGGAGACATATATCAAGGAAAGATAATAGACTTGAAGATGCTTTTGCTTTCATATCTAGTATGATGACAAATCCATTGGCAAGGTGCATAAAAATTCAAACACTTTCATTTCCATCGGTAAATAAGGAATAAGAAGAGACAGATGTAATGATGGTAGAAGCTAGCGAAGGAGAGCCAGCGAGCAATATCACAGATTGGAGAGCAAATCTTCATGCATACTTGGAAAGAGGATAAATCCCAAGAAATCGATTGGAAGCGCATAAATTAAAGAGTAGGGCAACCAATTATGAATTAAGAGATGGAGTATTATATCGCAGATCTTTTAATGGACTATCGCTAAGATGCTTGACGAGGGAAGAAAGAAAAAAGATATTAAAGATGTTGCACAGTGGTGATGCTGGTAATCACAGTGGAGGAATATCTTTGGCATATAGAACAAAAATGCAAGGCTACTACTGGCCATATATGCATGAAGATGCAAAACAACTCTCAAGGCGTTGTGAAGATTTCCAGCGATATGGAAAGAAGATACATGCACCAGGAGCACCATTATCATAGTCAACAAGTGTATGGCCTTTTGAGAAATGGGGGTTAAATATCGTGGGACCATTTGTACCTGGTTCTGGACAAAGAAGATATTTGATCGTCGCAACAGATTATTTCACAAAATGGGGAGAAGTAAAGGCAGTACAACATATTCGCGATAAAGATATTTTTACATTCATATTTGAGAATATAATATGTAGATTCGGGATTCCAGCACAGTTGGTATCTGATAATGGAAAGCAATTTGAAGGGAAGAATATAGAATTGCTACTCAATGCATTTAAGATAAAGTGTGGAAAATCTACTCCTTTATATCCACAAGCAAATGGTCAAGCTGAAGCAACCAATAAGACAATCGCATACATCTTTAAAAAAAGATAGAAGGATGCCACAGAGCATGGTGTGAACAGGTGCATAATGCAATATGGGCCTACAATACAACTAGACGAGAAGCTACTGGAATGTCACCTTTTTGTTTGACATATGGAGTTGAAGCTGTGTTACCAACAGAAGTCGCTATTCCTACAACAAAAAGGGAGGCTTGGGAAAAAAATCTAAGTGCTGGAATGATTTTAAATAAATTGGATGAATTAGAAGAAAAAAGAGAAAAAACATTGCAACATATGGAAAATTATCATCGAAGATTAGCTCGTGAGTACAACAAACGTGTTAAGAAACGTGAATTTCAACCTGGCGATTTAGTGCTGCGAGAAACACCAAGTTATCAGCGAGAGAATGGTGGAAAGTTGGCGAGAAAATGGTATGGACCATACATCATTAAATAGATAGTTGGAACTGGGGCATACAAACTAATGGATCCTGAAGGAAGAGATGTTGGTCAAAGACTCGATAAACCATGGAATAGATTATTTCTGAAAAGGTATTATCAATGACATCTTCTACAAGATAAGAGATACTGGCATGTTATATGATGAAACGGGTGATGAATTATTCTATCTCTATTTACAACTGAATTTTTTTTCTGATAACAAAGCACAACAAGAACAGCGAGCATCATCGCAAGAAAAGCGAATACAAATTTCGCAGAGATTAATAGAATGGGACAAACCTTTATGGCGTGCACCCTAGTTCGCGAATAAAATTTCGCAAGAGGAAAATGTAAGACCTAATAGCACGTCATAGGAGGGGGTATCTCTTGACATGATTCAGGGGTAAGGTTATACCGCTTCTGGATCCTGACTCATGAAGATGTTGGGGTTAAAGAAAACCTATCCAGGAGAGAGATCTTGGATTTACAACTATATAAGGTTATACCCTGGTTGGAAGGCTGAGAATCTCTTCCAAGAAGTGCAAAGTATGACCAAGGCGCCGAGGTACACGGTTGATCCAAGAGTGCCCGGAGCATACGAAACTCTCTTGACATTCTTGGTAAGTCTTGGCTATGATGCACTTGGCCTGAAGAAAACCCCACTTAGGGTGCATCCTTGTAACTATAATCCATATAGGCATAAAGGATAAGGGGACGCGAAAACAGCTGGTTGTTGGTAAATTTGGATGGGAGGAGCTAGTCTTGTATGGACGATGTGCCCTCCTTGAAGGGGAAACCAGGGGGAAGATAAGAGCGTCACCCTCCATTAGGGAGATGATAAGTGTCTTAAGACAGCAATTTCACGGGGCTTTATGATCGCAAGAACGTTTAGGCCTGTCATATTGTCGCGTGACGTAAATGATACAGCGGCAACAAGCCACAAGAGAAATGTTAAGATGAGATCAATGGGTTTTTACATGAAAGTGTAAAGACGTCCTGAGATTTCATCGCAAGACGGCAATGTCATAAGGTTAAATTCTTGAAAGAGATTTTATGCTTATCATATTGTCGCAGAGATTTTGAAAGAACATGGATAAGACAAGATCAAAGGGTCTTTACATGCAAATGTTAATAAATCCTGCGATTTTGTCGCAGAAAGAAAAAGTTTGGAAAAATAAGACCTTTAATTAGGAAGGCAAAATAAGACCAAAAGAATAATCTTACCGATTAACTATTCTATTTTAAGATTGCAGGAAATATTCATTCATCGCAGAGAAATATATAAGAAGATTCCTTCAGGATTTTTCAGAACATCGCAACAGTATTCATTGCATCGCAGATACAAAAAATAATTCACCATTTCAAGAAAGATAATAAAGGGCAAATAGGGGAACGAAGAAGTAACATGTCATTATCTTCCTTGAAAATATTCAAAGTAAGCTAAGTTGAAAGTTAAATTCTAAAAAGGTTTCAAAAGTTACATCGCTCGCAAGAAAGAAGAAGGAAAAGAAAGCAAAAATAAAGTTCAAGCCTCGCCAAATTCATTATTCTTGCTCGTCAGATTTATTATTATTTCCAGAGTTATCAACTTCATCAGCATCCTTTTCACCACGGGTCTCTTCTTCTTTTGATTCTTCATCAGCGATTACTTCGCCACTTGCAGTTACTTCTTTGGGAGGACTCCTTTCTTCTTCTTCACCATCTTCTTGGGAGATATTTTCTTCATAATTAGTAAACTTTAAATCTTCATCCATGGGAAGAGGAATTTCATCATCATCAACCTTTAGAGGAGGAACAGATATAGGAGGGAGAGAATGGGAGAGCATAATCTCGTTCACAAGAACTTCATCAATGAGGTGGACCTTGCGAAGGAAACCTCTATCACGATTCATAATCTCTATATTTTTAAAGTACTCGAGATAATCAAGTCTTCTTTCTGCTTTGTCGCGGGCTTCAAGATAATTGGAAAGAAGAGACTTGTTCTCTTTGCGAACTTTATCCAATTTGTTGGTAAGATCAGCAATGGTAGAATGAAGACTTCTTTCAGATTCTGCGAGTGAAAGTGATAAAAGATCATTTAGTCAAAGATTTTGCAAGAAATATAACACAAAATTTAACATAAAAGTCAATAAGAGAGAGGCAGTCAATTGACTACCTTCCTTCTGCGAGGTTAAGTTTTAAATTAATGAAAAGAAACAGTTTTCCCGTTGATTCATAGCGTCATCGAATTTATCGCCAACCACACCCTTCAGACGAGATTTCATGTTTTCTTCTCTAGTGCGCAGATACAAGTTTTCATTTGCTAGTAAAGAATGAGATTCCTTCAATTGAGAGCACTGGTCTTGAAGCTCGTCGGCCTTCAAACTAAGAGTTAACCTACCTTTGATAAGTTTATCCTTCTCAGCAGCGGATGATTCAGTTACTTCCTTAAGCTAATTTTTAAGGGAACGAAGAGATTGCTCCTGATTATCGCATATCCTTTGTAGATTACTCAATTGTTGTGAAGAAATCACCATCAAGCTTGAAAATCTATGTTTTTCCTGGGATAAAGTTCTATTTTCATCTAATAAAGATTCTACCGCCAGGTTAGACTTGGTTAACGAATATGAGAGATGAGAAACCTCATTACTTAATAAACTTTGATTTCGCGATAATTGATTATTCTCATTAGTAAGATTATCTATTTGATCAATCGAATATGTATGAATATTATCTAATCTATTATACTGGTCCATCCAAGAATCTCTTTCGAAACGAGCTTCATCAGCAATAGATTCAAACTTAAGTCTCTCCATGAAACGAGTCTGATTTGAAACTAATATATGAATCAATAGTTTAAGAAAAATACTTGAGTACAGAAGATATAAAAGTAAAACAGAAAAACAAAAGAGTAGAGGCAAGAAAAATGTACCTTTCAGCTCGTCATTTTTTCTGCGAATATTCTCGCAGTTTAGAGAAGAATTGCGAAGCATATGATTCAAAGTATCGCATTCAGCAGTCTTGGCTTGAAGGCTTCTTCTCAGAGTTTCAACCTCATTTTCCATAAACGCTCGTGAAGAATTACAATCAGAGACAAAATACTTGAGTAGAGTCTCGCAAGCTTCATATTGAAGGGGATCAGTAGAGGAATTTCTAGCATTGTCTAAAATATTAGACAAGATTTTAAAAGCAACATCAACACCTGTAAAGGTTTCATTTAATGAAGGAAGGGGTGTAGAAGATGAAGTAGTAATGAGAGCAAGTTGACAATTTAAATCGTTTGCGATGGTTGAGTTATCAGGAGGAGGGGTATTTGGAAAAACAACAGTTGAAGGCAGTAGAGGACTATGAGGAGTCTCCGTCACAGCAATTTTAGAAGCTTGATTCGTCAAAGGGTCAAAAGAGGTAGAAGTATGAGCAATGATATCCTCGCAGACAAAAGAAGAAGGATTTGATTGCGACAATGTGGAAGTAGCACTCGCGGATGCTAGTGAGGGAATAACGAGATTATCTCCAAGAGTCTTAAAGTGGCGAGATCTCTTGGGAGGTTTAACAGAGTTCTCTTCATTCTGCGAATAATATTTCAGATAAGAAACAGAGGCAACAATATTGTTATTAAAAAATATAGGGTGTTTCTTACTACCTTATCATTCGCAGAACTCCTCTTCTTCTTCTCAGCTGGCCTTTTGCGAATATTAGGGTTTTGAGTTGTGGATTGTGTGTTAGAGATAGTTCCGCTGAAAAGAAGATATAACATGGAAGTTATGAAGAATCAAATAAGAAAAGTTGGAGAATATAAATAAAAATTGGTTTAAATAAATATCATAAGTCAAGAAATATACCTTGGTGACTCCATTAAAACAGTAGCAGGAGAATATGAATAATAAAAGTTGCAGATGGAAGACGAAGTAAATGGATGAAGAAAATAAAGAAATGGAAGAGGAAAATTAGTTCTGAAATTTAACTCTACCTTTTATAGGAAAAAAGGAGTTGACCTATTAAGCAAACACGTGTCAGTAAAAAGAGGGCTAAACAACACGTGTAGGCGGTAAGGCTAGATTAACGGAACCTTGTCGAGAAGAAAATATAAGAGGGAAAGAAGTTGCGAGTATTAGTTCTCATGATCTTCTATTCTTCGCAGAAAAGACATGAGAAGAGGCAAGATGTAGGACCAGAATATCGCTACAACGCTATTTCTGCGATATTAACAACACTTTTGCGAGCGTCACAGAAGATTCTTTAACGACATTTCGCGAGCGTCACAGAAGAATCCAAAAGAAGCTGATGATGGAAGAAATAAAAAGAGAGTATGTTTATCCCGCGATGGTTATCAATTTCGCGAGAAAGAATATTATAACAATCGCGATAAGATCGCAAAGTATATCCGAAAAAGGAGGAAAACTTAGCTGTCATCCACTATGTAAAAACCCTATATAAAGGGCTCGTTAGGTTCAGAAAAGGATGATGTCTTTTGGAGAGTTGGTAAGATTTTGAGGAGAGAGAAACTCTAGAAAGAAATTTGTACTTCTGAGTTCTTATGTCTTTTGTAAAGAATTAAAAAGTTAAAATAATAAAAAAGTATCGTAATTCATTCTCAAACATAATTCAATTTCTGTAGAATCTTATCAGGGGTGTAGTGTAGGAATTCCTGCAACTACACTCCCAAAACCTAATATTGCATACAGTCGAGGCAGATATAGGAAATTTCCATATCAACTTACCATCTTGCTTGCTCACCTGGTTACTATCGAGGTGCCAATGCCAAGAATTCATCGTCACCTAATCTTTAGATATCCCAAGGTGTATCTTTCCTTCCCTGAATTTTATGAACTGTTGGTAATATACATATTATTTAAAATAGATGGTGTTAATTGAGATAGTTTGTCTAAGGAGTTACCATCAAATTTATCCATGATTGCTGAAGTGGTTATAAGAATGATATATTTTTCTGCATCCCGTGTGAATTCATCTCTTATTTGTCTAGCAGCATCTTCCTATAGTGCAACTTTAGTCAGTCCACCAACTTTATCCATCTTTTCAAGGCTAAGGTTTCTTATATAGACGGTGCATAAAGGTTCCATAAACTTGATTATCCAGAATTTTTTATATTAGGCAAGATGGATAATTTTGGTATGTGTTCTATAAAGGAAATCCAGTTGGTATTTGTCCGCAAGTAACAGACGGAGTTGTATTTTTGTCCGTTTGGAATTTTAAGTCTGACAAAATCAGGAAACCAACGATCCGACGGATGGCCATATAAGTTTATATAAAACATATAACCAAGCGATCCGAGCCGTGGGATGACGAAATCGATGGTCGGATTTGCCAGTCTACATAAGCACCACTTCTTTTTATAATATAGATAAGATATATATAAGCAGCGAGAACGTGCGATGCACGTTTTTTTTTCTTTTTCTTTTTTGATGCAACCAGAACCGGTCCCGAGGGTACAGAGGGAGATGGAGAGGTTCGAACAAGTAGCCTTCGGTATATAAGGTATTTCAGCAAAATATAAGGTAGTTCAGCAAACCATTAATCCAAATTGACATGTTGCGTCTACATTTTGAATCTTTATCATATTATTACCACAAGCACCTGCCCATTGCTAGATCATATACCAATATTTGTATATAACCCATGGTTTGAGTTTTCTTCGGGTATTTTTCTTCTTGTAGGTGTACATTAACAAAATAAAGTTACCATTCACGTCAGTAGAAAAGAAGTTGACCATATAAAAGGCCCTGCGAAGTTTTTTTGCACAAGGCCTTTGTAGACTCGGGACCTGCTCTGGATGCAAGATGCGAATATTTATTAACCGGAAACGTTTACATGATCTTCCAGCAAAATAACAGGTGGTTTCTCAAACCAGACATTAGTAATCCCAAATGTCTTACTAAATTTTGCAAGTTTATCAACAGGTTTATTATAATAATGTGGAACAAAATTAATGACACTCTTATTGCGAGATAGTTTTTAATCTCTCAGTGGCATCTAACAAAATGACTCAATTCTCCTATGTAATCACTGGTGAAGAGTTGTTGATGTAGTCTTCAATTCCTTTTAAGTCTATTTCAAAGACCATATGTGTTTACTGCAATTATTTACACTAGCTAACTGCATCATTGAACGCAAGACACTCTGCGTGTTCTGGATCCATCACTCCTGCATAGCATTTTGATTGACAACCTGATCATTGTCGTATGCGTCAAAAATAAATTACTTTCTCATGACTCAAAATATCTAATATAGCAAGGGCAAGAAAGGATCGTTCCCACAGAGAGGTCTTAGGTTGTCAATATATTTCGGTTTCCTATGTAAAGAAAGAGGGGATTTTTCTGATTTTTAATAAATAAAATTATACTAAAAGCAAATAAGAAAATAAAACACGCAAATCAAGGATGTGAAAGTACTGGATAAAGGTTTCATATTCAATTGTAAACAAGTATTGAATATATGATTAGAATTCATATTTAATCTCGTTATCATCAAAAGCCCTAGAGTATCAAAAGAGCAAGTTACCCCGTTAATTTCCTAAAATCATCACACTTACATGTAAAACGATGCAAGTATGAATACTACCTAGAGAATAACCCGACGCCTTATGCTAATCAAGTTCAATTCCCAAAAGTGCATTAAGGATGGTAAAATAGGCTACTCAATGCAATTGAAATACATTGCGCAAACAATTCGAACAAAGGTCAATTTCTACATATGATTACGAGTAAATATCACTACAATCCGTAATAATATCATGCTACTAGTATTCAAGGTTATCGCTCGATGATAAACCCTAAACTAGCTATACATATGGATGTGAGTTCAATTAATTCTAGGCTCAACTAAACAAACATTCAATCATATTGCAATACATCAATCATGCAATTATTATAAGCAATAGAAATCAAACGATAATATGAGAGAAAACTAATTCATAAAATCCATAACTTGTTTTCAAAATCTAACTACATCTTTAACCAATAAAAATAAATCAACTACTTGGGTTTTTGGAAATCATCGCAAAGAGTAAAAAAGAATCTATCATGTGAAACCCTAGAAAGCAAGTAGAACTCTCCCTAACGGAGATTTGTCTAGGTTTAAAGAAAAACTTTTCTATTTATATGCTTCTCCAATTCCAAAAGGATATTGTTTCCAAAATTAGGTCCAAGTCTTCTCAAAACCCATCTCCAAGTAGTCCACGAAACCCATGTATTAAAACATCTCTTCTAGAAATTCTGGGTCTAAAACTGGGTCGATGGATCGCTGACGTCATCATCAAAATCCGGTCACCGTCGCCGGCCTTCGGAAAACTAACTCTGACTGCCTTTCATCGGGAACTGTTACCAGTAAGTGCATATTCCCAGCAGCTTAACTCTACTTATATGCAGTTCAAACATTCACAACAAGAATCATCCAACCCAATGCCTTGTTTCTTGCGAAAACAGACCCCAAAAGCATGACCGTAGCTCATATATATGGCCGTCAACTCTTGCTTCCGACTCATATACCTCCTTCACGATTTAGTGAAACTTTATGATCCACACTCTTATTTCTGAAATTCGGTATCTAGAGATAGGATCACTGGCTCACCATTCTCACTGCATTTTCGCACCATTTTTGCAGCTTCAAAACTATCTCAGGCCATACTTTCAGCTAAAACACACACAACAAAATCATCTTTTCAATTCAACTCACTAACATGCATTCCATAATACTAAGCACCTACAGATTCACTTCCTTACCCGCTTCAGTTCATCGACATACTGCAGGGACTCTATCCTTCATTTGCATCTCATTGCAACACTGCACCTTTATAATCAACAGTCACTTATTTGCAGCAACACCTCTATTCCTTTTAGCCATTCACTGCCTTCTTTCAATGACAGTATCACCCTCACTGCTCTGTAATTGAATCAGTGCCTGCACCTTCCATCTTCTTTTGCAATTCTAGCTTAATCCATCCAACCATTTCTTATGCACACAGCCACTGTAGTTTATTTAACACTACAACTTATATTCTTGGGCCCATTTCATCTCAAGTATTCTTTGTTGTCTTGCGATACCAACAACACCATCTCAATCACCTGCAATTTTCCAAAACCCCATCTGAACTCACCCAATCTAACACCAAACAACTTCATTCTTCCATTGCTGCAGCAACGCAACTCTCCAGCATTCTAACAGGTTTGTCTCTTCTCAACTTCAAAACATTTATCTTCTATTACTTCCTGCAACCATTCACAACCAAACCACTACCATTACAATTCACACCTGCAATTCCATCTCTCTCTTCTTGTAATCTTGTCTGAGACACCAAATTCGATGTAAACCCCAACTCTTCTTCAATTGAATCTAACCTGACCATATCCTTCTCATTGCAGCATCAGTATCATCTCTATCTATATCTTAGCACCACCAGTACCCTTGAACATCTTCATTCGTATCTTCAATCTGGTATTCCATTACCACGGATAGCAACGACATCATCTTTTATTCTCAACTCGAATCTATGTCTTAGTAACCACCATCAAATTCCTTCATTTCAAACACCCACTGCAACATCACCACAAACCCATCTTCTCAAAAGCCTCATATCCAAACCATATCTTCTTAAATTTCTTCTCTCGCCCTCAAATCACCAACAAACCATAAATTGTAGTATTTTTCTTCTCAGATCGACATCAATCGTCTCCTTCTTTACTGATTCCTTGGTCTGGATTTCTTCAATCATCTGAATTCACAGTTCTTCTCAGCTTTCTCTCAGCTTTGCAGAAGCATGCCAGCAACCGTTTTTCTCACTTCTCTGAATTTAATAAGAGAATGATTCAGAACCCTAAAACCTATGGATAGGTAAGAACCAGAATTGTTATAGACACCATGAAGATTAATACAGGCCACCGGAATGGAAACCCTTATTTTCGAAACATAAACAAGGTTTTCCCTTAACGCTCGCATGACTGCAGATAATGTTCGCATGTGAAATGACTCTGCCCTTTTTGCTCTAAATGGTTGATTTCTTCTTATTTTTCTCCGAATGACTCCAAAACACCTAATAAAGTCAAAAGAAAACATAAGATACATAATTTATAAGAAAACTCGCAAAAAAAAAAGCATAAACAATAGATAAATATCAAGGTGTTCAAGACACCTATCAGATTCCCCCACACTTAGACTTTGCTAGTCCTAGAGAAAGGTATTTAAGCAGACCTTGCTAACTAATTCAAATACATAAAATTCCCTTTAATTGAGGATACGGTTACACTTAGCATGTATAACAAGCCTTTAAACCCCTAGGTGTCCCTAATGGACGAGTTATAGTCTCGTGAGGGTTTACTAGAGATGTACCCACAAAACCTACTTTTCCAACTTACAGGTTCTCCGAAATGATAGCATCCAACGCACAAAGAAGATATAAAGATTATGCACACTGGTCATAAGAAATTAAACATATCAAAGAACATAATCACATGCTCAAAAGTTGAGAGAGAAATAACCATCCCTTATCGAAAGAATTCAGGTTCGAGTATGATTGAAAGTCTCGACTCTGCCTTGCCAGAAAAGGTTTTATGAAATTTCTATCAATAATAAACAGGTTTTTATGGGTCACACATTTGTCCAGGTAGGAATGAAGAGAGAAATCCTGTGACACGTTGAAAAGTAGGAAGGAAAACCCCTCTGAATTATTTTGAAAACCCACATCTTTTATCATTTTGAAAACCCTTTTTTTCTGACGATCTCTAAGAAATAAAATCAACCACTTAACGAAGGTGAAAATATGCTTACTTACCTTGTTATTCGTTCAACGTACAGTTAGCGTCACTCTCACATCGTCCATAGAAACATCTTCAATCTTCAATCCTTGTCTCCATCATCGTCTCCGGTCTTCAACTCTTGATGATGAAATCTTGAACTTCGTAGAATCTTAACAACGTAACTCTTTTTTTTTTTCAAATCCTTGTTGCTTGAAACTTCATTATGGATATTCCTTATTTCCATTGGCTTTATTGAAAGAACAAACCAAAATACGATACAATGAATTTTCTTGTCTCTTTTTAAAAAAAATTCTTTTTTTGACTGAGACAAGAAAAATATAAGAATACAAAATGAAAACAATACAAAACAAAAAAAATAAAAATAAAACTAGTAATGAACCTAACAAATTTTTCTCTTTTTTTTTTTTTTTTTTTTTTTTTGACTAGGGACCTAGCATAGTGATGACCATGTCCCATTTTTTTTTAAGACAAGAGAAAATGAAATAAAAATAAAGAGAAAATAGAAATGCAAATGCAAATAAAAATACAAAGACCATGGTGTAAATACTTTACCGCTTGATTCTTCACAACTTGTATCGTCATGATATCGTAAACTTCTTGAACTCTCATCTTGATAATCTATTCTCTTGTACATAAGTCTTCAACTCATAAAAATTCTAGTCCAAAATGATAGGATTTGCAGTCCAAAAGGGGCTTGCGGCCCAGCTTGTTACCCGCTTGCCTGCCGTTGATGTAATTACCGTGAAGAGTTAGCATATTATAAATTATTTTATGACATAATGTAAGATAACTAGAAATAACTCGTGTCGTAACGTCGCGGCATGATAAAAATTAATCATTTCATGGTTTTCTTGCAGCAATTCTCAAACGTTGCACGGGTTGAATAAGGTCGGTTGTTTTCGATTTTAAAAAGATGTGAGTCAAAGTTTGTTTTTTTCTTTTCGTTTTTAAATAATAAAGTATGAGTGTAAAAATATGAGTTTTAAATGGTTGTAACATTTAATTTTTTACTTTATTGATTTTTAAAAAAAATTAATATTATTACTAGATAAAGAGTATTATTACATTAACTAGTTCAAAGCCTAACAAGCTAAGCTCCAATAGCGCACTACTATCTTAGTTGAACAGGTTGCCATGCTAGCCTACCAGCGAGCCTCATAAAGAACCAAGCCAAAGGAGCCGAAGAGGATAGGGGGATGTGATTATGTCGAAAGGGGGCAAGATAACTCTACCTTCCATGTCAAACTCTGTAATATTTCGCCATAAGAGACTCGAACATGGGACATTCTGAAGCGCATGAAAATTTTGTGGAACGGGATGACCAGCTGAGCTAGGTGGCCTGTTTTTTTTTTAATTAATTGGTGAGGAACTATATTGCATATTATGTGTTTATGTATATACTTTGATGTTCAAATTAAAACTATAAGAAGAATAACACAACAAAATTACTCCGGAAGGACTAGAACTTCTCGACTGACTACACAAAGTTAGGTTCCGGATCCTAAAATATGACTCGTTAGCAATATCACTGCCCGACGAGCAGAACAATTATGAGCCGACACGCTTTCGGGTCCTAACGGGTTTTAGCCGCCTGGTACCTGGGGTCTCGGGTACCCGAATATTTATATTTTTGTATATTAAATATCACCTAAAATGCAAAGATTTTGTCTATCTTTTCTTAGATTTAAAACAAAAAATTATTTATTTTGTTAGATTTAATCTTAATTAGAATATATTTGCATAAATATAACAATAATTTTCCTAAATTAGATATTCTTAAGGTCGAAAATATCCTTTTTACAAAAACCGTCTACTAGTATTGTCGCTTTATTTGTCCACCGGTTCGGTAAAGCTCTGTATCGAAGACGAATTTAGGGTTTAGTTACCGATTTTATCTCAGATCGATTATTCGAAGCCTTTTAGCAATATTTGTTTTATGAGATCTTAATTATATTTTTATATTCTAGATAATAGATCTCTGAAACTAAGACGAGTATTTATCTCGATTCGGCTGTATTATTCGAAGCGTCTCAACAATTTTTGATATAGTGAATTATAGTTAGATTTTTATTATTCTAGATCGTACTTTTAAGGACTAGATGGTAGAAGAGGAGGAAAAATAAAGAAGATTTAGTAATGGATGACGCTGAAACTTTTGTAGAAGGATCTCAAGATATGGAAATGCTTATCAACGGAATTTTTGAAAAATTTGAGCGATTAACTCAACATGTAGTATTAATCTTCATTTTTGCCTATTCGTTCATATAATTTTGCCTTAATTTTGTTGTTATTCATATGTTTTTATGTCATTTCAGCTCAATTTTATCTCTCTAGGTTTTATAGATGCCTTACTTTAAAGAAACATATTAATGCATAAGATAATTGAAGATTTAAGAGTGAGCTCTTTTAGTGATTTTGAATTTTGAGATTTCATTTTAAGATATTGATTTCATTGCTATATAGAATTCACTAGGTCTCAACTCGTGTCGTAACGGCACGGGCAAGGATATGTGTTTCGCATGTATCCATCGATTTATACATGTCGTAATTGTCTGAGAAGAATCAAACCGATCGATCCAGATCTAAATGTTTCGAGGAGTTGGTTAATAAACATGTCTTTATCCTCGAATCTTTTAATATTGTGTATGTAAGTCATACAACCCTTTGGGACAAACATAGTTAATCGTTAGAGAAAATCCTATGGGAAGTAGAACATTACTTCGTTCACTACTTCAAAAAAGTATCATCAAAGGCCATTCACCAAACTTGTAACAAAAGTAAAAACACCTAAAATTACTTTAAAATCAATTAGATTAATTCTGCAAAATCTGTTAGAATTAGAATTTAATTTTTCTCTTTGATATAAATTGTTGGGTTCCCAATTTACATAGATTTGTGTTTATTCATTTTTCTAAAATTTATAATAATATTTAATTCTTGATCCATTTCTTTTCTTGTCTCTTTAGCTATTATCGCGAACTATTTCTCAAGCATGCATAATTACACGAAATTGGGGAGAAATGACAAAAACAGAAATCATGACAAAAAAGGGGAATAAAGAGAGATGTGAGAAAATGAATCGATTACAATTAATTCACGCGTAGCCTTGCATAATCCCATGAAGCAAGGAGAAATAATGGCAGAAACAGAAACCATGACAAAAAAAAGGGAATAAAGAGAGCTGTGAGACACTAAACCGATTACAATTAATTCACGTGTAGCCTTGTGTTTGGTCAAATTTTTTTTATAGGTTTCATTTTTCTTCCTACCCCCTACCCGGCAAATCTCAAAATCACAACATCTTCTTTTTTGGAAAAATCTGGCCTTTCAAAATTGTTTTAATTTTAAAAAATAATATGAAAACCAATTTGAAAACTAAAATCAAATTAAAACAAAACAAAGAAAAATTAACCAAGGGTGACTAAATAATTTACCTATCTTAGGACAACTTTTCTCACCCTACTACCACTACTTCTTCCACCACCACATTATCGTCATCACTCCATCAGTCTCACCAATACCCACCACCATTATCCCCATCGTCGATCCACTACCACCACCCACCATCACAACCACCATTAGTGCTTAATTAATTTACCTATCTTAGGACCCCTTTTCTCACCCTTCTACCACTACTTCTTACACCACCACATTATCCCCACCACCATTATCCCCACCACTGCCTACCATCACAACCACCATTAATGCTTACTGATATGGTTAATATCAAATAGATTTATTATCTATCAACAAAAATATATTCATTTGATTAATCAAAGAAACATTTATTATGAAATATCAATTGAATATTTAATATTAATTTTTAATTAAACGTGATCATTTATAGCGGTAGATTTATGTTCTCTGCAAGTATAAATTTGATCGTTCTTTATCTAGCCTAACTTGTCCAAACTTTGTTTTGTATTCTAGAAATGTAATCAATTTTATTTTAATACTAAAAAACGTGATTTATTCGATCGGGTAATATAAATAGCTGGATCCCATTTGGGTGATCTAGCGGTCATGATCATATTGTCTTATATGATTTAGTATCCTCCTCAAAATATTTGCGTTTTTCCTTACCAGTTGTGCTAAAAACATTCAACTACATTTATCAAAATAAAATGTTGCCCATTTTGTAAAGACACAAAACTATTATTGTCCACTCCTATTCACTAACATCCACCATCGTACATAAAAACCAGCCACGCCCACTATTTTTTCCACCACCAGTAATGTTACCGACTCCACCATTCACAAATACCCGCCACTGTTTCCACCCCCCACTGCTTCTTTCACTACCACCATTAAAAATTATTAATATAATTTTTAACCGGGGTCATTGTAGTTCAGTGATAAAGTCATTAGGTGATGATACCAGTTACCTGAGTTTGAAACCCGCCAGCACCAAATTTTTTACCGATCAATATATATATAGTTTTTAATAAACTTATTTATTAATAAAAAATTGTATTTATTAGATTCATTAAATGAACATTTATCATGAAAAATTAATTAATCATTCATCATGAGCAATTAATATGACACTAATTAATAAAGTATTTATAATGGTTAGTTGAAAAAACCACGGTCGTAGATTTAACCCTCATATACAAATCTCGGCCGCTCTTTATCTATCCTAACTTAGCCAAGCTTTGTTTTGTATTCTAGACAAGGAACGTATTCAAAAATGCAGGATGAGATTAAGGAACGAGGTCACTATATATACAGGATGAATGGAGAAGCAAATAATTGTGATGCCCCAAAGACCAAACCTACTTATTTGATAGGATCCCAACCTAATGAAATATCAAATCCAGATTATCGATCTTAAGAGCCATATATAATTTACATAAAATACTAACAACAAAATTCGAACTATCTGATACTATATAATTGATAGCCTCTCATGTGATGAGATATATTAATATATTGTTTACAAAATAAATAAGTAATACATATAATAAAAGATACACAACAACAATGGATTCGATAAAGCCCTAATCTACAAAAACGATTATCTTCGCGTGCTTTATTTCTTCTGTTTACTGAAACTGAAGTGGGAACGAGTGAGCACATCATCCCAAAGGGTGCCCAATGGAAACATATAACTTCTAAGTAATCACTAATATGTTCACAATTATAAAAAATAGTAATTAAACATGTCACCATGCATAACGTGCATAAGAGTAAATTCCTCAAATACCTCGATATAATATTGCCTCATTTGAGCTATTAACAACATAAATTAGGATATAAAATAAAAAGTAATACTATTGCGTTTTACGCGCTAGATAGCTATATTGCACTTCATGTGCCAATTACACGTAAATATGCCCATGAAAGTAAAGGCACATCATGCTCGCAGTTGGAAAGAAACTTAATGATTATAAGAAGGTTACAGAGTTCCCACCTCATTTGATGACAATCCACGCATACCTTGTATTCCTCAATCCACTGGTTCATCCTTTGAATCGATCGTTGTTAATATAGAATAATTTGATCATTTGAATAAGTTCATTCATCACCATCAACTTTCCAGATTATCAATACTTACTATCATCATAACTACTCAAGCTAGAACATCACCATGATTCTTCTCTAATTTCTAACACTTGTCTTCTTCTTGTTCTATCTAAGAACTCTCTATTTATTTCTCCAACTCTACTTACATAAATCTTTATCATCAACTTTCCTAACAACATCAAGAACTTCCACAACCTTACCTTTTTATCTTCCATAAAAAGAGAACTCTTTTGAAACACTATCTTACTCACTAGCTTTCTGTCAAACTCCCATTTTATCTCTTCAAATACACCAGCTCTTTCTTAAGTTAAAAGAAGATATACTTCAAACCCGCAACTATCCATTTTATATTCATGTTAATTAACAAACCTAATTAGATATTAACCTTACATTAACGTATTTATTACTAACTAAAACTAGGTTAAGTTATAATAGGTTTTACTATTAGAAACACTAGACAATTACAAAGGGACATCCAATCTCAAATGGTAAAGTCTGGTCAAAAGTCTCTAACTTTCGTGGTAAAAGGTCACAGTCAAGCTAAATTGACAAAATTTTGACTCTAACTTCTGATACTCGTATCTTCATCGTCTGTAGCCGATTGACGCGATCTTGTAGTGCATTTCACATAACTTTTCGAGATCTATCTAGTGATACTAATTTCATGTCCAAATTATTATTTTATTATTTTCTATTAAATTTATTATTCATATTTAATTTATTACATCATTATCGGCTAAATCGTCTCTTGACTGGTGTAATAGCGTTCACGAGGTAGTGAATCCTTACAATAATGGTCTTCATATGAATTTTTATGCGTTCTAGAATATTCATATTTTATCCCCTTGATAATGTAGTAGTAGCAACATTTAATGATTGCATTCAATTAGGAAATTTAACATTTGATTATTAATGGCAGTGACTAAATACAACCCATATAAAAGTTAAATGCAACCTCACTTCAAAAATAAAATATTTGTTAATTACTTCCATGTGGGTAGAAAACGCCCACTGTCATCTTCTCTAACTATTTTTTTTCTGCAACCAAAACTTCATTAGGGTTCATTATTTTTTAGATTGTAAATAGAATTCGTATAATAATAATTTTTTTAAGCTTCCGGAACACAATCTTGAGGATGAGAAATTTGGACAGTTTAATTTGACAACACATATTTAGATAAATATAAAATACCCCAAAAAAATAATCTAATTTTATAAGAAAGCGAATGAAAAAGTTTAGATTCAGATGTTTAGTTTAGAAAAAGACGAATGAAATAGGAATAATTATTAGTTTATGTTTAATAGGTAATTCACAAACACAAGTCGAAAGTATGCATTGCCAATCATGTAATCACATGGGTTGATTTAATGGTGTACGTAGAGAAAGGGTTGACAGTAAGAGAAACGAAGATGAAGAATATGAAGATAAGTGGGTGGCTTGTACCCACATAAAAATGGTTAAAAAATATTATAATTTTAGAGAAAGGTTGTATTTAACATATGTGTGGGTTGTATTTAGTCATCGCATTATTAATATAATAACTGAGTGACAATGTATATATTTCTCTTGTTCTCCCAATCAAAAACAATTAATTTGAAATGTATTGAATTCAATTATTTGGTTTGAAATGATAGCATTAGAATACTCATGTTAATACTCCCTCTGAAGTTATATGATATTTGAGAGTTACAAATAGGTTATAAGGTGGAGCAATTTATGTTTGTGAAATTGACATGGGAATTGAAGCATTACATATTTTGATGACCCTAAAAGTACAATCGATATTAGTAACAACGCAAGTAATCCTCGGGATGATTATATACACACTGCGGATTTTATTCCCACCATGTGACCATATGATTTGTTGATGTAGGGTTGTATCACGTACACCTAAGATCCCTCATTTAGAAATCATCTCATTCCCACCGTGTGCACTGTCAATTATGAATGTATGGAGGAATTGTGGTAATAGATAGTCAGCATCTTCTTATCAATGTCAACGTCTATCTAACTAGTGGTCCTCCTTGAGAAAAAAAATTGCTTCTCTTAGCTCTCGTGGTGTGAAGTAACTAGAAATCATCAACACTAGAGTAAGAAAATAAAAAGCTCTGTTTTTGGTATCTTTCGCTTCAACGTTCTCGATACATAATTTATTATGTCCTCTTGATATGCTATGTTGTTTGCCAGTCAAGTGGATTTCCATAAAAGTAAAGAACATGATGTGAACCAATTTTACAATTCCTTTATGGATTTTGTATATGTGTGCATAGTTGTACACCATTGTCCCGCCTCATTTTTAGGTCTTAGTATTTTACATGCGCAAGGATGTAGATATTGTTAGTGAACATCTCAGCTGCTCAACAAATTTATAGGAAATTTAATAAAAATGGATGAATTAGTTCTGGCTATTTTCTGGATTTTGAAAATCTATACATAATTGTACACCAATGTCCTGCCTCATTTTTAAGTCTTATCATTTTACAATTGCAAGGATGCAGACATTATTATGACGTTTTAGATGCTCGAATTTGTTGACAAATTTGATAAGAAGTTTAATAAAAATGGATAAATATGTTCTAGATATTTTCGGGATTTTGTACATGCATACCCCACTGTCTATTCTCATATTACAATAATTTCTTAATTCTCTTTATGAAAATTACATATTTATTTTGCATCGAGTCCATGTCTTATGTAGCTTATAGACAAAGTATTTATTGCGGGTAATGGATTGTAACGAAGAAATATGGTATCCTTGAAGCATCACTATCAGGATATGATATGAATCTTTGAAGGCTGATTAGGTTGATTGTTTTTATCCTAAATCACATTACTTCATCTGCCGATACCGTCATCTAGATTTATTTGGCTTGTAAGTTTTTTATGTCTTTCCGCTTTCTGATTTTTAAACACCTTTACTATGTTATTGTCACGGACATACAATATAATTGCCACATTAAATGAAATATCTATGAAATATTTAGTTTGGCCTGGCCTAAACATATGTTGTGAATAACAACTATATAACGTCCTCTGAGAATGTTTCAATGATTGAAATGGGAGTCTAGACAATATAACCACTGGGGGATATAAACATTGTTGTGGTAACACATATATGTATAAGTCCTTAGCACTTGAACAGAAGTTTGCGAACTTTGTTGATCAAGTAAGTGGAAACCAGAACTTGAGCAGTGAACCCAGTCCACGAACTCAATCCGCGAACGTGCGTAGTTCTCGAACCCGAGAATTCTGCTGGAGTTGTAGCTCGATTTCAATCCGCGAACTGACGGAAGTTCTCGAACCCGAGAATTTTTACTGGAGTTTGTGAACTCCAATCGGTTAACTTGAGTCCGCGAACCCAGTCCACGAACTTGAGTGGTTATGTCTAAAAACGATGTTCGTGAACTTATCTAAATTATCTAAGGAATGCTATTGCAAACCGTGGCTTTATAGTTCATGAATCAATTTGACTGAATCATATCGTTTTTGCTTCAATTGTGTCTTGTGTAGTATATAAAATCTCATAGCAATTGAACAACTCTATAACTAGTTCATTTGAGTCATTTGGACTAGTTATGGTGAAGGAGAATATGGTTGATATGAAAGTTATCATTTGGCTAACCATTTGGATGACTAATATTGAACCAACTATTGTACACGTTTGGGTACGGTTACACAAACCCAAAATCGTCAAGTACATGTGTGTATAGCAAGCTAAGTTTTCGATCTAACGGTTGGAAGATATTAGCTTGTATCTAATCAAGTTTTCATCTAACGGTGAATATTGAATGCATTGTAACTAAGCTAACATTGATTGCACCCTGATTTGAAAGACTATATAAGGGAGAACTCTAGCAACTGGGAAACCTAATCCCCACACATTCTGTGTGATACTAGTTTGCTAAGCTAGATTCGATTCTACTTTAACCTTTGGTTTTCTTATTCTAAAACCAGGTTAACGACTTAAAGACTTCATTGGGATTGTGAAGCCAGACCGATACTACTTTTCTTGTAGTTATGTGATCTGATATTGCTGTTTATATCGTACGAGTACAATTGTAATAATTGTCTTGAGATTTCTATCTCCGATAGGCAAGATATAAAAGTAATCACAAACATCTTCGTCTCATCTTTTGTGATTCCACAATATCTTTTTTCACTGCGTTGATTAAGACTATTGTTTGGTGATTGATAAAACTGAGCTATTCTTCGGGAATATAAGTATGGTTTTATTGATTGGTTCCTGTTCACCTTGATTTATCAAAAGACGGAACAAAACTCATAGGTTTATTCGTGGGAAACTAATTTATCTATCTTGTAGACTTTTCTGTGTGAGACAGATTTGTTTGCTAAAGTCTTCGACTTTGGGTCGTAGCAACTCTTGGTTGTGGATGAGATCATCAAAGGGAATCAAATGCATAGTATCCTGCTGGGATCAGAGGTGTAGGAGCATAACTGTACCTTGGATCAGTGTAAGATTGATTGGGGTTCAACTACAGTCCAAACCATAGTTAATTTGGAGTAGGCTAGTGTCTGTAGCGGCTTAATACAGTGTATGTTTAATCTGGACTAGGTCTCTGGGTTTTTCTGCATTTGCGGTTTCCTCGTTAACAAAATTCTGGTGTCTGTGTTATTTATTTTCCGCATTATATTTTGTTATATAATTGAAATAATACAGGTTGTGCGTTGTTCAATCAATTAGAATATCCGACCTTATTGGTTGTTGATTTAAATTGATTGACACTTGGATATTGGTCTTTGGTACCATCCAAGTTATCTCTCTTTTATTGGATTCGCGAATCACATTTGCTTGAGTAAATCAAATTGAGAGATTGAGATAATAACTCCTTGAGTATTTTCTATTGATTGAGTCTAGTTGATTCTCTAGAAAATAACTCGGAGTTGTCCATACAGATTGCTAATCGAAATATTGGGTGAAGTTGTTAGACCCCCTCTTTTTTAATTGGTATCAGAGCAGGAAAACACGTTCAAGACCTCATAAGTCTGTATTTGTAAGCGATCTGACTCTATGACAGAGGTGTTATCTCAATAAATGTACCACCAGTCTTCGATGGCACTAATTACTTATGATGGAAAATTGATATGCGTGGTTTTCTTCAAGCACGAGATTTTCAATCATGGGTATATGTTGTTAATGGCTATAATGCTCCCGTTGAGGAAGTTGGAGGTGTAAATGTTCCAAAGAATATTGTTTAATACACTCCTGCAGAGATTCTTGTTGCAAAGCAAAACTCCGACGGTTTGAATGCAATCATACATGCCGTTACGCCAAATCTTCAGCACCATGTGTCTAATTGCACTATGTCGCAAGAAGCTTGGGATATCTTAGCAACCGTATTTGAAGGAAACACCAGTGAAAAGGAAGATAGGCTTCAAAACCTTGGTTTCGATTGGGAAAACCTTCGTATGGCTGATGAAGAAACATTTGATGAGTTTAATCACAAAGTGTCTGAAATTATTAATGCATCTTTTGCATTGGGTAAGACTATTCCTAAAAAGGACATTGTGATGAAAATTCTCAGATCACTGCCATTTAGATACGATGATAAGAAGCATGTCATCATTGAGGGATTTAACCTAGATAATCTCTCTAGAAATACGCTGGTTGGAAAGATTAAGATCTTTGATCATGAACATTCATCCAAATCTAAGGATGTTGCGTTCAAAGCACTAAAGGACACTAAATTACTTGATAAAAGTAAAATGGTGTATATCTCTGAAGATGATCACTCTAAGATAGACTCATCAGATGAAGATCTTTATAAATCAGTCTCGATGATCACAAGACAGTTTAGGGATATTCTATTGAAGAGAAGTAAACGGTTCTCCAGCGATAAGCCGAAGGCATCAGTCAAACCTCATAATCGTGTTCCTCCTAAAAACAGGGATATTGATGAAACTGATGATGAGGATATGCCCCAGTGCTTTAAGTGTAAGGGATTTGAGCATTTTGCAAACGAGTGTCCAAATCGTAGAAAATACACTGGGAACAAAGGTCTTGCAGCAACTCTTGATGAAATATCTGACAGCTATGACTCTAATGAAGATGGGAAATAAAGTGTTGCACTTCTTGGTGAAAATATTGATTTTGATAATTGTAGCAATACACATATCAATTTTGATATTATTTCAGAAGATAATCCAACCATTCTGGAAGAAAAAGTTGATCCTTTTCTTGGAAACTCTGTTTATAATGTTTCAGGATCCACTATGTGCCTAGCTGCTTGCACATTTCAGAAGCCTAATTACTATCCAAGTGTGACGTGCTCGTATTGTTCATTAAAAGGTCATGAACTCTCAAAGTGTTAAAAGTTCAAACACAAGCAAAGACACGTCAACATACTTCAACGAAGAGAAAATCATCTAGCAAGAAAGCTTAAACTTGCTCAAAAGACCGCAGAGGTATGTAAGATTTTGTCTTCGTCTAAGTTATTTTCCAAGGAAATACCAAGACTGTAGTTGCAGGATTTCCCACACTACACCCTTGTCAAGAATCTATGAAAACTAAGTCATAATTGTGGATGAACAACAACACTTTTATGAATTCACTTTCAGGAAGATTTACAAGAAATATCAAAACTCAGAAGTACAACTTTCTTTCTGGAGTTTCTCTCTCCTCAAAATTCTCTCAGCTCTCAAAAATACATCATCCTTTTCTGGATTTAGTCAAACCCTTTATATAGGAAAATACATAGTGTAAGACATCTAAGATTTCCCCTTAATTCGGATCTACCCTGCGATCTCATCGCCATAACTTTAGTCTTCACCATCGCCAACTTTATAACCATCGTGAAGCAGACTTATTCTTCATATATCCTTAATCGTTAACCGTTATATCACTATTTTGTGACACTCGCCAAGTGTTGTTGAAGAATCTTGCGACGTTCTCGTCAAAGTGTTGTTAATACTTGTAGAAATGTTTTGGTTTCTCGCAGAAGTGTCGTTTCCATCGCGAGAATATCGTTGTGGCGATATTCTGGTCCTACATCTTGCCTCTTCTCATGTCTTTTCTGCGAAGAAGATAAGATATGAGAACTTTCAACTCTTCATGATGCTCGCAGCTTATTTCTTTACAAGTTTTCTTCTCGACAAACCTCCGTTTATTTAGTTTAATCGCCTACACGTGTTGTAGCTCTTCTTTAACACGTGTCCTCTTAATGGGTCCTACTGCTCTTGTCTATAAAAGGTGGAGCCGAGTTACGAAAATAATTTTCTCTTTTTACTTCTTCATCTTCTTTATCTGTTTATTTCTCTTTCCGTCTGTAACTTTTCTTTATCTTCATATTCGCCTGCTACTGTTTTAATGGAAACGCCAAGGTATGTATTTTGATTATACCATCTTATTTGAATTATTTTTTACTACTTTTGCTCTTTGATATTCTTGATTTAATTATAATTTTCGTCATATTTTCCTTTAGTGGAGAAATCCCTACCACCCATTCTGAAACTCCAAACCTTAATTCCCTCAAGAAGCTTGTTGAGAAGAGGAGGAAGAAGGATTCTGCGAATGATAAGGTAGTAAGAAACATATTTCATCTTAATAACAATATTGTTGCCTCTGTTTCTTATCTAAATTATTATTTGCAGAATGACGAGAACATCGCTAGACCTCATAAAAAATCCCGTCGCAATAAAACTTTTGAAGATGATATCATTATCCCTGAGTTATCATCTAGGAGAGTTATCATCACACCATTATAATATAATCCTCCTTCTTCTGTCTGCGAGAACCTCACTATCAATACCCCCCTTCCTTCAGAGAATTTGACAAGTCAAATCCCTACAAATGTTGTGGCTGAAACTCCTTCTAGTCCAATATTACCCTCAACCGTCACTTTCCCAAAAACTCCTCCTTCTTATAATGCATCCAGTGCAGATGATTCAAATCGTCAACTTGCTATCATTACCACTTCATCCTCTGCATCTCTTCCTCCATCAAATGAAACCTTTGCTGGAGTTGATATTGCTTTTAAAATTTGATCTAATATTTTAGATAACGCTAGAAAATCTTCCACTGATTCTCTTCAATATGAAGCTTGTGAGACTTTACTCAAGTATTTTGGTTCTGATAATTCTGCCTCGCGAGTATCTTTGGAATATGAAGTTGAATCTCTAAGAAAAGGCCTTCAAGTTAAAACTTCTGAGTGTAACACTCTGAATCATATGCTTCACAATTCTTCACTTGAGTGCGAGAATCTTCGCAGACATAATGACGATTTGAAAGGTATAGTTTTCCTGCCTCTATCTTTTTGTCTCTCTATTCTAATAATTTCCCGTCTCCCTTATTTTTTACACTCCATTCCTTTTAAATGTTTGATTTATTTATTTAGCTTCAAATCGGAATTGATTAGTGAAGATATTTGATTTAGAATCAATCGTTGAAGAAACTCGCGCTGAAAAAGAGTCTTGGATGGACCAACATAGTAGATTAGATAATCTTTATACTTACTCAATTGATCACATAAATAATCTTACTCATGAGAATAATCAATTGTCTCAAAACCAAAATTTGTTGTGTAGCGAAGTTGCTCGCCTTACATATTTGTTATTTAAGACTGATTTGGCGATGAAATCTTTATCAGATGAGAATAAAACTTTATCCCAAGAGAAACATAACTTTTCAAGTTTGATGGTGGCTTCCTCGCGACAATTAGATAATCTTCAAAGAATTTGTGATAATCAAGAGCGATCTCTTCGTTCCGTTAAATATGAACTCAAGGAATTAACTGAATCATCTGCTGCTGAGAAGGATAAACTTATCAAGGGTAGATTAACTCTTAGTTTAAAGGCTAGTGAACTTAAAGATCAATATTCTCAGTTAGAGAAATATCACTCTTTACTAGTAAGAGAAAATCTTTATCTTCGCACCAAAGAAGAAAACATGAAATCTCGTCTGAAGGGTATGGTTGGCGATAAATTTGACGATGCTATGAATCAGTGGGAGAATTGTTTCTTTTCATTAATCCAAAACTTAACCTCTCAAAAAGAAGGTAGTCAATTGACTGCCTCAATTGTTAATTTTTCTGATAAATTCCTATGTTTTACTTCTCGTGAGAGCTCTTCATTTGAATATTTCCTTGTCATTTTTGTTATTTGCAGAATCTGAAAGAAGCCATCTTGCTACTATTACTGCCCTTACTGAGAAATTAGATAAGGTTCGCAAAGAAAACATGACTCTCATTTTTGATTGCTTGGATGTTCGCGATAAATCAGAAAGAAGGCTTGATTATCTTGAGTACTTCAAGAATATGGAGATTAGAAACCGTGATAGAGGTTTTCTTCGCAAAGTTCATCTCTCTGTTGAAGTTCTGTTGAATAAGATTTTGATCTCCCATTCTCTCCCTCCTGAAACTTTTCTCCTTATAGAAGTTGAGGATGATGAAATTACCATTCCTATGGATACAGATTTAGAAGATACACCCACTGAAGGAGAAGAAGGAGCTGAAGAAGATAACCCAGAAGAAGATGAGGGATCTCCTAGAGAAGAAGAAATTCACAAAGGAAAGGATGCTGGCGATTCTGATAAATCTGTTGGTGATAATAACAAATCTAACGAGAAGAATACTGACGAGCCTGTCGCTGAAGTTTGAGTTTCATTTTTTATTTCTCTTCCTGCCTCTTTTTTCGCGAGGGATGTAACTTGGATGATTTTTTTTAATTTTTCCTGTTGTCTGTGTTGAATCTTCTCAAGGAGGATATTAAGATTTTATTTGCTCATTCCTCTTCTTGCCCTCTAATATCTTTCTTGAGATGGTGAGTTATATGATGTTGAATAGATATTTTCTGAAGTAATTTGCCTCCTGCGATGAATAGATTTTTCCTGCATTCTCAAATAAAATAATTAATGTTCTTTTTTTTTACTCGAAAAATAATTAATGTTCAATATTAATATGTTGGTCTTATTATGCCTTCCTAGTTAAAGGTCTTATTTTGCCAACCTTTAATATTTTTCTGCGACAAGATCGCAGGACGTCTTTACATTTATATGTATTGACCCATTGATCTTGTCTTATCAGTACTTTTCAATATCTCTGCAACAATATGACAAGTCTAGATTCTCTCGCGAAAACAAAGCCTCGTGACATTGCCGTCTTGCGATGAAATCGCAGGACGTCTTTACACTTTCATGCAAAAACCCATTGATCTCATCTTAACATTTTTTCTTTAGGCTTTTTGCCTTTGTATAATTTTTGTCACGCGACAATATGACAGGCCTAAATGATCTTGCGATCATAAAGCCCCATGACATTGTTGTCTTAAGACACTTTTTAGATCCCTAATGGAGGGTGCCTCCCTTATCTTCCCCCTGGTGTCCCCTTCAAGGAGGGAACATCGGCCATACAAGACTAGCTCCCCCCATCCGGATTTGCCAACAACCAGTTGTTTTCGCAGCCTCTTGTCCTTTATGCATATATGGCTTATAGTTACAAGACTGCACCCTAAGTGGGGTTTTCTTCAGGCCAAGTGCATTGTAGCCAAGACTTACCAAGGATGGCAAGAGAGTTTCGTACACTCTGGGCACCCTTGGCTCAGTCGTGTACCTCAGCGCCTTGGTCATACTATGCACTTCTTGGAAGATATTCTCGGTCGTCCAACAAGGGTATAACCTTATACAGCTGGAAATCCAAGATCTCTCTCCCGGATATGTTTTCTTTAACCCCAACATCTGCATGACTCAGGTTCCAGCAGCGGTATAACCTTATCGCTGAGTCATGTCAAGAGATACCCCCTCCTATGACACGCTATTAGGTCTTACATTTTCCTCTTACGAAATTTTATTCGCGAACTAGGGTGCACGCCATAAAGGTTCGTCCCATTCTTTTAATCTCTGCGAAATTTTATCCGCTGTTCTTGCGATGATGCTCGCATAAATTGTGATAGAGTATGAAGAATTTTTTAACTGTTTCATCTTACACTTGTATTTCTTACCTCGCAGAAATTGCTACTGATAATACTTTTTCAGAAACAATCTATTCCATGGTCTATCAAGTCTTTGCCCAACATCTCTTCCCTCTGGATCCATTAATTTGTATGCTCCATTTCCAATTATCTCTTTAATGATGTATGGTCCATCCAATTTTCTCGCTAATTTTCCGCCACTTTCTTGCTGATATTTTGGTGTTTCTCGCAAAACTAGTTCACCAGGATGGAATTGACGTTTCTTGACTCGTTTGTTGTATTCACGAGCTAATCTTCGCTGGTAATTTTCCATATGTTGTAGAGTTTTTTCTTTCTTTTCTTCTAGTTCATCTAACTCATGTAAAATCATGCCAGCACTTAGATTTTTCTCCCATGCCTCTCTTTTTGTTGTTGGGATAGCAACCTCTGTTGGTAGGAAAGCTTCAACTCCATATGTTAAACAGAAAGGTGACATCCCAGTTGCCTCTCGTCTAGTTGTATTATATGCCCATATTGCATTATGCACTTGCTCACACCATGATTTGTGATAACCTTCTAAATTCTTTTTCAAGATGTCTGCGATTGTCTTATTAGTTGCCTCAGCCTGACCATTTTCTTGTGGATATAAAGGAGTTGACTTTCCACATTTTATCTTAAATGCATTAAGAAGCAATTCGATATTCTGCCCTTCAAATTGCTTTCCATTATCAGACATCAACTGTGCTGGGATCCCAAATCTGCAAATTATATTTTTAAATATGAACGTAAAAATGTCCTTATCGCGGATGTGTTGTACTGCCTTTACTTCTCCCCATTTTGTGAAATAATCTGTAGCAACGATTAAATATCTTCTTTGTCCAGAACCAGTCACAAATGGTCCCACAATATCCAATCCCCATTTTCCAAATGGCCATACGCTTGACGAAGATGATAATGGTGCTCCTGGTTCATGTATCTTCTTCCCAAATCGCTGGCAATCTTCACAACGCCTTGAAAGTTGCTTTACATCCTCATGCATATATGGCCAATAATAACCCTGCATCTTTGTTTTATATGCTAAAGATCTACCCCTACTGTGATTACCAGCATCACCACTATGCAACATTTTTAACACCTTTTGTCCTTTTTCTCTCGTCAAACATCTTAGCGATGGTCCATTAAATGATCTGCGATATAATATCCCATCTCTTAGTTCATAATTGGTTGCTCTACTTTTCAATTTATGTGCTTCTAATCGATTTTTGGGGATCTATCCTCTTTCCAAATAAGCATGAAGATCTGCTCGCCAATCTGTAGCATTATTACCTATTTCTTCCTCGCCAGATTCTACCATCATTACATCTACCTCTTCTTCTTCTTTGTTTATCACCGGTTGTAAAAGTGTTTGAATTTTTATGCATATCGCAAGTGGGTTCGTCATCATACTTGATATGAAATCAAAAGCATCTATAAGCCTATTATCTTTCCTTGATATGTGTCTCCATTTTATTTTTGGAATTCTCGCAGACAATTCTTCAACAAGTTTTTTGTACTTCTTCAAAGATGGTTCATTTGTGGTATACTCTCCCTTTATCTGGCGAATAACCAATTGTGAATCGCTGGTTATTCTAGCATTTTCCAACTTCAATTCTATCGTAAACTTTAATGCATGAATTACAGCTTCATATTCTGTCTCATTATTAGTGGATGCAAATTCCAATCTAAATGAAAAAGTTGTTTTTCTCCTTCTGGTGAAATGAAAACAACTCTAATTCCATTTCCTTCTCCATTTGACGATCCATCCACTAATATTTCCCATCCACACGTTCTTAATAGCTCTTTTGGGTCTCCATGTTCTTCTTCTATATCCATCATCTCTTCTACAGCTTCATCATCTTCTAAAGGAAATTCAGCTAAGAAATCTGTGATAACTTGTGATTTTGGCGAGGATAGAATTTCATATTGAATATCAAAGTGCCCTACTTGCGCATTCCATCTCTCAACTCTGCCTGATCTTTTTGAATTTTTCATCACCGATTCAATTGGCACTCTCGTTAACACTTTGACCTTATGCGCTTGGATGTAAATTCGAAGCTTAAAAGTTGCGTGTACCAATGCTAGAATTAGTTTCTCAATATTTGAATAATTTCTCTCTGCTGAATTAAATGTTTTGCTGATATAATAAATTGGCTTCTCCACCCCCGCATCTACTCGCAGCAATACGGCACTTAGCGCGTATGTGGTTGTCGCAAGATAGATCAATAGTTCTTCTCCTGGTTCAGCCTTTTGTAAAATAGATATGTTCATCAATTTTTCTTTAATTCCTTGAAAATATTTTTCACATTCATATGTCCACTTAAATTTTGTTCCCTTCTTGAGTATATCGAAAAAAATGCTTGCACTTGTCTGAAGATCGCGAAATAAATCTTCCCAGCGAGGCTAAGAGTCCATTCAGTTTTTGCACATCTTTAACTATCGCTGGTGTTGGCATATCGCGAACTGCTTGTACTTTTTCTGGATCAACTTGTATTCCTTCTTTTGATACAATATAACCCAAAAATTTCCCTGATGCTACTCCAAAAGTACACTTTTCTGGATTCACTTTGATGTTAAATTGTCGCATTTGATCGAAAATCTCTTTCAAATCCTGTACATGATTTTTAGCTTCTTTGATTTTAATCAACATATCATCCACGTACACTTCTAATGTTTTATGTATCCACTTTGCGAAAACCTTCTCCACCATTCTTTGGTATGTTGCACCAGCATTTCGTAATCCAAAAGGCATCTTTGTATAACAATATAATCCTCTTGGAGCAAAAAATGTTGTATGCTCTTGATCTTCTTCTGCGAGGGGAATTTGATTATATCCTTTATATCCGTCTAATGAAGATATTCTATCATTTCGCGCTGCTGATTCAACCATTTGTGGAATATCTAGTAATGGAAAACTATCTTTAGGACAAGCTTTGTTTAAATCAGTAAAATCTATACAAATTCTTATCCCTTTATTTTTCTTTGGGACCACCACCATATTTGCAATCCAATCTGGATATTTTTCTTGCCTTATAATTCCTGCATCAAGCATTTTCTGTAGTTCTTCTTCTATTTGAGAATGGTATGTTGTTGCAATTTTTCTGATTCTTTGTTTAAATGGTCTCATATCTTTGTTGATCTCTAATTTATGACATGCTACTGAAGGGTCTATCCCTGGCATCTCATCCATACTCCATGTGAAGATGTCTTTGTATTCTCGCAAGAGATTTATTTTTCTCTCTTCTTCATCTTCCTCCATTTTAGTCCCAATTTTCAGTATTTTAGGCTCTTCCTCGCTCCCGATATTTATTTTCTTTGTTGGCTCTGCTGCGGTGTAACTAGATTCAGGTTCTCCCATTGGTGTTGGAGTTTTCATTTCTCTCGCGAAATCATATCCTTCTCGCGAAACTTCACTTGGTATCCCTTTTCCTTCTTTTGCCCTCATCATGTAAATTTTAAATTCCTCTTCTTTCTTTGCTTCTCTGTTCAATTTTCTGCGGGATTTTTGCAGCTTTGGACGTTCTTCACAATTTCTTACTTCAATTTGGTAGCACAATCTCGCGAAATTCACATCTCCTCTAATTTCTCCAATTCCACTAGGCATAGGAAATTTAATACATTGATGCAAAGTTGACGCCACAACCTTGATTACATGTATCCACGGTCTTCCCAGTATCATATTGTACGACGATTCCACATCTACCACACATAATGATATTTGTGTTTCAATTTCTCCTAGTGGAATTCGTACCATTATCTCGCCTTTAGGTTTTGTTATAGACTTTCCAAGGCCATGAACATAATATGTTGAATGAGACATTTCTTCATCCTTATATCCCATCTTATTGAAGGTATGATAAAATATCATGTCTACAGAACTTCCTGTGTCTACTAAAGTTCTATTCATAGCCCATTCTTCTTCAGATTTTATCGATTTATCCTTTCTCATTGGTATAGTGGTTACTGTGACCACCAATGGAGATGTATGACTTAAATCTTCTTCTGGTATTTCTGCTGCTGTAAACGTGATTTCTTGTTTTTCCCAATCTTTCAATGATGATATCTTCTCCACTGTCATAATCTTCCTTCCTTCAAAATCCCGTTTATGTATCTTTCCCTTGATATTTTCATGAAATCTATCAATCATTTCTTTTGTTATTACATCACCTTTCAATTTTCTACAATCCTTTTTGATTCTGATCATTCTTCCTTCAATTTTCTCACCGATTTACTTAATGATTTCCCTAATCTTGAACAATTTTTATCTTCTTCTTTGCTTTTTCATCTATTTTCGTTAATTCAATCCCTGTTTCTAGCGCCAAAATGTAGTTGCAGGATTTCCCACACTACACCCTTGTCAAGAATCTATGAAAACTAAGTCATAATTATGGATGAATAATAACACTTTTATTAATTCACTTTCAGGAAGATTTACAAGAAATATCAAAACTCAGAAGTACAACTTTCTTTCTGGAGTTTCTCTCTCCTCAAAATTCTCTCAGCTCTCAAAAATACATCATCCTTTTCTGGATTTAGTCAAACCCTTTATATAGGAAAATACATAGTGGAAGACAGCTAAGATTTCCCCTTAATTTGGATCTACCCTGCGATCTCATCGCCATAACTTTAGTCTTCACCATCGCCAACTTTATAACCATCGTGAAGCAGACTTATTCTTCATATATCTTTAATCGTTAACCGTTATATCACTCTTTTGTGACACTCGCCAAATGTTGTTGAAGAATCTTGCGAAGTTCTCGTCAAAGTATTGTTAATACTTGTAGAAATGTTTGGGTTTCTCGCAGAAGTGTCGTTTCCATCGCGAGAATATCGTTGTGGCGATATTCTGGTCCTAAAGTGTTGTCGTTTCCATTTGATAAGAAAATATGGTCAAGCCGTTTGGATAGACAGAAGTCTGTGGATTTTTCACAAGAGGAAATCGGTGGACAAATTGTAGTTCACCACAATGCAACTTGATTGTGTTGCTCTTAAAATCTTGTCTCATGTGCCTGATCAAAAGAGACAATGATTTTGTACCTCTCAGGCTTTAGGAAAAGTTTTTTTTTTCTCTCTTTTCTTAGAAGTTTTTTTTTTTTGTCTATCAAACAGAAAAAATGGTACTATCGACAATTCTACTCTTTATAGGGATAAAAGTTGATCGTCCATGAACCTGTTTTAGGTTTCGAACCCTACATTCCTTTTCCTTCTCTAAAACGTCTCTTTATCTTAAGACTACTTGTTGAGCTAATTGTGAATTCCTCTCACAAACCCATACGCTTATGGACGCTCCAAGAATGATGTCTTATGATGTAAAAGAAGGTAATGTGATTTTTAAGCCATCAATCATGAAGGAAAAAGAAAAATCTTCATTGCCTCCAACCTTGAAAATAAAAAGAAGGAATATGAGGAAGCCAAGAGTTGTTCTTTCAAATTCTCAGAAGTTTTCTGATGTTCTTGAAGTGTTGAAGGAGCTGCGAAAGGAGATTCAACAAATAAAGGCTTTTGTGTATAAGACTCATGAGATTCAGAAGGCCCTGATTCGACAACAGCAACCAAGAAGGTTTATCGATATAAAATCCTTTCTTAATGAACCTTATGTTCCCATGGCTGTTGACGACAAGGATTTCGGGGAAGATAATGAATTCTTCAAAGGTCTTAATGTCTAGTAAATCTTCTAGTGTTTCTCTTTTATTAGAAGAATAACTAGTGTTTTGGAATAGCCATTATTGTGATTACACATAGCTATATCCAATGATTTTCATCTTCTTGTTTTTAGATTTTTTTGCTTAAAAATTCTAAGTTTGTTTGGAAGTTGATGGTTGTAGTATTAATCTTTTGATTTTATATATTGCAATATTTTGATGGGATATGTGTGTTTACGTTCGTGAACTTGATTGTCCCATATTTTGTCAAAAGTAAAGTCGTTCGTGAATTAATATGCAAATATTGATAAAAGGATGAATAGACTTTTGACAAACACAAATGTTAAGCCTATATTTTCAATCTTTGATATAAGATAGGTTAAAATCTTTTGTGATTCAAGGAATATTTCTATTGTGTGTCATTGTGCAAATGGTGATGGAAACATAGAATGAATCCTTGTGAATTCCACAGTAATTGAGCTTTCCTGATCTATCTTTTGTGTATTACCGTGAGGCTCCATTGTGTATCTTATGTTGAGCACGATATAACTAGGTCGATTCCTTATTGGCATGGTTGGTTGTTCCATGAGATGCTATATGTTGAGCATTAAGAACTAAATTAATCAACTTGTGTGGTTATTTAGTTTGTATTCCATATGTTTTCTTATGTTGAGTACATGTACGGTTAAGGTTATCATGTCTTATGATAATCTTAGTCGGGGTTCCATAATCTCTTATGTTGAGCCCAAATGAACTAAATCAATCATCTAGTATGGTTATTTAGTTATCACTCGGTAAGTTCTTCTCATGTTGAGCATGATTGACTAGGATGGTTATTTTTATGATTAACTTAATCATTTCTCCATATAATGATCTTATGTTGAGTGTGGCCAATTGAATTAATTACTCTTGTAATTAGTTTGGTTGAGTATGACAATTAGATTATTTGTGAGTTTTCTTGTGATTAATCTAACTGATTTATTAAGTCTCCATAAGTTTACTTGTGTTGAGCATATTTAGTCAAATTAATCTTGGTTCGCTTTGGTTAATTTGATTGAATATTTCTTGTTGGATTCCAAATTCAGACTTGTATGTAATTTTTTGAGTATAAAGAAATCCTTCTTTTCTTTTTGAAATTAAGGTCGCTCTTGTTGTTCCTTAGGGAATGACATATTATGGGGGAGAGTTCTTTTGAACTTGTGTGTTTGTACCCCTAATATTCTACCCAAATAAATGGGCTAACCTAGGCCTCCAAAGCTCCTACTAGTAGAAAATGAGGGTTCGTTGGGCCTAAGGTGCTTCCCTTGTTTACCCAAGTAGTGCTAAATAGGCCTAACAAACACCTTGCATGGAAGCCCATGTGCATAGGTTCAAATCAAGCAACTAGGAAGCCCCCTCACATGTGCCACGTCATCACGCCACATCACTAGGCTTGACCAATCGAGACCTGACACATCAGCAGAGCGCCACGTCACCAGTGCCACGTTACTGTTTTTAGATGCCACATCACCACTGGATGCCACGACAGCACTATTCGCTACGACATCAACCGAAAATCTGCCACGTCAGCAATGGTCGCCATGTTAGCATCGATGTCCACGTCAGCCTTAACTCGCAACGTCAGCATCTTCCGTTAAGGGTTAACGACGTTAGTGACGACATCGGCATATACCCAGTATATTATGTTAACCCTTAACGGTGTCAGCATCTTCGGTTAATATTTAACGCCGTCACTAACGGCGTCAGCATGACATCATATATACCGGAAGATCAACGGAACGGCAGCAGCAGTGATCGGCGGTAACTGGCTGGCGGCCAAAGCCGACGGCCAACTAATCGACGATTAATCGTTGTTTAATCGTAACTCCCGATAAATCGGCGATTAATCGGGGCGATTCTTTGCCCTTCCTGGTTCAGTGTTGCGTGATACAGTTTAATTACGTAGCCCTACGATCATTCCACCCCATTCGGTTTACCTAACGGATTTCTACGCCCCACTGTGGGCTTAGGAGAATTAGTCCTCTTGGGCTTGGCATGTACACTTATTCCATAACCCTAGTGAAAGCTTCTAGTGTATTCCAAAGGGCATGCAGAACAAGTAATTCAATTTATGCCAGGGCGTCATGCAGGGAATTTATCACAGTGGCATCCAGAGGAATTATGACAGGAACCGGTCAATGCAATTCATGACTGGATACATGCAAGGGCCAGTTATGCCAGTGCCATGCAGTCATGCATAATTTCAATGCAAGGAGGAATGCAAGGGAATAAAGGAAATTACATTAAGGTAGAGAGGCAAACTCGGACCATATAAAAAGAAGGTCCAACAAACCAAAAAGGTAAGAAATTCATTCCACAAAAACTCCTGTAAAAAATCATAAAACTGACTTTAGCATCGGAGGTTTTTTTGCAGGTATCCCCCCCCCCCCCCCCCATCCATAATTCAATTGAAGATTGAAGCAGTGATCGATTCATAACAATAACATCATACAAACTTCTGTGTTTGGGGTAGAAGCAATTTTATCTTACAAACAGTGGCGCTGAACAAGATTTTCGAGAAAAGATAATCGTGTTTTACTAGATCGAGTTATGGAAGTAATCAAACAAACTGCACGAAGGGTAGATTCTGTTAACAATCCTCAACAGCATAGGAGCGAGGCTGAAAGACACGAAATTGAGGTTCAGTCAGCCCCAACAATACCTGCTGGAAACAGACAGGGTCATAATCGTGCTCATGACAGTACCCTAGATCGTGATCAAGATCGAGATGATGCTCGTAATACATCCCTGGATCGAGGACGAGATCGAGATCGTTTCCGTGACAAAAATCCGGATCTAAATCGGAGAAGGGAAAAACAACTAGTGATCGATGTCGAAGAGATGGATGTTGGTGGGGAAAACCTATTGGTTCGAGAAAATATAGGGCATGTGTTCGGCAGCCCATCTAGGAGGAATGCAGATGGACAGGATTTGCGAGACGGAAGTACCGCAACTCCTAGTACAGAGGAGGAACTGTTGCGCAATCGGCCGAACGAGTTGGAGAAGGAGAACGCTCTCCTGATATTGGAGCGTCAGAACTAATCTCGACCTAAGACTGGTAATCTGAACAGAAATAGGAGTCAGTCTGTATGGCAAAGCCTTGGAAGTCGAATTGACCCACAAGCTGCAAAACCAAACAGAGAGGTGATCGATCTTGATCAACCAGAGATAAATCTTTTACCCACTAGAGAATTACCTAAACGAAGGCGTGTACTACCGCTCCGAGCAAGGACCCGTCTAGGTGAAACTCAGCAGAGTGCGGCCAGATCCAACATCAATTCAAAATTCCTCAGAAACGATGAGGATGAAGATCAAGATTGGCACGATAATCGAGAATTTTCGCCGGATTACTATGCTCGTTCGGAGAAAGAAAGAGCTGGAGATTAACCTGCTGGACCGCAGAGGAAAAGAATGATATCTAAAACTCATATTCCAGAGGACCAAGATTATGAGCAGGAAGACAGTTCCTCAGATGGTGATATGGACGCAATAACAGAAGCTCGCCTCTGCAAGATGATAGAGAAAGTAATGTCAAAAAAGCAATCCAGAGAAGAAAACTTGGACCGGTTGCACCGATCTTCTGGAGACCTTTTCAAGATGAATATCAGAGAATTCCGACCGCCAATGAATTTTCAAGTTCCAAAGCTGCCAGAATTCGATGAGAAAACAGATGACCCAGATCAGCATGTTTTGCACTATGAAACTGCCATGACTTTGTGGCAGCACAATGATGAATTGATGTGCAAAATGTTTCCACAATAATTATATGGAGGAGCAATAAAATAGTTCAATCGACTCCCGACACAGTCGATTGGTACTTACAATGAGCTGGTTGGAGAATTCTGATCTCATTACAAATACAACAAACGTGATCGGAAGGGATGCCATGAGTTGTTCCTTCTTTCAATTCGGAAGGATAAAAGCATCAGACAGTTTACTAGGCACTTCAAGCAAGAATTGGCCGACGTGGATGGTGCTAACAACCAAGTTGTCATCGAGGCTTACAAGCAGGCATACCAACATGATCAAAGAGGGGTGTATGGATCCTTAGTCAAGAGACCACCCAAGACTCTAGAAGGACTATATGATTGAGTTGAAGAATATTCTCGGGTGGAAGATGATTCCAAAGCTCGAGAAACGAGAGATGTTAACAAATCATCCAATCATCCAAGTGATGGGAAGAAATACAAATCAAAGAACCGTTCGAGCGGCCAGCACAATGACCGAGGAGAAGTCCGAGATAAGAACCAAAGTGAAAGAATGGAAATTGGATATCAGAAATTCTAGGATATGAAGTTGACACCTTTGAACATACAGCTTGCAGAATTGTACGAGAAAATCAACAAAGATTTGAGCCCCCCTCGTCCTTTTCCAGCTGAGACACGTGATAAACATGATAAGAGAAAATACTGCAAGTTCCATAAGGACCATTGTCACAAGACCGAGAATTTCTGATCTTTACAGATCGAGGTCCAGCGAATGATCGACGCTGAAAAGTTGCAAGAGTTCGTGAAAAAGGACTTTGGGAAAGGTCCTGGTCAGTTTGGCACTACACATGTGATTAACGCTCGTGTGATTAACGTCAGTCACGCCAGGATCCATTCAATGACCAGGCGGGCATCGGAAGACGAGACCAGGAGAAAGCTCAGACAGTTGAAAGAATGGTACCTGACAAATCACATTGATTTTGTCAGCGGTAATGGAGCAGAAACTAGGGAGATTGGGTGCAAAAAGATTGAGTTCTCTGAAGCATACATGATAGGTGTATATGATCCACACAATGATGTCGTCGTTATAACTGCTTGGATTGGCATGTTTCGTGTGCATCGGATTTTAGTGGATACATGAAGCTCAGTGAGAGTGTTGTTTTCAGGATCTTACTCCTCTATGAATCTCCCACACGACTTGATCGAGGAGGATAAAAATCCAATTATCGATTTCAGCGGCGAAGTTACAAATACGATTGGAAAAGTGAAGATACCAATAACAGTGGCTGACAAGTCTGTCTTGGGCACTTTCTTGTTAATGGATTTCCGAGCATCCTACAATACGATCGTAGGACGAGATTGTCTGCATGAGATCGGTGCAATCACATCATCTAATCATCAATGCCTGAAGTTTATTACCCTAGAAGGAGTTGTGAAAGTTAGAGGCGACCAGATGGCCGCCCATAAGTGTCATAAGAGTGCAATGGATGAGTACAAGAAGTTAGAAGTTAGTTGCAACCATATCATGTGAGTCGAGCAGAAATAGCAATTACAGAATCCTCTCCCTCCAAAATCATATAGGGGAGAGGACGCAGCTGAACCCCCAACAGTTGAGAAACTGATCGAGGTCCAGATTGGAGATGAGGAGCACAAAACAATGTTTGTAGGGGCAGATATGCCTGCACATGAACGCGATGGTTTGATTACATTTCTAAGGGCAAACGCCGACGTTTTTGCATGGAGTTTTGCTGAGATGCCAGGGATAGATCCGAATGTAGCCTGCCATAGGCTAAATATCGATGAGAATTTCCATCCTGTTCGACAGAAAGTCAGAAATATGGCGCAACATAAAAAAAGATGGAGTTACTGAAGAGGTCAAAAAGCTGTTGGAAGCAGGATTTGTTCGACCAGTGCAATATCCTCGATGGCTGTCAAATGTGGTACCCGTTCCAAAGAAGAATGGTAAAATTCGTGTCTGTATCGATTTTACCGATTTGAATAAAGCATGTCCGAGTGATCCGTACCCGCTGCCAATGATAAAAGATTTGGTGGATAAAATCGCAAGGTTTGGAAGACTGTCATTCATGGACGGTTTTTCTGGGTATAACCAAATACCTTTGTTCGAGGACGATCAAGAGCATACTGCATTCGTGACTGACAGAGGAGTTTACTGCTATATTGTAATGCCGTTCGGGCTAAAGAACGCAGGGGCAAACTACTAGCACTTGGTAGACCATATGTTCAAGGATCTGATTGGGAAGTCGATGGAAGTATACATCGATGATATGGTAGTGAAATCTCAGCAAAAGGAATCGCATTTTTTTGATCTGCAAAAGACGTTCGATATCTTAAGGCAATATCATATGAAGATTAATCCATCAAAGTGTTCATTCAGGCTGTCATCGGGAAAGTTCCTTGGATACTTGATGACACACAGAGGAATCGAGGTGAATCCGGAACAAATCAGAGCCATCAGAGAAATTCCATCCCCAAGAACCAAGAAGGAGTTCCAGAAGATAGCAGGACGATTAGCATCCTTAAACCGTTTCATTTCACGCTCATCGGATCGATTTAAGCCATTTTTTGACGTTTTGAAGAAAGCAGTGAATTTTGGTTGGACGGCTGAGTGTGAAAAGGATTTTGATGAGATCAAGCAGTATTTGTCAACCCCCCTGGTTATGGTGAGTCCACAAACTAGACAACCGATTGGAGTTTATCTGGCTGCAACGGAGAACGCTGTGAGTGTAGTGCTGTTTGTTATGAATCCACATGAGAAACCTGTTTACTTCGTCAGTAAATCCTTGACGGGGGCGGAAACACGGTACAAGAAAATTGAGAAGATAGCACTTGCATTGTTCCATGCATCTTGTCTCCTCAAGCCTTATTTCCAAGGAAGGAAGATCATAGTATACTCGTAATACCCACTAAAGAGAATCCTGGAACATGCTGATGATTCCAGTCGACTAGCCATATGGTCAAATTTTCTGGGGGCGTATGAGATCAAGTACAAAACCAGAACTGCAGAAAAAGGACACGCACTGGCTGCACTGCTAGCAAATTTTCCTGTGGACGATATATAAATGGTTGTTGGAGAAGAATAGGAGTTGTTCAAACCCACTGAGCCAGTCACTGATCATACTGGGGGAGAGTCTGCAATGGATATCGATACACCGGAACCATTATGGACCGTATTTACTGATGGGTCTTCAAACATTAGTGGTGCTGGAGTTGGATGCGTCATCCTTACTCCCGAAGTTTCGAGGATCGAGAAAGAGACTAGGCTGGGTTTCCAAGCATCAAACAATGAAGCTGAATATGAAGATGCGATTATCGGTTTAAAAGCTGTCAAGCAATTAGATGCGAAGAACGTGAAGCCGGTGACTGATTCCATGCTAGTAGTTAACCAATTTCTGGGGACCTACAGAGAAAAGGAGGAGAGAATGACACTGTATTTGGATCATATAAGAGAGCTGGCAAATGAGTTCGACCGATTCTCTATTGGGCAGCGACCACGATTAGAGAACGTGAACACAAATGCTTTAGAATATCTGTCTTCCGCAGTTAAAACAGATACCGCCCATTTCGTTGTAGTAGATTTCCAAGAGTTACCTAGCATCTCCGACAGCCATTTTGTCCTGGATTTCGAACACGCTAGTGGGGGCGAGAGGGCAGCTACACCAGCACAGGGAGATACATAGAACATCGAAATCAATATGGATGTTGACAGTCCAATGACAGACAATTCAGGCGATCAAGTTGAAAACATTGCAGACTGGCGTCAACCTTATATCTAGTACCTGAAAATCGACAAGCTCCCTGAAGATGAGAAACTTGCTGCAAAGGTGAAAAATAATTCATGGAGATACTCAATGATCAAAGGGTTGTTATACCGCAAAACTGTAGCTTTGGAGCCATTTTTGCGATGTGTATTGGTCGGTTGTCATCCGACGCAGAAATAATTTCACTTTCTTACTTCCTAAAATAAAGTAGTATGCGATAAGAAAGAGTTCGTATCCACAGAGAGGCCTTTGTTGTTATAAAAATTTCCAGTTTCTTAGTAACCAAGGGGGGATGTTGATATTTCAAAGTAAATAAACAATGAAATGAAAGCAAAGTAAAGTATTAAAAATAATCAATAAGAAGAAAGTATTGGTCACGGGATAGTTTCATTCACAAATAAATATTTTCATCAATGACTAGAATTGAAATTTAACCTCTCATTTACTAAAAGTCCTAGAATATCTTGATCGCAAGAATATTCCGCTAATTCCCCGATTTCATCACAACCACATTAAAAGATGCATATGTGAATTCTTCCTAGAAAGCAACCTAAAGTGTAAAAGAAAATTAGATTTAACTCCCTAGAAGCAATAAGCTATATGGAATAAGACTAATCAAGGCAATCGAAATGTGTAAAAGCACTAAATAAATTTAACCCAAGTTATGATTCATATGTGACTAGTAGGATATATCTCTACAAGCACTACCCATATTTATGCTACATAGAATCAGGGATGAACAACGTTTTCGTATTGAAAACCCTAATATAGCTCTAGATATAAATGCAAATCGGATTGATTCCGGACTCAACCAAATAAACAATCAAATCATATTCAATATAAACAATGAATCATAAACAGTAAAATATTGAGACAAAACTACTTCATTGATTCCAATACTATTTGTGAAATCTACTTATTATCCCATAACCAATATTAAGAATTTAGCTACTCATGGTTTTTGAACTCAACATAATTATTATTAAAAATAAAATGAAGAACATAAAAATAAATGGAAGCAAACCCTAGTCGCTGCTCTCCTCCAAAAACCCAGTAGAAAGATACGTGATCTCCTCTACAAAAGAATAGAAACTTCTTCTTTTTATAGCCTTCAACTTTCCAAAATTAGGTCTTCAAAGCCCACGGTCCAATAGCAAGAAGTCAACCAAGCCCATGAACCAAGTATGAGAAACCCAATCGAAATTATGTCCCAAAAATATGCTCACCGGAAAACTGGTGCACCGGCCGGAATATGGCCGGAATCCGGTCATCGTCGCTGGAATCCGACCACCGGAAAACTTTCTCCGATCACTTGAAGCATTGGAAGACGTCACCAGGAAAGTGCACACTCCCAGAAGCTCAACTCGATTTCTCTGCAATTCAAACATTCACAAAATACCACCTAAACCAATTCCTTATTCTTGCGAAAACGCACCCAAAAGCGCGACTCGTAGCTCCCATATCCATCCGCCAACTTCCATATCCGACTCATACCCCCCTCGCGATTCACTGAAATATTGCAATTCACACTTTAACTCCCGAAATCCGGCAACCCGAGCTAGTACCACCGACTCGCCATTTCTGCCCCGTTTTCGCACTATTTCTGCATTTCATGCTCATCTCTTCCCTGTTGTAACATTTCTCGCAGCTGATTTCTAACTCCTTGTTCATCTCAGTAGCACCCACCTGCACATTACAGATCACAGCCCCCAGCTCAAGCTCCACTGCACTGAGCTCACACCAACAAATCACACAACAACAACACCATTCCCATCACTTCCACCTGCAATTGCACCAGCAGCACCTCCAGCTGGTACCTGCAATACTATATCATTACCATCTTGTCCACCATTTCCTTTCCCTGCACCTTAGCTACAGTTGCACTGACTTCATTGTAAGCTCAAACACCATCACATTCATTCAAAATTTCTACCTCAACAACTGCGTACAACCGCTACAACCAACTTCCAGAACTGCAGATTGAATCGGAAGTTCACAGTAAGAACCATTCACAACTGCAAATTCAATCTTCCTTCTCCATTCGAATCTTTGAGTTCCCATTGCAGTAGCTCCATTAGCTCACAGAAAGTGGGCTTGTTGTTCTTCTTCACCGGCATACAACCACCAGACTCGCATCAATTCACTCTTCTCATCCGCTCATCCATCACCCTGCTAAGTTATCATCTACGTTCTGCAATTCATTTCCAAAGAAACCAAACCGTGTTGATGTCACCACTTCCACCACCAGTTCGAGCTCAAAACATCAGGAGCATTCAAACACATACAACACTTCCTCGCTCAAGGCTAGCTCCATTGTTTTGTTGCTGAAATGGCGAGTCTCCACGCGCCAAAGTTGCTGTTGATCGATCACCAAATCCACCAGTAGACCACAATCCAATTATCCATATCGGATTACGACCATCTCAGCCAACCCACTTCGCTTTCCAGCATAAATACATACCACAACTCTCGACCTCGGCTTGTGTAGCTGCAAAGAACGCTGCAATTGCACCATTTACAACAACCACCATCGCATGCCATCTCCAGTTCGAGCTGCCATCTTCTTCACTTTCCGATTCACTTGCTGTTGTAAATGGTCAAGTTCTTGCAGCTTGTACTTGACAAAATCCTTCTTAGTTCAATTGCAACCCATCATGGAACTGACTGAGCTGTTGCCAATCAAACTCAAACCCATCCTCAAACGTATCTTTGCTGCTGCCGATTCCATCCCAATCGAGAGAGCTTAACAGTACCAACACCTATTTCACAGCAGCTGCAACACACCCAGCTGTATCTCCTCTTGTACACACCAGAAACCCATTTGAGCATCATCAGAAACACCATCTCAATCACCTACAATTTCTCAATCAATCTTCCTAGGACCCTGACCAGCTTAACCCAGATTCAACACTGCCACAACCCTTGCCTTATGCCATACTTCATTGCACCCTTCTTTGTCTCTGAATTCCACCAATACAGGTTGCAACTTTAGTTACCAACACACCACCAATTGTGTTCTTTACTTGAACATAAACAACACCTTTTCCTCCATCGATCTCCTCCTTCTTAGAGATTCAACATCAACTACAACATCATCTCTTCCTCTGAGTTCAAACCCTAACTTCCTTATTCATCCCTGAAATCAAAATCGAACCATTCTCCATTGTAACTGCAGAACCCATCTCTTTAATATCCTTTGAAACCCTAATTCCAACCAATTTCTCCATCAACATAAGCTTCGATTTCTTGTCAGTTTACCATCTCAGTTTCAATCTCTCTTTTCTGCAGCAGCTATTACTCGTTTCTGTCTCTATCTCTCAGACAAACACAGCTACAATGATTGAGAAAGAATTAACCAGTTCTCTGAATTCTAGGTATTGAGTGTAATGAGCACAGAAAAACACTCCTCTAGATATTAGGTTTTGTGTAGGAAGTAGAATTGGATATAGCTACCCCAGGTGACTAAGATAAGGGGTACTCAAATAACTTGGCTTGTCGGTTCCCGATGATTGAAAACCCACTCGCTTCTTGTCCAACTTTCAGTTATGGCAAACTGACGATTCATCTTCACCTCCTCCTTGCGCAACCTGGCCTTCTCAAAGTATAGCTCGCATGTGAATTCCCTATTTGTCTTTTGCGCTCCAAATGGACACTTTTTCCTTATTTTGCCTCCAAGTGCTCCATTGCACCTATAAAATCAGAACTAAACATAAGATACATATTTTACAAAATAAATAGCAAAGAAAGCATAAATACTAGATATAGAATTAGGTGTTTTACAACACCTATCATGTATCATCCGAGGAAGGACAACTAATACTGGCAGAGGCTCATGAGGGAATTTGTGGAAGCCATTCTGGAGGGCGCAGTCTCGCACACAGGGTACTTACCCAGGGGTATTTCTGGACGTACATGTAAAAAGTTGCTAAAGAATATGCACAGAAATGTGTATCATGCCAAGAACATTCTCCAATTCCGAAAAGTCCCGTCAACGAATTACATCTAGTTTTTAGTCCCTGGCCATTCTCTATGTGGGGATTAGATATCGCCAGACCGCTTCCAAAATCTCCTGGAGGCGTTAGATTCGTATTAGCCGCAACTGACTATTTCACCAAATGGGTCGAAACAGTGGCACTGGTACACATTACCAGGCATGATGTGAAAAGATTCATATGGGAGAATATCGTCTGTAGATTTGGAATCCCAGACGCGATAATATCAGACAATGGGAAGAAGTTTGATTCCGGGGTGATCAAAGATTCTGCAAGGGCCTGAATATTCGCCACAATTTCTCATCTCCTTACTATGCTCAGAGCAACGGGCAGGCAGAAGCGACCAACCACGTTATTATGGACAATCTCAAGAAACGGCTGGAGAAGGCGAAGGGAAAATGGACCGAAGAATTCCCCGGAGTCTAATGGTCCTATCGAACAACCCCAAAAAGTTCCACTGGATTTTCACCATTTACATTGACGTATGGGACAGAAGCGGTCATACCCACCGAGGTACAACTCAAGACTACCAAACCTCGTGCTGTCAAATCATGGAAAAACGACAGCATTCTGGCTTTAGATAAAGAGTTGCTGGAAGAACAAAGAGAAACAGCCTTGTAGCAGTTAGTTTGATACCAGCATGCAATCAAGTTGAGATATGATCGCAAAGTCAGAGAACGATCATTCAAGTCATGGGAATATGTCTTGAAGAAAACCCGAGTGGCCACAATGGAACCGAATTATGGGAAGCTCAAAACAAACTGGGAAGGTCCATACATAGTGGATAGACCAGCATATCGTGGGTCCTACTACTTAAGGAACCTCGATGGAACTGAGGATTCAAATCCGTGGAATCCATGGAATTCGTTCCACTTGAAGAAGTTATATCATTAGAAGTAGTTTCAAATCCTGTTGTGTTGCACTCTTTTTCCTTTTTGATGGTTTTATCCCATTGGGTTTTCCACACTAAGGTTTTAATGAGGCAGCTGTTGCCGAAGAAGTAGGTATTTATCTTGTTATTTCAATTCAGAAATTTAATTCCACATTATTTTGGTATTTCATACTTTATCGATATTACTCGTGTTAATTATAAGCTATTGCAGATGATTGAATCCGCAGCCAGCCCTGAATGACAAAACGGAACAGATCGAGTCTCCTGTCAGCAACGTCTCAAACACCTCGCAGATAGGGTGGGTGCATAGTTCGAGCATTTTTACCCTGTCTCAATCTTATCCCCTTCGTATGTAAAAATGTACACATCCCAAACCCTGCGCGCATCATGAATAACAAGATTGGCCCCCTGCGTGAATTCAAGATAGCAGAAAAACTCAACTTTTCATTCCATGCGCGAGAAAAATGCAGCAGGGAGGTGCACCCCTGCGTGATCATTGAGCAGCATGACACAAAATACACTGGGGGCGAGTTATATGTCACCTCGACCATTCGGGGGCGAGATATATGACACTCCATCGCAATCAACTCATCCCTGGGGGCGAGTTGCATAACACCCCGAACAGCGTGCTCGGGGGCGAGTTATGTAACACTCCAGACAAAGGAGGGGAACCCGAACTTCTTAACCCATAACCAGTTATGGATTAAGAGGGGGCGATATTTGTACCCCTAATATTCTACCCAAATAAATGGGCTAACCTAGGCCTCCAAAGCTCTTACTAGTAGCAAAGGAGGGTTCGCTGGGACTAAGGTGCTTCCCTTGTTTACCCAAGTAGTGCTAACTAGGCCTAACAAACACCTTGCATGGAAGCCCATATGCATAGGTTCAAATCAAGCAACTAGGAATCCCCCTCACATGTGCCACGTCATCACGCCACATCACTAGGCTTGACCAATCGAGACCTGACACATCAACAGAGCACCACATCACCAGTGCCACGTTACTATTTTTAGCTGCCATGTCACCACCGACAGCCACGTCAGCATTGTTCGCCATGTCAGCTACCACGTCAGCCTTAACTCGCCACGTCAGCATCTTCCGTTAAGGGTTAACGATGTTAGTGATGGCATCAGCATATACCCGGTATATTCCGTTAACCCTTAATGGTGTCAGCATCTTCGGTTAATATTTAACGCCGTCACTAACGGCGTCAGCATGACGTCATATATACCGGAAGATCAACGGAACGGCAGCAGCAGTGATCGGCGGTAACTGGCCGATGGCCAACTAATCGACGATTAATTATTGTTTAATCGTAACACCCGATAAATCGTGGCGATTCTTCGCCCTTCCTGATTCAGTGTTGCGTGATACAGTTTAATTACGTAGCCCTTCGATCATTCCACCCTATTCGGTTTACCTAACAGATTTCTACGCCCCACTGTGGGTTTAGGAGAATTAGTCCTCTTGGGCTTGGCATGTACACTTATTCCATAACCCTAATGAAAGCTTCTAGTGTATTCCAAATGGCATGCAGAACAAGTAATTCAATTTATTCCAGGGCGTCATGCAGGGAATTTATCATAGTGGCATGCAGAGGAATTATGATAAGAACTAGTCAATGCAATTCATGACTGGAGACATTCAAGGGCCAGTTATGCCAGTGCCATGCAATCATGAAGAATTTCAATGCTAGGAGCCATGCAAGGGAATAAAGGCAGAGAGGCCAACTCGGACCATATAAAAAGAAGGTCTAACAAACCAAAAAGGTAACCAATTCATTCCACAAAAACTCTTGTAAAAAATCCTAAACCTGACTTTAGCATCGGAGGGTTTTTTGCAGGTACCCCCCCTTCATCCATAATTTAATTGAAGATTGAAGCAGCGATCGATTCACATCAACAACATCATACAAATTTTTGTGTTTGGGGTAGAAGCAATTTTATCTTACAAACATCATACAAATTTCTTGTTGGATTCCAAATTCATACTTGTATGTAATTTGTTGAGTCTAAAGAAATCCTTCTTTTCTTTTTGAAATTAAGGTTGCTCTTGTTGTTCCTTAGGGAATGACATATTATGGGGGAGAGTTCTTTTGAACTTGTGCTTAATTTCCAAATCTTTGTGGGGAGTGCGGCTTTGGAATATTAGAGGGGTTATCTTGCGTCTTTATAAACTCCTTGATGAATGCATTTAACTTAGGCTTTATGATTGCATCTAAATAAGATGATATACTTTTACCTTTGGTCATGAAATGTCTCTTACGGAAATTTCATTAAGATCTCGTTCTTGTACCTTTGCCAATTTTATTGACAAAAAGGGGGAGAATTAATATGTAGTTCACACTACAAATACATATGGTTTTCGGATCATTATGTAAGGGGGAGTGATTTCCATGTGAGATGGAGTATTGACTAAGGGGGAGTGAAGTATCAGCATAATATTGTTGTTGAAGTTGTGATGCAATTGTACTTTGACACTGTGTAATAATACTATAACACTGTACAACAATGATTGAGAACAAATACTTTTCTCATTGTTATAGCTACGGATTTTCAACAACGATGATGCTAAACTTACAACCTTTGGGATCATTGGACTACTTGGAAGTGACGAAGATTTCGAGTATTGTTGAAGATTAGACATGTGGAATAGGAGCTACAAAGTTTATTTATATATTTTTTCATTCCATATGTATTAATAGTTTTTCCACTAAAATTGACAAAGGGGAGATTGTTAGAGCATTGCTCGGTCGAACTCGCATGCGTTGCTATATCAAGCATGTTTGTCAATGTTAATGATCAAAACTATAAAGTCTTGATTTCTAGTATAGTATAGCTAAGGTCCCGGACTAGGATAAAAAGTGTAGTTGAGCTCAAGAACTCCATGGAAATCATCATACACGACGAAGGACTACTCAAGGAACCAGTGGATCTTCATCGACTAAAAGGTATGTGGAGACTTTAACTTATCTATCACTCAAAATTCTATCTACTCTATCTCCTATCTTGAGACAAAAGTCGTATTACTATATATACTAAGAATATACACATGTGACATTTCGAGCTGAGTATATCTCGCTTATATATTTCTCAAAATGTGTGTTGGTAAAGCTTTCGCTTTAGCCAAGTTCATCTTTACCTAGTGACGAAAGTCATGTTATGTTTCAATCACTTTGAAAATTGCTCCGACGAAAAATAGTTTGTGAATAATAACTATATAACGTCCTCTGAGAATGTTTCAATGATTGAAATGAGAGTTTAGACAATATAACCACTGGGGGATATAAACATTGTTATGGTAACACATATATGTATAATTCCTTATCACTTGAACCAAAGTTTGCGAACTTTGTTGATCAAGTGGAAACCGAAACTTGAGCAATCAACCCAGTCTGCGAACTCAGTCCGCGAACGTGCGTAGTTCTCGAAACCGAGAATTCCTGCTGGAGTTGTAGATCGGTTTCAGTCCGCGAACTCAGTTCGCGAACTGACGAAAGTTATCGAACTCGAGAATTTTTGCTGGAGTTTGTGAACTCCAACCGGTTAACTTGAGTCCGCGAACCCAGGCCGCGAACTTGAGTGGTTATGTATAAAAATGATGTTCGTGAACTTATCTAAATTATCTAAGGAATGCTATTGCAAACCGTGTCTTTATATTTCATGAATCGATTCGAGTGAATCACATCGTTTTTGATTTAATTGTGTCTTGTGTAGTACATAAGATCTCATAGCAATTGAACAACTCTCTAACTAGTTCATTTGAGTCATTTGGACTAGATATGGTGAAGAAGAATATGGTTGATATGAAAGTTATCATTTGGCTAACCATTTGGTTGACTAATATTGAACCAACTATTGTACATGTTTGGGTACGGTTACACAAACCCAAAATCTCCAAGTACATGTGGGTATGGCAAGCTAAGTTTTCGATCTAACGGTTGAAAGATATTAGCTTGTATCTAATCAGGTTTTCATCTAACGGTGAATATTGAATGCTTTGTTACTAAGCTAACATTGATTGCAAACCCTGATTTGAAAGACTATATAAGGGAGAACTCTAGCAACTGGGAAACCTAATCCCCACACATTCTATGTGATACTCCTTCCATCCTAGTTTACTTGCCAAAATTGGGTTTTGCAAAAAATTGAAAGAAATTCAAATTACTTCCACATACACCATTGATCTTCCAAATTGTTTTCTTAATATACAAATTTTGATATCCTAGTTTTTGTTTCTGTCTTGATAATTAGAAAATTTTAGCGGGAAATATTTCAATTTTTTGGTACAAAATTGCTAAAAAAAACACAATTTTGGAAAGTAAAGTTGGACGGAGGGAGTACTAGTTTTCTAAGCTAGAGTCGATTCTCCTTTAACCTTTGGTTTTATTCTTCTAAAACCAGGTTAACGACTTAAAGACTTCATTGAGATTGTGAAGCCAGACCGATACTACTTTTCTTGTAGTTATGTGATCTGATCTTGCTGTTTCTATCGTATGAGTACAATTGTAATAATTGGCTTGAGATTTCTATCTCCGATAGGCAAGATATAAAAGTAATCACAAATTTCTTAGTCTCAGCGTTTGTGATTCCACAATATCTTTTTTCGCTGCGTCGATTAAGACTATTGTGAGGTGATTGATAAAACTGAGATGTTCTTTGGGAATATAAGTCTGGTTTTATTGATTGGTTCTTGTTCACCTTGATTTATCAAAAGGCGGAACAAAACTCATAGGTTTATTCGTGGGAGACGAATTTCTCTATCTTGTATAATTTTCTGTGTGAGACAGATTTGTTTGCTAAAGTCTTCGACTTTGGGTCATAGCAACTCTTGGTTGTGGATGAGATCAGAAAAGGGAATCAAATGCATAGTATCCTGCTGGGATCAGAGGCATAGGAGCATAACTGTACCTTGGATCAGTGTAAGATTGATTGGGGGTTCAACTACAGTCCAGACCATGGTTAATTTGGAGTAGTCTAGTGTCTGTAGAGGCTTAATATAGTGTATGTTTAATCTGGACTAGGTCCCTGGGTTTTTCTGCATTTGCGGTTTCCTCGTTAACAAAATTCTGGTGTCTGTGTTATTTCTTTTTCGGATTATATTTTGTTATATAATTGAAATAATACAGGTTGTGCGTTGTTCAATCAATTAGAATATCCGACCTTATTGGTTGTTGATTTAAATTGATTGACACTTGGATATTGGTCTTTGGTACCATCCAAGTTATCTCTCTTTTATTGGATTCGCGAATCACATTTGCTTGAGTAAATCAAATTGAGAGATTGAGATAATAACTCCTTGAGTATTTTCTAATGATTGAGTCTAGTTGATTCTCTAGAAAACAACTCGGATTTGTCCATACAGATTGCTAATCGAAATATTGGGTGAGGTTTTTAGACCCCCGCTTTTTCACATTTAATTTGTCGACACAATTTTGTTAATTATAGAAACCAATTGATGTTGGTTTTCCCCCGTCAATTCTCCTTAATGAGATGTAAAAATTGGCATTCTAAGAACTTTTAGCTAATATCGGTTATTGATTTCTATTCTTTCATAGAAATCTGCATCAACCAAAAAGTAGATTTTTCTCTACAAAGAATATGATAATGATTTTTTTATTTTTCTCAAAAGAATCATTTAAACCAATTGGAATTAAATTCCTCTATGGATCCTAAAAGGATGAGATTGATTGTTATGTATTCACAATTGCAAACACTAATTACGGCATTCCTGAAAGATATTGAGCAATTTTTTTTATATATTATTATTTTCTTCTTCCTAATACTAATATCCTAAATTGATACCGTTCAACTTTATGTTCGAATATGGTAGGACATAAAACATAAATGGGTGCGCCCCGGCTTGTTAGCCAATATTATTAGTCCTTGGACTATATTGATCTTAATTTAATTTTCTCTTCACGAAGAAAGTGCCCATAATTTCATTTTAAAATAATATCTCGTTGTCCCTTGAGGTCATGAAGTTATCGGAGATTTGTTTGCATATGTTCAATGTTTTTGGTTTTGAAATATTTTTGCTCCAAAAGTAATCCATGGTTGATGGTAAATATGAATGTCTATGAATACTACATTTTTTTATGTCGAAAGACATATTTCATGTTAAGTATATGTCTCGAATTGATCGGATAATACATAACGAAATTTAAAGTTCGTTTATGAGATGAAAAATTCCACCATGACTCAAGTTTTGATTTTAAAGAAAATAATATATATTTGCATAAAAAAAACGTGATTTACTCACGTAAATAAAAAATATATTATTTGACGTGAGCAAGGCTCACGAAAAAAAAAAAAAATTGTGTCACTAGGGAAAGATGAACTTGGCCAAAGCGAACCAAGAATTTTATACGGAATTCTCAGTATTATTCTGAATAGATAACAGTCACATTAGTGTAAACTTGTGCTTTCCTTAATTGACAAGAATAAGAACTAAGAAGTTACCTAATTAATGGAAAGTTATCCCTTGTTTTCTTTTTCTTCGTAGGTGATTTTAATGCTCTCTTAGGCCCTGAGGATAAAAATGATTTCCAATCAAAATAGATGCCTCATGAGTGTATTTACTAATCCCAGGTCATTGGTTTCAAACGAGACATTTTCCTAGCCTGTGGGAATCACCCACAAAAGGGCTCCAAAAGCGCTCAGAAAACAGAAAACGTCCTTTTTTCCCAGGGGGAGAGATACACTATAAGAAGCTTGTGTTAATTAACTTAAATGTTATATCAATTTCTCTCCCAACATGATCAAATTGAAAAAGGCTGTCATTATCAATTGGTGCGAAATGTCTCATTTTGCCTTTATATAAGCTTTTGCCTTTTGGAAAGGCAAATCCAGTTAGATCTATGAAATTCGTAAAATTTTGTAAGAGGCTACAGATAGTGCTCCAATTGAGTCTATCAAAACAATATCCACATTCTCATGATTCATATCTCCTCACTGGAAGATAAGGAGATTATAATGCCCGCGGGCGGTGGTACCAATAATTCCGTGAATATTTTTCATGATATGCATACACTCGAGAATTTTGTGGGGTCGCGATAAGCTATATATTGTCGAATATTCGTTTACAGTATCTACTGAAATGATAAATTATGGTGGTTGTTAACCCCTCTGCGGAGAATATAGACATATGTGATTGGTTGGCATACAATCCAAATTAGTTTGGTTTAGTTTCTCGATTGACACATTTTTTGATCCAAAACTTAACACCTTAAAGATACAAAACCTATTAATTACAGGTTGGTGTATTCATAATGCGTCGTTATACGAGAAATTTGTTTGTTTGTAAAAACGATTTGAGGGTCTTATTTTTTTATTTTCTTCAAGACCTCTGGGATTGATTCAATAATTGTTCTTTTTATACAATGTACTTGGTGTGGTAGTCCTTTAAGGACTCATATTGCATTCCCACAAGGAATGTGGTCGGAGAACATATTCAATTTGTAATCCTTGGAGGATTTAAACGATATTCAGGCAGCCACCTGACTCGATTATATCAGGTTTAACAATCCCTTAAGTTTTTTTTTTCAAAATCTTTGCAAAGTAATAAAATCTGGATTAGTTGATGATATCAACTTTGTAGGTCTCTTGAAGAGTCCTTAAAAACACAGAAATCCACGCCTTTGCAGCATTTTATTTTATTTTCTTTTTTCGTAAATCTGCAGTTTAAAAATTATGCTTGCATGAACATTATCTATTGTGATACATGATTTAAGTATCTATTTTGATGGTTTCTTTTTGTAATACTCATATAGTTGAGTTAGCATCCATAAATCGTCAAAAGTTGTACTCTTTTGCCTACGTTTTCAGGTTTTGTCCCATGTGGTTTTCCTGATAAGGTTTTAATGAGGAAACATCTTGTTGATGTTTAATTTTATTTCAAAATATTGATATTTGTGATCTTTTTCCTTCGTCCAATTTTTTTCCCATTGGATTTTACTGGAAAGGTTTTATTGAGGCAATTTATTCAACATGGTGGTCATCCAAGGGGGAGTTGTATAATTTCTTTTATTTGGTGGATTCCCACCAATAACTAGGTCATTTTGTTAGGCCAAATAAACATAACAAGCTCTTAGTAATTTGGATGTCATTCCGATCCACATAAGGTATGACCACAAATTCACTTTTGTTCACTTATGGTAAGTTATCTACATCTTGGCTCTATGTTGAAGAAACTACATCAACAACTTATGCAAATCATCTCGGGAAGCTAGCAATCCATGACACAAGTTCTCAATGTGTTGAATAAGAATGTAGACTCCTCAAAACTATTAATCGAAGGAATTCTCACTTATGCAACACAAATGAAGACTTCATCAACTATCCGACATCTTCATGAAAGCCCAATCCTCTTCTGCATTCAAGAAATTCGTTCTTCAAAATTGGAAAGTCTCGACTCAAAGATTTGCTCGCCAAGATTTGACTGAAGTATTTATCATGGGGGAGCGCCATCATCAAATTAAGGTGCATTCTCTGGACTTAATCGCGTTGCACTCTTTTTATTTTGTCAAGGTTTGTCCGGTTGGGTTTTCCTTGTCAAGGTTTTAACGAGGTAACATATGTGTGTCTAACGCTGTCTGAGTCTTTACAATGCTTATGCGATTTCAGGTTTTTCTCTTTTGAGTTTCCTAATATGTTTGTACTGACTTAGCAACAGTGGTCATTAGGGGGAGTGTTATAAACCAAGTTTATTTACTAAGATGCCCTTCGTGTCTAAGTTTAGGGTTTACACATCTTGGACACCAAGTCTTATATCTATGTAAATAGAGGCTTAAACATTGTATCTTACACACACATTAATAGAAATCTCTCTCTATTTCTTCTCCTTATTATGTGTCTCCTTCTCTTTCACAACAAATAAAATCTAGTTATTAATCTAAATTACTATTATACCCTTTCCCTTTTACCAAACCAGTTATATGAATCCCTAATTCATTTTCTACTTCATCTTCCTATGCCTTCGCAAAAATCACGACTGCATCATGCCATGAACCAGTTTCATAGGTTGAATCCGTGTATTACCAGCTTCTTCTCTGAAATTTGAATTTCATATGCAACCATCTCCTCAAATCCTCTACCTTTATCTTCTTCGGCTCCAATCCTCTTAAAATCACCACTCATAGAAAACCAAGTTCTTAACTATCTTCAAATTCTTTTATGATACTCAAATTATTGACATCTACTCCTTCTATTACCAACAACAGAAATATATTTTCTTGGACACAATCCCCATTAGTTCCTCCATCAGCATACCCTTGTAAACATCCATGGCAACACAACACAACTGAATTCCTCTTACAATTTAAATCTCAGAGAACATACTGTATATTCATCTTCTTCAAATACGATATGTAAACCATAATTGAAACAATGGAAATGGAAACGGTATCCACAATCTCAAATTCTCAATTCACTTTCGTGATGATTTTTAACAACAAAATCCCTAATATCTGTCAATTCCTGCCCTAATTCAGAAAACCCTAATCTCTCATCCTCTTATTCTTATGAACTGATGATCTTCACAATACAAAATTTTGAACCTTCAAAAATAACAATTTGGTTCAATTGCAAGATATGTACCCAATTACAAATCTAAATCTAAATTTTAATCTCAACTCAAATTCAAACAAGAGATAGAACCTACAAAATTGTTACTCCACAAATGAAACTGACATTCAAATTAAAAACCCCAAAACCCAAAATCAAACCAATCAGACGCTCCTGATGATGATGCACTTGTATGCTTTACGAGTTCAAGCATCTTGAGCGACAGTGAAAAACCATCATCTGTTTCTTTGATTTGGGGAGATTTATTGGCGTCTATAATCTCAAAATCAACATCGGTTTCTGTTTCCTTTTCTTCTGTTTTTTCTTTTAATCACAGCGGTGTGGTGAAAGCGAAGAGGGTGAGCGGTACAGGAATAAGAATTGGTCGTGATATTAAGGTGATTTTTTTAGAAAGGGTAAATGAGTAAAATACTTAATTATTAACAATAAAAGATAAATAGAAAATAGAAAACTAAAAAATGAGTAGATCAAATAAAGTCAATCACAGTCAACATCAATTCCAAGTACCAAACGCAAAGCTGGAAAAATGTCAGACCAAACTCGAAAACTGGAAAAAACCTGAGTACCAAAAACAAAATTACCCTTTAATTATTCAAGACAGAAATTTCTTCAAAGAAATAATGCTCTCATAGATTCACTGGATAACCCTGATGAGCTTACTTCTGGAAATCAAAGATAAAATTTAGATCCCTGTGAAGGAATATCTGTTGATTCGGATTTGGACTATGATTTCGAGTCAGAAAAGGAAATTTTATAATTCTTGAATAAAACTGAATAAATTCACCTAGAAAACCTTCATTTGAAGAAAATATTAGAAAAACTCGAATCATCACTTCATGCAAAAAATCTAGAGTTGGAAGAACTTGATAAAAATTTCACTAGAACAATGTCTATACAAGATAAATGAGATTGATACCCTCAAATGTTATCTACAAAGTCTCTTGGGAAGCTCGGACAAAATCTCAGCTATGTTTTTTGGGAAAAAGTCCATTGGTAGCGCAAATGGTATTAGGTTCACCGGCAAGACCTCAATCACCAATAATTGTTTTATCCTTGCCAGTTCATGTAAAGTGGAAACAGTTCGTTGTGATAAACATGTAGCTAAATCTTCAAATGATGATCCCTCTTTGGCATTGTTGAAGAAAATTTATATAACCTCAATGCTGAAGAAAGACAAATATAAAATAAGAAGAAGAAGAAGAAGAATAAGAAGAAGAAGAAGAAAAGGTAAGTCTCCTATATACATAAATAACCTTGTTAAGTCACCTAGTGACACAAGAGGTATGTTTTCTACTCACGCCATCACTACTTAATTGTAGTAATGAGTGCAGCCTCAATATTTTATCTTGAGAAAATGAGGATTGCACAAACTCATCACAATACTCCTTATGATGACAAGGTTACTCAAGTCAACTTGACCATTTATGTTAAGTTTGCTAATTTTACGTGAAACACCTCATAATAATATCATAGAGATATCGTGTATTCGATCTTGTTGAGCCAGCTTCAAAATCAAGAATACATATTTGTGTTCCATCACCTATTTATAAGCCCGTAATTTTTGAACAATTAATTCTTATGCTTTAAACCTTGTTTATTTGAGCTAAGAATATGTTTCAATCATATGTTGACATAACTATGATTTTCGTGAGGATAAGTAACTAATAATTAGTATAATTAAAAAGTAAAAGTTCGTCAAAATTTGTGTATTTTATAGCTTACGGATAGCAAGTTTATACTAAAGCATTGGTTCACGGACCTTCATAAGGATGGTCATTTCTTTTATTTAGGGTTACTTCCTTATTCCTTTCTTCTTGAGGAAGTAATATCAATGGTATCACCAAAAAAGATATAGTAGAAGTTGTTAATGTTTACCTATGCGAAGGAATCAAATCATCAAGGATCATAAAAGAGAAATCGTCTGGAGAATTAAAATGTTCTACCTCAACTTTCCTTTTATCTATATGTCGTCAGGATAATGATTTCATCGCTGAAGTAAAGAACTTTGTTTCCAAGAGGAATGATTTGAAGTCTCTAATCAATATCTCATTGGATAAGGTAACTCATTACGAACACATGATGTCTCAGTAAAAAACTATCCTATGTGAACTGAGAACAGAAATTAATGAGTTGACTGACATTTCTAAAGACTCTATAGGACCATAATATCGCTACAATACCTCTCTGCGAGATTAACAACACTTACCCGCGAGCAACACCGCAAGATCTTCAGCTACACTTCATGAGTGTCATAAAAGCTGTCAAAAGAGTGACGTAATAACTGACGATTGAAGATAACATGAGAAGAGCATGTTTGTCCCGCGATGGTTACAAAGCTCGCGAGAATCAACATTATAACTATCGCGGTACAATTGCAGAATAAATCCGAAATAAGAGGAAAACTTAGCTGTCATCCACTATGTAACTACCCTATAAATATAGACCCAATATGTCCAGAAGAGAATGATGTACTTTTGAGAGTTAAGAAAGTATTAAGGAGAGATAAACTTCAAGAGGATAGTTACAATCTTGAATTCTTCCATTTCTGTAAACATTTCTGAGAACAAAATAATAAAGTGTCGTTTTTAATCTTCAATGGTGAGTTGAATATAGCAAGATCATAACAAGGGTGTAGTGTGGGATTTCCTGCAACTACATTTTGGCGCCCGAAACAGGGAGAATCAAGCTAAAAAATCTCTAATTATAATTTGAAGATTTGAAGAAATTGTTAGAGTTGAAGAAATGGCTAGAAGAAGAAGAAATACATCAGAACCACCAACAACTGTAAGGAGGTGTAAAAGACTTGCAGGAGGAGAAACAAATGAATTAGGATAAAAACAAGAAGAAATAGAACAAGGATTGAAGGAGAAGATCAAATTCCACAACAGAATCAACAAACACCGATACAAAATAGAAATGTGGATTATGATAGAGTGAGTGTGCATACTTGGAGATCGGATTCGATAGAAGATGTAGAAGATCAGCAATTAAGATACGTGTAGATGCATTTTACTACAAAGGATAGAAACACAATGCTCGTCTCAAATGAAAGTAAACACTCCATAATGAACACAAGATTTACGTGGTTCGGTATGATTACCTACGTCCACGGGGGTGAAAGGATGAATCTTATTACTTAGAAGTGTTACAAAGATGTTGCTCTCCGTGGGATTTTCTTACAAGATGCACTTACTACTCACTTTTCTTCTTCTTTGTGCTTACTCGAGTTTTTCTCCTCTCTCTCTCAAAATACAACCTGCCTTTCATGAATAAAAGTCCCTTTATTTATAGGGGAAGTTCCATACACCCAAGTTAAGGTGTTGGTCATGTTATATCAATTCAGCAGTTCTGCGGTCGGACCGACTTACGTCGCCTCACATGGCCGATGTATCTTGACTCTTCGCCTGTTTTTCGTCTGAGCCGACCTCTCCAGATGCTCTTTTGACACGAGGTCGCCTGTTTCTGAATGTCGTCCGTCTTCGATCGTTGCTTTTATGGTTAGCCGATGTGTCTCCTACTTTCTTATCCGTTTGACCATAGCACCTTGTTTGTCCCGCCGCGTCTCGCCATGTTAGCTTTGTCAGAAGTCTGAATCAAGTCTTATCCGACAGCTGTAGAGCGATCAAGCCCGATCCACGTGGCTCCTGAAATCTCGCGCCACTAATCTTCATTCCATGCTTCACGTATTTTCGTGTTTAGGTGTACCAGGCCTAGGATGTTGCCACCTGGATCTGTGTATAATTTACACCTACATTTATGCCCCTTCTTACGCTTGTGTGGGAGACACGTGTGGAAGAATATCGCCCTAACTGCCCACGTCCTTGTTCATGCCGTGAATCCCTCCATGCAGCGTCCGACTAACTCCACTTTATGACTGGTAACCGTCGATGTCGGTTACAATTCTTCTTCTTTAAATAGCCCGCTCCTTTCTTCCTTCTTCTTCTTTACCCTTTCTTTCTCTATTCATCTACTGTGGTTTTCTCCCAAGTTTCTTCATATTTTGCGCTTCTCAAAAAACCCTAGCTTTCTTGGTTTTCTTTCGTCATCTTCTCCTCATCGATTGATATAGTAGCTTCCATCGCCTCATCTTTCTTTGTTGAAAACCGAGTTCTGCATTATCTTTGTTAATGGCTTCTTCTCCTTCCATGGCTGAAAAGAGGTCTGTTGATGATGTTTTTTCCGAGTTTGATGTTCCTCCCCTTGCTTCTCTGTTTTTGCTTGAAATCCCTTCTAGGTATGATGATCGAGCGATGAGATCTATTTTTGCTGATAGCTCTTCTTCTATTTCATGCAGGTCCGAGAAAAGGGTGAAGGATCTCTCTGATGAAGAGTTCATTGAGCAGCTGAAGGAGAAGTATGATCTTAAAAATTACGAAGTGACCCTTCTCTCGGGCCGAAACGGTATCTTGAAGAAAACCGATATGAAGAAGCACGAGCAATCGGCTGATTATGTGGTCATCACCTTGGGTCAACTGGATATGGGCCTTCGTCTTCCCTTATACAACCCTGATAGCCCATTTTATTACGAGATTCTGTCCCAGATTCGGCATTCTCGTGCTTTAGCTCAATGGACTGGCAATACTTTTCGAATTATAAACGAGTGGAGGGATCGCCGCGATGGTCATGGTTATACTTCCGAGTGGTCGACCTACAAGCCCGAGGACGCTCCTGAGTATACCGTTGCCAATTTCCTTGTCAACTATCGAGCTGGTACTTCAACCTTAGGCGATCTTGCCGGTTTTGCTGCTAGTCCTCATCGGGTCAAAACTATACTCGAAGGTGTTGAAAGGATGATGCTGGATGCCGATCCCATCGGCCATGGTTCCAACAAGCGAGCCCGTCATTCTAATGACCCGATTTATCCCTGAGTTCCGCTTCTAGTCCGAGGTCCGATCCTTCATGGTGACTTCCCGTTGCCTACTTTTCCCGTCGAGCCCTATTCTTTCTGGGTGGTTAATGATGACAAGGCTGATAAGGTATGCGCTTTTATTGTTTTTTATCTTGCTAGATTCGGGCATCAGTTAGTCATTTGTTGTTGTTTAAAAATCTCAGGTCGGCTCCACCAAAACTATCTGGTCTAGGAAAAGAGGTGCTGGCACAAGGGTTGAGGAAGACCAGGGGAAGGTAACAAACATAATGATTTTCTTGTAAGTACATGTACTTGCCCCTGTTTTTTTTCCTTCACATGTTCTGACGAGACACTTGTGCAGAAACACCCAAGGCACGATGATGATGACGCGGGCGATGTTGACCCTACTCCGCTGAGGCGTAATCCTGGTAGAGGTAAGCAAAGTGCTAAGCCACCGCCGAAAACGGGCCCCATCATTGATCTTTCCGATGAGGATGAGCTGTTTGGAGAGAATGTGTCGGGAGACAAAGGCGATGAACAAGGTATGGGTGACCAATAGGAGCCCTCGGAGACGCCCGTCGTAGAGAAGATCGTTACCGATGTACCGGTAGAGCTTCCTTGTGTGCCCCGGATTACTGAGGGATCGTCTTCTAGTGCTGAAACTTCCTTTAATGTCTCTGGCCCGATCATGAACTCCTTGGGTGCGCTTACTTCCTCCAACTTTGTGAAGTATACAGATGAGGAAATGTTGAATGCTGTGCCCGTTATGGCGACATCGTCCTGACACTTGACACTGTGTTGAGAAAGTCATTTCTGTATGGTTATGCTCCGCTTCCGATTTCTTTTTCGTAGTGTCGCTTATGAGTCAAACTATTTGTGTTATATTATGAACCGCGTACGCTTGGATGCTGCCAATCGCCTTCGAGATAAGCAGTTGATAGAATCTCTCCAACTTCAACTTCAGAATGAGAAGGGTCGCGCGAACGAGCTGGGGATCAAGCTTGCCGACGCTCAAGGTATATGATCCTTCTTAACTTGTGTTGATTGAGTTTATCATGCCAGTATCCTGAGTCGGGTATCCTTCTTCCTATCTGAGGTATCTAGTATAGGTATAGACGCTACTTCGGAGTTTAGGATTATGAAGAGAAAATGGGATATTGAGAAGGATCTTGTGGAAAATATTAGTCAGCGAATGGCAAACAAAGGCGACAAAATAGACCGTCAAACTGAGGAGATTGCCAGACTTGAGGACGAGTTAGAACGACGTCGCCGGTTTGATTATGACCCTGCCGAGATGGATAACTTACGGGCTCACTTGGGGTCTTCTCAGCGCCTTGCTGCTGAAAAGGCTGCTTTAGCCACAAGTTTGGAGCAAAGGGTAGACGCTCTACAATTGCAGAATCGAGACCTTCACGAGGACCGCCGACGAATATTGAGAGATAAAGATGTGGTGGAGCGAACTAATAGCGATTTACTGGGCCGAGTGAGTGAATTTTATAAGGTTATAGGCGATTTAGAGTGGAGTAGATCGCAGCTTGCAGTGCTCCAAGCGTCGCGTAATCGGTTAATGGACGATTGGGCCGAGCATAAGAAGTATTTCCCTAGTAACGAGTTCAACGAGCAACATTATAACGAATTAACCATGAAGTTGTCCAGGGCCGAGGATGAGTTGTCCAAGTCGGTAGAGTCGCTTCAGTCGGTGTTACCCGCCCTGTCAAGTCTCTTAGATGATGTGTTGAGGCCGCTCTTTTATATTTAGATTGCGCTTTATTTTTGCAAAAATGCACCCGATGAATAACATTTTATTTTTGTGATCTTGTAGCCGAGCAACAACGCTCTCGGGAGATGGATCTGGAGGTTCGCCGATTGAAACAGGACAAGGTTGATTTGGGCTCCAAGTTAGCTGATGCTGAGGAAAAAGCTTCCCATATTACCCAACAACTCGAGGATTAACGCATCGCCCATGCGGAAGAGTTAGATCAGAAGGTTCAGGCTGGCATTATGGACTAGATGGAGAAGAAGCGGCTCGAGGTCGCGCAGAGGAAGGCCGGCGCGGCTCCTCCCAAGGCTTAAACTTTCTTTTTGTGGTGCTGCGTCACTATGTTGCCCCTTCCATCGGGTTGTAAATCGGTCTAAACACTTCTCCCCTTTTTAATTTCCGCTACCTCGCTCGTTTGTTTTAATGGGGGTGCTGCGTCACCGATGGTGTTTGTTTTATTTTTGTTAGACGTTTTGTTTCGCTTGGTCACATGATGCTTTCTGTATTTTCTTAATAGTCGCATGACGCAATCGAGTTTTTCTTTGTTTCATATGTTATTCCTGCAATCATTGTTCAAGTAAGTCAGTATTCTAACCATTTATGTCGAACACACCCAACAAGGAGGGTCATCGGGCCCTATGCCATGTCCTGATTGGGGTATCTCATCACTATCTCTTTGGATTCAGTGGAAGGGTACCAGTTATCCTAGTTCTAGGCCTGACAATCCCGAGTGGTTATCGACCAACCGATCTTGGGCAAGTGGACACGCCCACTTGCGATGGTGGTGACCTTTCAGATGTAAGTAGGCCACCTAGCTGAGTAGACCTCGTGTCTAAACAACCTTTGGAACTGGTTTCCAACTACCAGAACCCTTAGGCTACCTCGGCACTTGCACACTGCCACTGCCCCGAGTTCGAATAGCCAGGAGACTGTAAGGAAACTCGGCACTTCCACACTGGCGTTGCCCCGAGTACGAATGCCCATTCGAGTGTAAGTCACCTCGGCACTTCCACACTGGCTTTGCCCCGAGTACGAATGACCATTCGAGTGTAAGTCACCTTGGCACTTCCACACTGGCATTGCCCCGAGTACGAATGACCATTAGTCGCTCATGCCCTATCCCATACCCCTCACGGTTTCACAGAGATACATGACACGTTTGCTTACCGTTTTTCCGTGTCGCTTGTCAAGGATGGTAGAGCTTAAGGAATCAGATGTTCCATGGTTTGAGCTCTCTTATTCCGTCAAGTCGCAGTAGTCGAATAGATCCCTCGCCCGCCTTAGATTCGATTATATATGGCCCACCCCACTTTGGTGCTAGTTTTCCGCCTTTTTTTTCGCGCTCCCATTCAGCCAGGAATTTCAATACCTGCTGCCCGGGATGGAATTCTCTTGGTCGAATGCGCTTGTTGTATTCCCGTTGTAACCTCCTTTGATAATTTTCCATTTTTTGTAACGCCATTTCTCTTGTTTCTTCCAAGTCGTCGAGTTTAGCCAAGATCATATCGGATGACACGTTTCGCCTCCAAGCTTCGGTTCTTGTTGTAGGAATCATCCCTTCTGTTGGTAGAATCGCCTAGGTTCCGTAGGTAAGCATGAATGGATAGAATCCCGTAGCTTCCCTTCGTGTGGTCCTGTATGCCCATAGGACGTTATATAGCTCCTCGCACCAGTTGCCATATTCCCCGTCCAGTTTTTTCTTCATGTTATCGGCGATTGTCTTATTAGTGATCTCGGCCTGCCCATTGCACTGGGGATAAATCGGGGTAGCTTTGATCTTCCTGATGTTGTAAGTGTTGAATAGAAGATCGATGTTCTCGCCCTGTAGTTTTTTTTCCATTATCAGAGACGATTGCAGCCGGAACCCCGAAGCGACAAATGATATGTTCCCAAATAAACTTAAAAACATCCTTGTCCCGAATATGCCTTAACGGCGCCGCCTCTACCCACTTGGTAAAATAGTCAGTGGCCACGATCAAATACTTCCTTTGTCCCGTTCTGACATATAATGGCCCGATAATGTCCACTCCCCATTTAGCGAAGGGCCACGGACTTATGATTGAGTTTAACGGTACGCCGGGAGCATGGATTTTCTTCCCAAAACGCTGACACTCTTCGCAAGCTTTCGCCATTTGCTTTGCGTCCTCGTTCATATACATCCAAAAGTAGCCCATTGTTTTTTCCTTAACCGACAAACTTCTTCCCGAGCTGTGATTTCCAGCCGACCCATAGTGTAGCTCGTGTAGGATTATATGGACTTCTTCCTTGCTTAAGCATCGTAGGAGTGGTCCTAGGTAAGATTTCCGATATAAGATCCCTTCTCTTAGTTCGTAGGCGCCCGATTTGCTTTTGATCTTGTTTATGTTGGGCCGAATCTTAGGTAGCTCACCCATTTCTAAGTATTGATGTATTGTCTTTCTCCAGTTGCCTTCTTTGTATCTCTCGACCGTGCTAACGGCCACCTCGATCCGTACGTCTGGTGTTTCTGGGATAGACGGGTTAAGAAGCCTCATAACGCGTATCCCTTCGATGCTCGGGTCTACTAATTGTGAGGCGATGTATGATAGAGCGTCCGAGTGTCTGTTATCCTTTCGGCAGATATGACAGAATTTTATATCTGGTATTTTCTTGATATAAAATTGGGCGAGCTCCCAATATCTTTGCAGCACCGGGTCGTACGTAGCATATTGGCTCGTAATTTGCCGGATCACTAGCTGTGAGTCGCTAGTCAATCGAACCTCATGCAGCCTCATTTCCACAATTATTCTTAAGGCATGGATCACCGCCTCATACCCGGTGACATTGTTTGTCGCCTTGAATTCTAAACTGAACGAATGCACGATTTTCCTCCCCTTCGGCGTGGTAAACACCAACCCAAGACCCGATCCGTCTTTGTTTGATGCCCCATCAACAAATACTTCCCATCATGTTGAGCTACTGGCGGCTAGTAGGTCCGCTGGCTCCTCTTGTTCTTCTGCTATTCCCGGTATATCTTCTACCTCGTCCTCATCACTGAGGGGGAAATCTTCCAAGAAATCGTCCACTACTTTCCCTTTGATCGCGGTTCTTGTCTCGTATATCACGTTATATTGTTTAATTATGGCTCCCCACTTGGAGATTCTCCCCGATCGCCCAGCACTATCCAATACCGCTTCGATAGGCGATTTGGTGAGTACCCTTATTCGACGAGCTTGAAAATATGTTCGTAATTTAGAGGCAGCAAAGGCTAGTGCGAGCACCATTTGATCCATTCTGGTGTAATTCTTCTCGGACGGACTTAAGGTTTTGCTAGCGAAGTATACCGGCTTCTCCACGCCTATCTCTATTTTGACCAATACCGTACTGATGGCATAGGGTGTCGCGCCTAAGTATAAAGTGAGAATTTGTGATGACTCGGGACTTTGAAGAACCGGGAGACTAGCTAGATGTAGCTTGATATTTTGAAAGGCCTCTTCGCTGGCGTCCGTCCATCGGAATTTTTCTCCTTTCTTCAAGATGTCGTAAAATGCCTTGCATTTATCCGATGACCGTGATACGAATCGCCCCAATGAGGCTATGCAACCGTTTAGTTTCTGCACGTCTTTTACCGTTGCGGGGGATGGAATTTCAAGGACGGCCCGTACCTTCTCGGTATCTGCTTCTATTCCCCTGGGGGTGATGATGTAGCCTAGGAATTTCCCCGACGTGACCCAGAAGTCGCACTTGGCCGGATTAATTTTCATTTTGTGTTTCCTCATTGTCTGAAAAATATCTCGAAGGTCTCGGACGTGGTTTTTTGATTTCCGACTCTTGACTAACATGTCGTCCACGTAAACTTCTATGGTATCGTGAATCTTGTCTTCAAACATGTCGCCTACCAATCTCTGGTACGTAGCCCCGGCATTCCTAAGTCCGAATGGAATCTTGGTGTAACAATACAATCCTCTTGGTGTAAAGAAGGAAGTGTGTTCCTGGTCCTCGTGCGCCAATGGTATTTGGTTGTAGCCCATGTATCCGTCCATTAAGGTCATCGCTTCGTATCCCACTATTGATTCTACTAGTTGATCTATGCTGGGAAGGGGGAAACTGTCCTTCGGTCAAGCCTTGTTCAAGTCGCTGAAATCAATACATATTCTGACTCCCCCTTTCTTTTTCGGTACCACGACCATGTTTGATATCCACTGTGGATAGTGGGACTTCCTTATTATTCCGGATTCTTGTAACTTCTTCAGCTCGACCTCGACCGCCGCTTGTAACTCTGGCGCGACGCGCCTCATTTTTTGTCTAACCGGTTTGAACCTCGGATCAACTTTTAATTGGTGACAGCAGACCTTCGGGTCAATACCCTCCAAATCATGCACTTCCCAAGCGAATGCATCCATATTTTCTTTTAAAAGCATCGTGAGTTTACTTGCTTGTTCGTCCGATAGTAATGCCCCGATCCTCACTATCTTGGTTTCTTCTATCGTTCCCAAGTTTACTTCTTTAGTCGGCTCGACTGTCGAGAAGTTTGATTTGGTTTCCCTGACTGGGGACGCTTCCTTTAATTTTTATAAAGGGTCTTGTTCTCGAGTTTCGTGTGCCAGGACCGCTTGTGAAATCACCTCCTCCAATTCTTTTGCCGCCTTTACTTCCTTTGCTTTGTTTTTTTCTTGCCTTTGCCGAGCTTGCCGTTCTTCATTTATTTCTATATCAACTTTCATGCATTGTCGTGCCGCCTGGGAATCACCCACAACTTCCGCTATTCCCTTGCAAGTCGGGAACCTTAACCTTTGATGGTAGGCCGATGCTACTCCCATAATCCCAGAAATACATGGGCGCCTGATAATGGCATCATAAGGTGAAGCGACGTCGACCACACAGAAAGTGGTTAGTGTGTCGAGGTAGCCACCACCATCTGAAACTCTCAAAGTTACTTCGCCCTTTGGGATGGTTACTGTGCCGTTAAAGCCGTAGATGCGATATGTTGATGGGATGAGCATGTCGTCTGAGAGTTTCATTATTCTGAACGTGTCGTAGAACAACACCTCGACTGAACTTCCGCTATCCACAAGAATCCTTCTTACTCCCCACTTTTCAATCAACAGCGTGATGACCAGTGGATCACTGTGTGCCTGTCCGTTTGCTGGTACATCCTTAGCCGAGAACGATATGGGCAGCGTCATCCAAGGTTCCATGGGAAGGGACTTGGCTACGCTAAATATCTCTTTACCGTCACGATCCCTTTTATGGATCCTAGTGGTGATTACTGGGCCGAGGGTGTAGTTTTGCATAGCCGAATGTGAAATGGTGCTTACGAACTGACTCGCCCTATCGATGAGGACTTGATGAAGTAGTGCATCGGGTGTTGCTTCTGGCCGAAGGGGGTGTCGGACATACTGCCTCAAATATCCATCGCGTATGAGGTGTTGAACAATATCTTTCACTTCTCGACAGTTATTGGTGGAATGGCCCCTATACTGATGGTAGTGACAGTATTCGGGATGATCTTGGGTCTCTTGGAACTGTACTCCCCTCGATGCTGGGTAGTTGATGTCGTTCCTCTTCTCAACTTCCTTGAACACCTCTTCCAAAGAAGCGTTTAGGGGGGTATACGACCGGGTTTCCTGCTTTGGCTTCTTCCCTTTGGCCATCCATTCCCTCTTCTCACTGCTCCTTGGGGGAGGGTCCGATCTCTTTTATGATCGCTTGATATGGTCGTCCAAGACCGTTTTAGTTTCGGTACCAACCTCATCGCTGGCTTCTTGTATTCCTCTATCTCTTGATTTAGCCTGAATTTCTTCCAAGGCGATATAGTGCTCTTGCATTCTTCTCATCTCCTTTAAGGTTTTAGGTTTTTCAGAAAACATGGCAATCCAGATGGGGTCCGACCTCCCCAACGCGTTTTCAAACCCAAAGATGGCTTGGTCCACCGGTACCTTCCCAATTTTAGTACACAGTTTCCTCCATCTGTCGGTCAGGGTGCTCAGGGGCTCTCTGAATCGTCGGGCGAGAGTAAACAGCTTGTTTATTCTTGGCCGAGGTCGACTGTTATGCATGTAGGTCTCAAGGAAGGCCTCGACTAGAGCATCGTACCTGTTAATCGAACCAGGTGTGAGCGAATAAAACCAATCTCGCGCCTCACCCTCTAAAATAGCTAGAAAGAATTTGCACATAACTACCGGGTTGCTTCTCCATTGGATCAGTGACATGGTATACATCTTAAGATGCTCGATCGCATCACCCGTTCCATCAAATCTAGAGGGGAATGAAGGTAAAGTACGCTTGGGTGGGAACGGAATTTGCTCCACTTCTTGAGAGAAAGGCGTTTTCTCGGCTTCACTCATAATCTCGGCCAACTTATTCTCCTCGCTTCCACCCGAGAGTTCCTTGATCTTTGCTTCCAACTCCTTAAGCTTAGCTTTAGTTGCCTGATCTTGTCGCTCGTCCCTTCCTCGCCTTTCTTCGTCGGTGGACGAATCCTCAGGTGGTCCATATCTCTGCGTGGGGGGTATCGGAGGTAACGGTGGCTGACCTGACTGATCGGGCTGATTAAGGTTACTTGGCCCCATCATGGGTGGTGAGTGACCGGATCGGCCGAGATAACCCGATGTCCCTCGACTTGACGACCCTCTTGATCTGGTCCGCAGGTTCCTCAGCTGGTAATTCTCATACTCCAAGGCTAAATTCCTCTGCTGGAGTTCCCCTAGTTCCGCCTCTTTCCTCCTCTGACTCTCCAAAATGTCTAACAACGTCGGGTCCGTACTTTCATGACTGGAGTGTCCATTGGGTTTGTGTGGCCGAGGTTGTAATGGTGCTGATGTGGGTGGTGGGGGAGGTATCGGGTTGGCTACCCGATCGACCGCGTGAACGGTTATCGGGCCGATGTTACTTGCTGCTGCTCGTCCCAGTTGAATCTGTCTAAGACGCTCTTGCTCCCTTCCCAAAGCTTCCTGGTGTTCAACTTGCTGCCTCGTCCATTGCCTCTGGGCTCGCGCTGCAAGTGCTTCCTCATCGTCATCGGTGTCTGAATATGTGAGTCCATCGATTTGGTCAACTCTCCTCTGAGTCAATATAATCTGGTCCAGAGGTAAGGTGTTATCGTCTCGTCCCAAATCTATTTCTTCGTCTACAACAGACATCCCTCGCGCAACTGCATGAGATTCCTCGGGCGGTGGTTGTCGACTGTCCTCTTTCCTCGGCCCCGTTATCCCTGCCTGCATGCTGCTGCTAGTGACTGTGCGATTCCTTAACATCCTTATCGTCCCTGAAGCGCTAGCCATCGGTCACGTCGCGTGATAATCCGAGTATCGCCCGTCCCTACGTCAGCAAATACGAAAAAGAACCCCTTACTTTGACCTAATTTACAAAATAAAAAATTCAGATAAAAGGGCAAAAAGTTCGACTGTACGACTACTGTCTCTGTGTAAGATCTACTTCAGTTGTTAGGTGGGCACTTTCCCTCTACCCTATTTTGTCACTATGCTGAATCTGTGGCTGTCCTTATTTTCCTGTCGCTATCACTCCGTACGATGTCTCTCTCTGTACTCGACCTATGCATTTAAGTTAGTTTTGTCCTTTATTCTACATCTTCCAAATCATAGATCTTATGCACATGATGCTTAAAAAGTACGGCAAGTAACCCCTAGAATCAAATCAAACTTGTACCAACTCCACTTTCTTGAGATTTAATGGTGACCTTTCCGACGACTTATGCTACACCGCCGGATAAAAACTTTATATGGTCGATAGTTTATTATATGATAAAATATCTAAAAACGCTAACTTTTGGTAACTCCAAGCACTCGAATTCACACCGCTTCTAGAAACAACTCGCTTAATGCTAACAATCATACAAGTATCAAGAACAAACAGTTGTCCTTTCAACAGATTCTTCACGTAGCTTCTAACCCGAACTGTTAGTCGCTGGTGAGCTCGTGAAGTTTCTCTGCCGATCAAACTATTGAAGACGCTGCTACTTCTCGACTTTAAATGCTCAGTAAATGACTCAAAACAACCATTACTTCGGCCAACAGAGTTCATCGTAGCTTCTACTCCAACACATTAACGTGTATTGAGGAGCTGTTGATCGTCTCTGAAGGCTTTAATGGCAAGGTATCCGGAGATCTTAGTCGTGTCCCCTTAGTCTGCGCTAGAATGTAGATGCATTTTACTACAAACTACATCCAAAGGATAGAAACACAATGCTCGTCTCAAATGAAAGTAAACACTCCACAATGAACACAAGATTTACGTGGTTCGGTATAATTACCTACGTCCACGGGGGTGAAAGGATGAATCTTATTACTTATAAGTGTTACAAAGATGTTGCTCTCCGTGGGATTTTCTTACAAGACGCACTTACTACTCACTTTTCTTCTTCTTTGTGCTTACTCGAGTTTTTCTCCTTTCTCTCTCAAAATACAACCTGCCTTTCATGAATACAAGTCCCTTTATTTATAGGGGAAGTTCCATACACCCAAGTTAAGGTGTTGGTCATGTTACATCAATTCAGCAGTTCTGAGGTCGGACCGACTTACGTCGCCTCACATGGCCGATGTATCTTGACTCTTCGCCTGTCTTTCGTCCGAGCCGACCTCTCCAGATGCTCTCTTGACACGAGGTCGCCTGTTTCTAAATGTCTCCCGTCTTCGATCGTTGCTTTTATGGTTAGCCGATGTGTCTCCTACTTTCTTATCCGTTTGACCATAACACCTCGTTTGTCCCGCCGCGTCTCGTCATGTCAGCTTTGTCAGAAGTCTGAATCAAGTCTTATCCGACAGCTGTAGAGCGATCAAGCCCGATCCACGTGGCTCCTGAAATATCGCGCCACTAATCTTCATTCCATGCTTCGCGTCTTTTCGTGTTTAGGTGTACCAGGCCTAGGATGTTGCCACCTGGATCTGTGTATAATTTACACCTACAATATGGAAGAAGAGAAAAAAGAAATCAAGGAGTGGTTGAAGGATTAATTCATGTAGAAGGAGAAAATGAAATAGCAGATGATCCAAGACAAAGAATACAATAGGAAAAAAGATTAGAGGCGGAAGAGCGTGCAAATTTAACAAGACAAAATCATGAGTTGAGAATGGAGAATTTGAGATTACAAAATAGAAGATCAAGAAGTACTGTTAGATCAAATTCAAGATCATTAAGAGAAGAATTAAGGCAAAATTCCCATATAAGAAATGCTAGAGGAAATGTCCAAGAGGAAATGCAAAATCTAAATGAAGAGCAACGTCATAGAGAAGAAGAGGTAATAGATGATCGCCATGATCCGCATGGAATTTTTTTGGATAATAGACTTAACAATAGAAATCAAGAGGGAAGAGACAACCAAAATGATGAAGATAATCCAGAAGAAGGTATGAGGATATTACATGGGCGAGAGATCCAGAGAAATCAAAGAATAATTGAGGAATAAATTGAGAGACATTATGCTGAACAAGCACGACTAGCTTGCGAGAGAGAAAGATTAAGGGCAGAAGTAGAAGAACAAGAATTCCAAGAGGCAGTACGACAGAATAACCATGAATATCGAGAAAGGATACGTATACAAAATCGTTATGATAATAATATTCAGGAAGAGTATGATAGAATACAAAGGAGAATAGAAAGACAGCGAATAGAAATGAAGAAATTCGCAGAGAAGTACAGCTGCGATTGCAATAAGAAGGTGAAGTAGAATATCGCACAAAATCTCGCAAGACAAGAGGTACATGAACGTAGGATAAGGGAAGCTGCATTAAAAATACCGATGGAACCAAATTCTACGGCGAATGAGCAAATTTTAAGAGAATTAGCAGAGATGAGGGGAATAATAAATAACAGAATAGAAGGAGGTAGAAGGCAACTTGATGAAGTTATTGAAGAAGCTGCGAGAACTCCATTCACTCAAGAAGTACAGTTAAGAGGAATACCTCCAAAGTGAAATTTACCAGCATTTTTGATGGAACTACCTATGCCGTACAACATGTTAAGGCTTATGTTAGGTGTATGCTGCAATGGGAGAATCATGATGTTGTATTGTGCAAGTATTTTGCATCTAACTTAACTGGTGAGGCACTAAAATGGTTTGAGGGATTGCCAAAAAATACTATAACTTCTTTTGATCATTTACAAGATACATTTCCGGGAGCATATATAAGCAACAATTCATCGCGGCCAGGTATTGAAGATGTGTTTGGGTTAAAACAGAGGGTTGGCGAGAGTCTGAAACATCTAACCATAAGATGGAAGACAATGTGCAGTGAGATGGTAGGAAGAGTAGACGAGAGATATCTTATCTTGTCTTTTATCAATGCAATGTTCGCGACCAATCTGCTGTACATACAAATTTTCAGAGTCAAGAATACAATCACTATGACTGAACTACGAGAACTACAAGAAGAATATATTGCTTTGGAGGAGAAACAAAATAAGATGGAATCATATCCAATCGCGAATACCAATTCAGTAGCATCAAATGGGAGTTTACTTCCTAAAATGATTAACAATGTGGCGAGAAGCTCGCAAGCACAGCAAGAGAAAGTGGAAATTGATAACTAGCAGAAGTTGGTAGCTATGGGCAGTCGAGATCAAGAAGAATATGAAAGGGAGAAGAATTATTACAATCGCGGTGGGAATAATAAGATTCAAAGGCTTGATCAGATGCAAGAAACTTATGGTGGACAGAGGAAAAACAATTTCAGAAGGCAATGTAACTAGAAGATAATATGGGAAGAAATTAAGATGCCACCTCTAAATGCTAGTATAGAAAAAATCTGGGAAGCTATAATTTTGATGGAAAATATACCATCACCATGGAATATGGGAAAAGAACCACATCCTAATAATCGTAGTCAAGAATTTTGTCCTTACCATCACTTTCATGGTCACATAGTAAATGATTGCAGGAATGTAAAGAGAATAATTTTAAGGATGATTGACCGAGGAAAGCTAAACCACTTTTTAGTAGGACATCCACAATCCAAGCGATTGCCTCCAGTACCAGAAATTCGCAGGGTAAATACTGTAAAAGGAGCAGAATCATTCGTAATAGAATTTGGGGCTAAAGCAAAAAAATTGTTTTGTAATTCCATTGTACATTCACACAGAACTATTGAGGATTTCCATGATAATGTTCTGAGCAGAGTCTTCGCGAGAGATACAGATGGAAGGGAGATACTGAATATCGCGAGAGTCTCGCCATTAAAATAATGACAAAAACAAACTATATCTTTCACTGCAGAAGAAGTACCAGAGCCTGGTGAGCAGCATGATAACCCATTGGTAGTAAGGTTAGAGATAAACCCCAAGCAAGTAGAAGAGGAAGATGAAGAAAATGATAACGAAAATGAAGATTCTTGGGCCATTAATAGAGTTTTAATAGACACAGGCAGCTCAGTTGACATATCATTTTATCATACCTACAAGACCATTGGTGGAAGAGACGAAGATCTAATACCATCAACATATAAAATCTATGGTTTTAATGGTACTGCCAATAAACCTAAAGGGGAAATTAAAATGCGGATTCCATTAAAGGGGATAACTTCCAAGATCTTGTTCTGTGTTGTTGACATTGAATCACCTTACAATTCCCTGATTGGTCGACCTTGGCTACATGGGATATTAGGTGTAGCATCTACTTTCCACCAGTGTGTTAAATTTCCTCATCCTAATGGTGTTGGAGTTATTAAGGGAGATTTGGGAGAAAACAAGAAATGTTATGAGATTGATATAAAATATTGCGAGGAAAGATCTGAGAAGAAGAGCAATTGGAAGTACAACATCAAGCAACAACAGAGATGTGAAAGATTTATGATTTATTCAATAGAGCAGCGAGAGGAAGATGATGACGAGCGGCTCGCAGATAAGGAAAAAACAGCAAAACATAACAGAAAAGCAGAACCAGAAAATAGTAAGTAGAAAGGTAAAATGATGAAATTTAAAGAAGCTTACGCAGAATTTATTTGAAGAAAATGCAATTGAAAAGAGTACTTTGCTTGAAAGAGTTGCAAAATTTTACAAGAAGATTAAAGAAATGAAATTTTATCAGAGTTACAATACTCGCGAGAAACGCGAATAAAATTTCGCAGAGATTAATAGAATGGGACGAACCTTTATGGCGTGCACCTTAGTTCGCGGATACAATTTCGCAAGAGGCAAATGTAAGACCTAATAGTGCGTCATATAAGGGGGTATCTCTTTACATGACTCAAGGATAAGGTTATACCGCTGCTGGAACCTGAGTCATGCAGATGTTGGGGTTAAAGAAAACCTATCCAGGAGAGAGATCTTGGATTTCTAACTATATAAGGTTATACCCTGGTTGAACGACTGAGAATATCTTCTAAGAAGTTCAAAGTATGACCAAGGCGCCGAGGTACACGGTTGAGCCAAGGGTGCCCGGGGCGTACGAAACTACACTGGCCATTCTTGGTAAGTCTTGGCTATGATGCACTTGGCCTGAAGAAAACCCCACTTAGGGTGCAATCTTGTAACTATAAGACATATAGGCATAAAAGACAAGAGGCTACGAAAACAACTGGTTGTTGGAAAATCTGGATGGGAGGAGCTAGTCTTGTATGGCCGATGTGCCCTCCTTGAAGGGGTAACCAGGGGGAAGATAAGGGAGGAACCCTCCATTAGGGAGCTGATAAGTGTCTAAAGATGGCAATGTCATGGGGCTTTATGATCGCAAGAACATTTAGGCCTGTCATATTATCGCATGAAGAAAGTTATACAAAGGCAACAAGCCAAAAGATAAAAGTTAAGATGAGATCAATGGGTTTTTACATGAAAGTGTAAAGACGTCCTGCGATTTCATCGCAAGACGGCAATGTCATAAGGTTTAATTATTGCAAGAGAGTTTATACTTATCATATTGTCGCAGAGATATTGAAAAAATGTTGATAAGACAAGATCAATGGGTCAATACATGCAAATGTAAAGACGTCATGCGATTTTGTCGCAAAAATAAAAAATGTGGCAAAATAAGACCTTTAATTAGGAAGGCATAATAAGACCATAAGATTATTTCTAGCGATAACATCGCCGATAAGATTATTGCTAGCGATTCTACGCATAGATCATAAAGTTATGCAATTGTTGCTAGCGATAACATCGCCGATATTGAGGCAAATTTAATTTGATTCACAACTAATATCTAATCTTTACTCAAATTTTTCATATTGCAGATGAATAATAGAGGCAAGTATGGGAATGCATAGAATGATGAAATTATTATTCATCCATCATATTACAAAATTGCATAGATGATACATTTATACAAATAATTGAAGGATACTAATTATGATTGATTGATTATGTTGCAGAAAAAGAATTATTTTCTAATTCGTACAGATAAAAGCAAAAGAAGTTTACACATCAAGTTGGAGAAACTCGCAGCAATGTTACTTAAGCGAGAAAATAAATGTACAAAATTTAAAAGGAAAATAAAAGGAAGAAAAAGAATTATTTGGATCCTTCACTCTCTTCATCAAATTACTTGTCATCGCCAGATTCCTCTTCTTCATCGTTATCATTATTAACTTCATCTTCATCAGATTTCTTTTCATTGCCAGACTTTTCTTCATTACCACTATTATTGTCGTCTTCATCTTCGCTAGATTCCTCAGCTTTGCTATCAGAGATAACTAGATTTGGGGTATCAGCTGGAATTTCCTTTGCGAGATCGGGATATGTAGAATGAGGAATACCATGATCATCACAGACTAGTTTAACAGAGTTATTACGAACATGGATAAGGGCGTTACTAAAATTCGAAGATGAGATTTTCAATTCTTTCTTCAATCTGGAATACTTTCCATTGCGAGAAGATAGATTCCCAGCGAGTTGGCTTTTGTATTCTTCCAACTCATCAAATCTTTTACGATAGTTCTTTTCGGATGCTGCGAGAAAATGATAACAAAGTTAATACATATAAGGATGATTCAACTAGAAAATAAATTAGTAAAATCATGAGAGTGATAACCTTCTCTTTCGGCAATCATGTCTCTAATTAAGGAAGAATGACCAGTTTGAAGACTAATATTTAGACCTAAATTATTTCTGGCATTATCAAGAACCATTGCATCCCAAGAAAATTCATCATCGCTAGTAATAAGAAGACGGGAGCGAATTTGATTTTCTCTTTCAACAAAATCCACTTTCTCACGGATAAGTCTATCCCTTTCAACTTGAACTTCAAGAATGGTTTTATGGAAATTTGATAAAGCTTCAGCTCCTTGTCTAGATATACGATCTTTGTCTTTGGAAAGATTATTATTACTAGCCTTTAAAGTTTTGATCTCTATTTTAGAATTGTGGAGAAGCTCTTTGAATCTGTGGGTAATATCTAAACAAGATCTGTAATTAATTTCTAAGAGACGAAACTTAGATCTGAGTTCATCTATGGAAAGGGAATTAATATTGGAAGGATTACTTAAAGAATTATTAAGAAGTTCTAGAAGATTATCATTGTCTATCGGTTCAGGAAAATAGCGAATGGTTAAAGCCTCATCAGTGATGTAGGTACTGAATATCGCAGGATAATAGTTCACGAGTATCGTAATAAATAAAGGAGAAAAGAATTATAAAATGATACGATGATAGAAGTAGCGCGGAGAAATATGAATTTTTGCGAGGATGCAATAATATTGCGAGTATGAGTTGCGATACTTCGCAACTCATATACAAATTGTATAAGTTTTACTATAAATAGGAGTTCAAATGTAAAATTCGAGAGGTTCTTTTAGTGAGTGTTAGAAAATATCTTAGGAAAGAGAATAGAGAAAGTTGTAACTATTCTAATTCCATTTAGATACTTCTTTGTAATCAATTGAGAACATTAATAAGAAAATTTTTATTCATCATCAAGAACTTCTTGAGTTTTTACTAATTCTATTGAGGGTGTAGTTGTAGGTTATTCTGCAACTACATAATTGGTGCTAGAAACAGGGAACTTGAGAATTGTGGTAGCCAAAATTTGAGGGAATTGTGGAAAATTTGAAGATCACATGAAGTTAGTAGATGGAGATTGTAAAAAAGAAGAATGTAATGTGATCACAAAGACAGTGATTGATGAATTTCATAGTAATGTGAAGGGAAAAATATATAAGCGTGATTGTAGAGGAAGAAAGATCATGGAGGAAGAAAAGATAACAACTTTAGAAGAATGGGAAAAGCAGAAAATCACATTTTCAGTAGCGGAAATTCCAAATGAAGACTTGAACCACACTTCACCATTGGTGATCACAATGCCGATCATGCTAGAAGATAAGAAAGCTGTAGAAAAATGGAAATTAAACTGAATTCTGGTTGATATAGGGAGTTCTGTTAATATCATATTCTATCATGCACTTAAGGGGATGGGAATTAAAGATGAATAAATCACAAATTCAAAATGTCTTATTCATGGATTAGGAAAATCTACAACAAAATCTAAAGGGGAAATCCTACCACTGCGAATATTACTAGGAGAAGTCGAAACACATGTAATCTTGTGTGTGATAGATATGGAATCTCCATATAACATGCTGATAGGAAGGCCGTGGATTCATGCGATCAAGGTCATTGCTTCAACATTACATCGAAAAATCAAATTTCCTACACCAAATGGAATACAAGAAATAAAAGGAGATCTTGATAGTGCAAAATTTTGTTATCAAATTGAAGTAACGCAATGCGGAGGAAGAGCAAGAAAGAAACATCTTCGTAGGAAACTTGCGAAAGAAACAAAAAAGGAAGAAGAATTCCGAGTGTATACAATAAGAGCAAAGGAAGGGAGAGGTATACCAAATGAAACTCCAGAAAATGAAGGGGAACCAGCAAAAATAATCAAAGAACCAACACCTATGGGGGAGCAAATTCCAAGCTATGTTGCAGCTGAACCAACTAAAGAAATAAATATTGGAAGTAAAGAGGAGCCTTTATTCTTGCGAATTGGAACAAAGATGGATGAAGAAGAAGAAAAAAGAACTATTGATCTTTTACGAGAATATAAAGATATCTTCGCAGGAAGTGTAGATGAGATACCAGGAATTGATCCATCAGTGGCGTGTCATAGATTGAACATAGATAAAAATGTAAGACCATTCAAACAAAGAATAAGGAAGATATCACAAAATTATCATGTACAAATAGAAGAAGAATTACAAAAGATGTTGGATGCAGGGATCATAAGGGAAGCAAAATATCCAGAATGGATTGCGAATATGGTCATTGTTCCGAAAAATAATAAACGAATAAGAATTTGCATAGATTTCACTGATCTAAACAAGGCATGTCCCAAAGACAGTTTTCCATTACCAGATATACCACAAATGGTGGAATCAAATTGCAGTCATGATAGAGTCACTTCACTTGATGGATATAAAGGGTATAATCAAATATCACTCGCAAGAAGAAGATCAAGAACATACTGCCTTTTTTGCTCCAAGGGGTTTGTATTGTTATGTGAAGATGCCATTTGGTTTGCGGAATGCGGGTGCTACATATCAACGTATGGTTGAAAAAGTGTTCGCGAAGTGGATACATAAAACTTTGGAGGTATATGTAGATGATATGTTGATAAAAAGCAAGAAAGCTAAATACCATGTGCAAGATTTGAAGGAAATATTTGAGCAAATGAGAAAGTTCAACATCAAATTAAATCCTGAGAAATGTATAATTGGGGTTTCATCTGGAAAGTTCTTGGGATACATAGTATCGAAAGAGGGAATACAAGTTGATCCAGAAAAGGTCCAAGCGATTCGTGACATGCCAACACCTGCAACGGTAAAAGAAGTACAAAAGCTAAATGGACTCTTGGCTTCACTTGGAAGATTTATTTCGCGAATGTCAGATAAGTGCAAGCATTTTTTCAACATACTTAAAAAGGGAGAAAAATTCAAGTGGACTGATGAATGTGAAAAATCTTTTCAAGGAATCAAAGAATACCTCGCAAATACATCTATACTACAGAAACCAGAGAGAGGAGAAGAATTATTGGTATACCTCGCAACAACTCCATATGCTCTAAGTGCAGTTCTGTTGCGAGCAGATGCAGGAGTAGAGAGGCCTATTTACTATATTAGTAAAACCTTTAATGCAGCAGAGAAGTATTATTCTAAAATGGAGAAGTTAATCTTAGCCCTGGTTTATGCATCATTCAAGTTACGAATATACTTTCAAGCACATGTGATAAAAGTGGTAACCAAAGTCCCAATTGAATCAACCATGAAGAACACAAAAAGGTCAGGAAGAATAGAAAGGTGGAATGCACAAGTAAACCATTACAAGATAAAATACGAAGTATTATCATCGCAAAAATCACAAGTTGTCGCAGATTTTTTGGCAGAATTTCCTTTGGAAGAAGATGAAGCGAGAGGAAATGATGGATGTTGAAGAAGAATTTGGAAATCCAAAAGACTTGTTAACGAACCAGATAGATGGGAAATTCTAGTGGACGGATCATCCAATAGTGAGGGAAATGGAATTGGAGTCGTGTTTATTTCACCAGAAGGAGAAAGAACATCATTCTCATTCAGACTAGAATTTGCATCCACGAACAATGAAACAGAGTACGAAGCTGTAGTGCATGCATTAAAGATCGCAATAGAAAAGAAGCTCGAAAGTATAAGGATAACAAGTGATTCGCAGTTAGTGATTTGTCAAATTAAAGGGGAATATACCACAAATGAATCTTCTTTGAATAAATACAAGAAACTCGTTGAAGAATTATCTGCGAAGATACCAAAATTAAAATGGAGACATATATCTAGAAAATATAACCGTCTCGCAGATGCTTTTGCATTTATTCCAAGCATGATGACAAATCCAAATACAAGAAATATCCAAATACAGACAATTCAACACCCATCAGTGGACAAAGAGAAAGAAATTGAGGAAGCTGTTGCGATGGAAGTAGAAAGAGAGTTATCAAACAACATCGCAGATTGGAGAAAAGAAATTCATGCATATCTCGCAACAGTAGAAATATCCAGGAACAGACTAGAAGCACATAAATTAAAGATTCGTGCAACAAACTATGAGTTGCGAGAAGGAATTTTATATAGAAAGTCTTTCAATGGACCACCTCTCAGGTGCTTAACTCGCAAGAAGAAGGAGAAAAATATTGAAGATGTTACATGGAGGAGAAGTTGGAAATCATAGTGGGGAAGATCTCTAGCATATAGAGCAAATATACAAGGATATTACGGCTTTATATGCATACAGACGCAAAAATTGTTCGTACGAAGATGCAAGGAATGTCAACGACATGGTAAAAGAATTCATGCACCAGGAGCCACGTTAACTTCTTCAACAAGCTGCTGGCCTTTTGGAAAATGGGGTTTGGATATTGTTGGACCATTTATACCTGGATCTGGACAAAGGCGATACTTGATAGTTGCAACAGATTATTTCACGAAGCTCGCGAAGTAAAAGCAAGACATCATATTCGTGATAAAGATGTTTTTACATTCATATTTGAGAACCTCATTTGCAGGTACGGGGTTCCAAAGACAACTAGTATCTGATAATGGAAAACAATTTGAGGGACAGAATATAAAGATGTTACTCAGTGCTTTTAGAATAAAATGTGGGAAGTCAACCCCGTTATATCCACAAGCTAATGGACAAGCAGAAGCAACAAATAAAACAATCGCATATACAATCAAAAAGAAATTAGAAGGACATCTCAAAGGGTGGTGCGAGCAAGTACCTAGCGCAGTCTGGGCATACAATACAACTAGAAGAGAAGCAACTGGAATGTCTCCTTATTGTCTAACATATGGAGTATAAGCGATACCTACGAGGTTGTAATTCCGACAACAAAGAAAGAAGCTTGGGAAAGAAATTTAAGTGCGGGAGTAATATTAAGAGAATTGGATGATTTGGAAGAAAAAAGAGAAAAGGTGTTGCACCATATGAAGATTTATCAGGAACGATTAGCTCGAGAATACAACAAGAGAGTCATTGAACGTGAATATAAACCATGTGATTTGGTCATGCGAGAAACACCTCGATATCAAAAAGAAAATGGGATGGACCATATGTTATTAAAGAAGTTGTAGGAAGCGGAGCTTATCGGCTGATGGATCCAGAAGGGAGAGACATGGGTTTGAGGCTTGGTAGACCTTGGAACAGACTATATTTGAAAAGTTATTATCCATAAAACTCATGAAAAAGTTTACGAATATTGTTTGCTCGCAGGAAATTGGGAAAAGTTATGAGTTTCAAAATTTATATTGCGATTAAATTTTCATTAATTTGCGAATAAAAGACCGCAATCTGTGATCAGCCTCCAAAAAAGAAAGAGAGCCGCAGAAAATTTTATACAGGCAAACCTTTGTGGCGTACACCCTAGTTCGCGAAGCTATATTTCGTAAGAGGCAAAGTCCTAAAGTACGTCATTTAAGGGGGTACCTATAACGTGGCTAAGGGTAACCGGAACACCACCAAGGGCCCTTAGTACATGGTAAAAATTTAGGGGTACAACCCAATAATGGGGTACCTATCCGGGTTAGACACCTTGGATTCTCACCTAATCTAGCGACATTACGCAATATAAAATGCGGTGTAAGCGGATTTAGGTTGGGCGACTAAGGCATACTGTCTTTCCCAAGAAGTGCAGAAAACGATCAAGGCGCCGAGGTACACGGTTGAGTCAAGAGTGCCGGGTGAGGTTGAACCACATCTGCCATTTTTGACAAGTCTTGGAAAATGATGCACTTGGCCCAAAGATACGCCATAGGGTGCAACCTCGTAACTATAAGCCCTATAGGCAAAAAGGATAAGAGGTTGCGATCAAAAGATGGTTGTTGGCAGAACCGGATGGGAAGAGCTAACCTTGTATGGTCGATGTACGCTTCCTTGAAGGGGAAATCAGGGGGAAGATAAAGGGCAGCACCCTCCATTAGGGAGCTGATACGTGCTATAAGACGCAAATGTCACGAGGCTTCTTGTTTGCGAAAACATAAAGGCTTGTAATATTTGTGCAACAAATGAAGTTCTGCGAGCCTTCTAAAAAAAAAGAGAAAAAGAAAGAAAAGAATAAAGAACTCACAGAACATAATAAAGAAGTTAAGATGAGATCAATGGGTCACTACATGAAAGTGTAGAGACGTCCTGCGATTTCATCGCAAGACGGCAATGTCATGGGGCTTTATGTTCGCAAGAATATTTAGGCCTGTCATATTGTCGCAACACTTCCTGAAGAGGCTAAAATACTATACAAAGAATTTAAGATGAGATCAATGGGTTTTTGCATGAAAGTGTAAGAACGTCCTGCGATTTCATCGCAAGACGATAATGTCACGAGGTTGTATATTCGCAAGAATGTTCAGACTTGTCATATTATCGCAAATACAAAAATTTACTACAAAAGAGGTGGCAAAATAAGACCTTTACTTAGGAAGGCATGATAAGACCACAGAAATTAATGAAATTCATTGCATCAATATCATTGAAGAAATTATACAAGAATATACATTATAAAGATCTGAAAAGAAGACAACTTCGTCAATACCATTGAAGAAATTATACAAGAATATACATTATGAAGATTTGAAGAGAAGACAACTTCGTCAATACCATTGAAGAATTTTTACAAGAAGTCCTATCAAAGAAGATAACATCATTAAAGAATTGTCACGAAGACTTAACAAAAGATACGATTTTGATAGCAATCAAATACAGATAAGTTCATACTCGTAAAATGTTACGAGAATTACATACTTCTTATACTTCTCCATATATTGAATATTTCTCCAAAAGATTGAATACTTCTTATAATTCTTCAAGAATATCTCATATTCATTATACTTCTTTAACGGATATTTCATTTGGTGAAGGTTAAATAATCATTATACTTCGTCATATGTTACATAATTATTCACAGATTGAATACTTCTTATATTTCTTCAGTTGGTGAATTGAGTACTTCTAATACTTCTTATATCTCTTCATTTGGTGGAACGAGTACTTCTAATACTTCTTATATCTCTTCATTTGACGTATTTGGTACTTCTAATACTTCTTCAAAAGTATTGTATATGTAGTATACTTATTAAGGATATTTCATATATTTTATACTTAAAAGGGAGGATTTCTTATTTACAATCGTAACAAGTTGAAACTTCGTAAGATAAGTTGAGGCATATATTATAATACTTCAAACAATGTTTAATAATTTAAAGAGAAATAATAGGGGGAAAAGGAGATACTAAGCTTTATCTGTGAGTTATATATTATTTCTCTTCATATGATCAAATGGGGCAAATTTAATTAAAGAAAGGTTAAATTATCTTCGCAAAATATCAGAAAGAAAGGATAAATCATCTTCGCAAAATATCAGAAAGAAAGGATAAATCATCTTCGCAAAATATCAGATGTACTTCTTAAAAAATAGAATTGTTCGCAAAAAGAAAACCAACAGTAATTAAGGGAAGGAATTCAAAAGAAAGGAGGACAGGAGAGTCAATGATAAATTGAAAAAAGAATGTTATCATGCTTCATCAACATTCTGTGCTGGATCTTCAAGATCAGTAGGGTCATTAGCAGCTTTCGACTTTTGCGAGATATCATCCTTGGAAGAATATGCAACAGGAACATCTCCTTGAGGAATATATTCTTTCTCATCATCAAGATCTTCATCATCACTCTCATAATCGAAATCACTATCAGGCTCATGAACAACTTCATCGTCAGATATCTTCAGAGGAGTAATTTTCACAGGAGGAAAGGCTCTTGATAAGAGAATGTTATTCGTAAAAACTTGAGCTTTCAGATGACTTTCACGAAGTATATCTTTTTGATGATTGGTATCTTCGATATCTTTGGAATAAGCAAGATAGTTGAATCTCCGAGTAGCACGGTCACGAGAGTTGATTAAGCGGGTAGAAAGCAAAGCATTTTTCTTGCGAAGATCGGAACAGGAGGCTTCTAATCCATCTTTCGCATTACGAAGGATGTTCTCGGATTCTGCAAATAAAACAAAATTCAAAGAATAAAATTTGCGAGTATAACGAAATTTAAAGATCTACCAGAGGCAGTCAAATTTTAATGACTACCTTCTCTTTGCGAAGTAAGAGATTGAGTTAAAGATAGACAACAGTTCTTCATCTGATTCATCGCATTATCAAAACCATCACCAACTAATCCTTTAAGTCGAGATTGAAGCTTTTGATCTTTAGAAAGGAGAAAATTCTTATCCTTCGCAAGTTTAGCATTAAGACTTTTTAATGACGAATAATCTTCTTCAAGTTGATTCTTCTTTGCACTCAAGACTATATTCTTATTAATAAGGGAATTCTTCTCAATAACAAAAGAATTTCTTTCAAAGATCTGAAGACTTCTTTAATTCCTCAAGTTCACCTTTCAACAAAGAAAGAAGATTTTCTTGATCGCAACATTTATTCTGAAGAGTCTTTAATTCTTGCGAAGAAACAATCATTGTATTCAAAAACGAACATTTCTCTTCTGATAAGGTTTTGTTCTCTTCTAATAAGGTTTCCATTCTCAAATTATCTTTAGTTAAGGAAGAAAATTTTTGAGATATGTCATCATTCAAAAAATTTTGATCATATATTAGTTGAGTATTCTCTTGAAAAAGAGCGTCAGAGTTGTCAAGAGCACACGAGTAAAGATTAGATAAATGGGAGAATTGGTTTGAGAGGCTTTCATGCTTGGTTCGATATTCTGTTGTATCTGATTCATGGTGAAGTACCAATCTTCTACATTTCTGGATGGATTCTATAAAGGGGAATGGGTTTTAATGGATGTTTCAAGCATATGAAGAATATAAGTAAATAAAAGGGAAAATATGAAGATAGTAATCATACCTTTCAATTCATCATTTCTTTTACGAAGAATCGCACAGTCGAGAGAATTATTCTGAAGATGATGATTTTCTTTACGGAGATCCTCGCATTCTGCTTGAGAAGATTTCAAAGATTGGCGAAGAAATTCAATTTCTTTTTCCAAGGATTGACGTGAAGAAGAAATGTCTGGATTGACGAAATTATTTAGAACTTCGCAAAATTCATATTGCGAACGAACATTAGTAGACTTCGCAGTATTGGTCAAAACCTCAGATAACATTCGAAAAGTTGAATAAATTCCATCTCGAATTTCCTGAGGAAGAGGAGAAGAATTTGAAGGAATAAGAGCAAGCTGCAAATTGTCTGGAGAAATAGCACTCAAAGGATTTGGGGACAAGACAGATTTTTCAAAAGAAGAAGTTGAAGAAATATTTTGCGAGGGTTGTTTTTCAAGAGAAGAAGTTGAAGAAATATTCTGTGAGGGTTTATCTTGAAGAAGTGTTGATAAATTGACACTGATGGGAGATTGAAAGGTAGGTAATGGAGTAGAGGCAGGAGTGTGTGAAGAAGCATTTTCACGAGGAGGAGAGGAAAATTCCTTATCAACTTCAGGAAGGAAATCATCAATCGGAATTAATGGTGTGGGTTTAGTTATTCGAGATCTCTTACTAGGGTTTGGTTTTTCGCCAACCTGCGAATCAAAATGTAGATTAAAAACTGAGGAAACAATATATTGTTCAAGAAAGATGGCAAAGTATTTTAAATACCTTTTGATTCTCAGATTTTCTTCTTCGTGGATTAAGGCTTGGATTCTTTAGTTGAGATTTCATCTGAGGAGTTATTTTGCTGAAATAAACCAAAATCAGATAACAAATTATACAGAAATCAAAGAGGAGAACAAATGAAATACGCAGAGATAGAAGGAAATTACCTTGGAGAACTCATGAAGATATAGTAGAAGAAAAAATTGCAGAGAAAACAGTAATAGAGAGTATGAGTAGAAGATAGAATTGCGGAAATAAGAAGAAGAAAAGGAAGAGAATATAAAGGAGTTATATAAGGGAATAACTAGAAAAGAACGGTTACAAAAGACGTGTCAAAATTTTAAAAGACTAAGTAATGGTTATGTTCTCACGATTATTTCTTCTTCGTAGAATTGACATGAGAAGAGGCAAGATGTAGGTACTGAATATCGCAGGATAATAGTTCACGAGTATCGTAATAAATAAAGGAGAAAAGAATTATAAAATGATACGATAATAGAAGTAGCGCGGAGAAATATGAAGTTTTGCGAGGATGCAATAATGTTGCGAGTATGAGTTGCGATACTTCGCAACTCATATACAACTGTATAAGTTTTACTATAAATAGGAGTTCAAATGTAAAATTCGAGAGGTTCTTTTAGTGAGTGTTAGAAAATATCTTAGGAAAGAGAATAGAGAAAGTTGTAACTATTCTAATTCCATTTAGATACTTCTTTGTAATCAATTGAGAACATTAATAAGAAAATTGTTATTCATCATCAAGAACTTCTTGAGTTTTTACTAATTCTATTGAGGGTGTAGTTGTAGGTTATTCTGCAACTATAGTGTACCTCGGCGCCTTGATCACATGAAGGAAGGAAGGAAATATAACTACAGTTGTAGGTACTGAATATCGCAGGATAATAGTTCACTAGTATCGTAATGAATAAAGGAGAAAATAATTATAAAATGATACGATGATAGAAGTAGCGCGGAGAAATATGAAGTTTTGCGAGGATGCAATAATGTTGCGAGTATGAGTTGCGATACTTCGCAACTCATATACAGCTGTATAAGTTTTACTATAAATAGGAGTTCAAATGTAAAATTCGAGAGGTTCTTTTAGTGAGTGTTAGAAAATATCTTAGGAAAGAGAATAGAGAAAGTTGTAACTATTCTAATTCCATTTAGATACTTCTTTGTAATCAATTGAGAACATTAATAAGAAAATTGTTATTCATCATCAAGAACTTCTTGAGTTTTTACTAATTCTATTGAGGGTGTAGTTGTAGGTTATTCTGCAACTATAGTGTACCTCGGCGCCTTGATCACAGGAAGGAAGGAAGGAAATATAACTACAGTTGTAGGTACTGAATATCGCAGATAATAGTTCACTAGTATCGTAATGAATAAAGGAGAAAATAATTATAAAATGATACGATGATAGAAGTAGCGCGAGAAATATGAAGTTTTGCGAGGATGCAATAATGTTGCAGAGTATGAGTTGCGATACTTCGCAACTCATATACAAAATTGTATAAGTTTTACTATAAATAGGAGTTCAAATGTAAAATTCGAGAGGTTCTTTTAGTGAGTGTTAGAAAATATCTTAGGAAAGAGAATAGAGAAAGTTGTAACTATTCTAATTCCATTTAGATACTTCTTTGTAATCAATTGAGAACATTAATAAGAAAATTGTTATTCATCATCAAGAACTTCTTGAGTTTTTACTAATTCTATTGAGGGTGTAGTTGTAGGTTATTCTGCAACTACAAGTGAGACCATAAACGTCTGCGAGAATGATAAATCAGGTAAGAAAAGATAGTGAAACATAGAATTATGAAGGAAAAGAAGAAGGATATCATACCTAAGAGTTGTTTGTTAACAGTATCGATATTGGATACTTTGAGCGATTGTTGAAGAAGATTATTCTCAAGTTCTTTATTCTTATCGCGAAGATTAGCAAGTTCAGCTTCCATTTGTTCATTTTTCTCGCGAAGATTAAAAGATTCAGATTTTAGTTCTTCATTCTTTTGACAAAGAATAACATTCTTCTGTTGAGAAAATTCACGCCTATTATCTAAATCAGAAGCAACAGCAAAAGCAGCTCTTCCAACCTGCGATAGAACTATATAAGTCAAAATCTGGCAAAAATATCAATAGATACATAAAAAGGATGAACAAATAAAAGCATACCAGACTTCCAAGTGAATTTAAGAGACTTGGAGTCAGCGATCTTGAAACCCCGCGAAGGGAATTACTGTCATCTAGTATGGGAGCATCGCAGACTTTGGAGAGGGACTGGGATATTTCATTAATAGCTTCATCTCCATACTCATTTGGGATACCAAATATATTCTTGCCAAATTTTTTGGATAGTTGAGCCATTGCAGACTCAGAAGAAGAAGAATCCTTTATGGAAGGAAAATTTTGGATAGTTGAGCCAACGCCAAAATTACCATCATCGTTGTCCTTATCAAAATTTTCTGGAATAGGTTGAGGAATTGGAGAAGAAGAGAGTTGGGTTTTTCTTCTCTTTAAGGGAAGATCGTCAAATTCATCACTGTGAGGAGCAGTAAGCTTCCCTTTGGGAGGAGCAGTAGATTTCCCCTTGCGATCAACTGTGGACTTCACTTTGGTTCTCGCAGGTTTTATTGGTTCTAATTCTTCGATTTCCTGTGAACACAGATAAAGGTAAGAAATAGGGGTTACAATATATTGTTAAATCTAATGAAACAATATTTCTTACTTCATCTATGAAGGATTTAAGAGCTAAGAAAGTGCTCGGTTTCCTAAAAGACTGGTAGCTGAATTTCATTCTGTCAATCTGGAAAAGATTGAAGTAATTAGCGAAAATATAAAAACATGAGGAAGATAGTGAATAATAATTATACCAAAGATCAGAGAGAACATACCTCTTTAGTTCTTTCAGGCCAGTTGAAAACCCAAGGTTGATATTCTGAAAGATTCGCGGGTAATGCGCAAGAACCAGAAATATAAGGACCCTCAAGACATAACGAAAAAATGAACCACTTGTCATCGCTAGAATGGCGAGGGCCTTGGTTAGTAGATGTATACCAATCAATGTCTATCATAAGAACTTTATCATCAGCGAACTTTTCTTTCTTCAAGCGAACACCCCATCAAGTGCTATCCCTCTTCATAGGCACTATTTTATAATTTTCAAAAACATTGTCCACAGTATAATCTGCAGAGACAATGGGAACATCTTTAAATTGAGGATTCTTCGCAGTTTCAGGGTAGCGAGATCCTTTGTTAGCACCGCGAGAAGCATATTCAAGCAGCAATCGAATACAATCCCCACCCAATTGATATATCGCTCGTGAATCTCTCGTCAGAAATTATTTCATAGAATAGTGGAAGTTCTGGATCATAGAGAGGAATGGAATGACCAACTTCAAGTTGACCTAGCGATACTATAATTTTCTTACGAGAGCATTGATAATCAGTGAATAATCTGAGAGAAAGTTCGGATTTAGGGTTCTGATTTGGAATTGTAGACAAAGTAAAACCTTTACTTTTGAGTTTTTCTTGCATCTCACCAAAATCAATCAAATTTTTAGCACCAGCGGCAACCATTTTTAAGTATGGGAATGAAAGAAAAGATTGGAAAATAAGAAAAGAATCACAGCGATAACAGACACGCAATTTACGGAAGAACAGTAAACTTGCATAGAAATTACGGAGAGAAAGAAGAAGAAAGTAAAAGAGGAAAAGAAAAGAATGAAAGAAGTATTTATAGAAGAAGAAATTTCTCGAAAAAGATGAATGAAATAAATGCTAATAAAATACATGAACGGTCAGATCGCAGCGGTTAGAGAGAACGTGTCGTAAAATCATTAGAAGAGAGAATACGTGAAAATAGATGGCGAAGGATACATAAACGTGTCAGAACAGAGAAATCTGAAGAGATAAGTAGTTGTGGCATTTTAAAGTTCTCATGATCTTCTCTTCTTCGCAGAAAAGACATGAGAAGAGGCAAGATGCAGGACCAGAATATCGCTACAATACCTCTCTGCGAGATTAACAACACTTCCCCGCGAGCATCACCGCAAGATCTTCAGCTACACTTCATGAGTGTCACAAAAGCCGTCAAAAGAGTGACATAATAACTGACGATTGATGATAACATGAGAAGAGCATGTTTGTCTCGCGATGGTTACAAAGCTCGCGAGAATGAATATTGTAACTATCGCGGTACAATCGCAGAACAAATCCGAAATAAGAGGAAAACTTAGCTGTCATCCACTATGTAACTACCCTATAAATATAGACCCAATATGTCCAGAAGAGGATGATGTATTTTTGAGAGTTAAGAAAGTCTTAAGGAGAGAGAAACTTCAAGAGGATAGTTGTAATCTTGAATTCTTCCATTTCTGTAAACATTTCTGAGAACAAAATAATAAAGTGTCGTTTTCAATCTTCAATGGTGAGTTGAATATAGCAAGATCATAACAAGGGTGTAGTGTGGGATTTCCTGCAACTACAGACTCGAAAGAACTGAATGATCCCATCATCAACGAGTTCTTCAACAATGAGAAGGAATTCTCTGCTCAGGCTATTAAAAATAACATGATGCTTTACTAGGAAACTTCTTGTGAGAATTCATTCTTGTGTCCAAGAAGATAACTAGGGTTTGGTATAACAAATATTGTGAGTACACAAGCTATTTCCAACGATTTCCATCTTGCATGTTTTTAGATTTATTTATTTAAATTCTAGAGTTTTTGGAAGATGAACTTGAAGTATCTAGTTATTATTGGTTTAATGTATTACAAAGTCTTATGAGATATATGTGTCCTTTACTCTTTTTGAATTGAACTGATATCTCATATATGGTCAAAAGTTAAATCTATTAAGTTTTATGAACTAAAAATAGAACAAATTTTGTGAGAATTTTGCAGTATGGATCTACTCATGGTCACACTCTTATGTAATTACTGCATTATCAACTTCATAATAATTTCTTATGTTGAGTCATATCGATTAAAATTGTTTGTTTGTTCGTAACTGGCGTTGAGATTAATTTATGTCGATTTATAGGATACAAATCCATATGATTTGTTAATGTCCAAAAAAATAATTCTTTTTAATTAAATAAAGGTCACTCATGTTGTTTTCTTGGGAATGGCATCAGACGGGGGAGAATTCTTAATTGAACTTATACTTAATTGATATATCTTTACGGGGAGAGTGGATGTGAAATTTATAAGGGATGCTTGTATCTTAAATCTCCTTGTTGAGATACTAAGTATTTTGTTCTCGGTGATATCTTCTAAATTAAAGTTTATATGTATACCTTTTAAGTCTTGAAATATCTTTTGTTTGCATTCATTATGATTTTATACTTTTCGTACCTTTGCCAATTTTTATTGACAAAAAGGGGGAGAATTAATTAGTTGTTTCGCACTACATACATATGGTTTACAGATCGTTATGCAAGGGGGAGTGAATCATCATCTATAGGTTTCACCTATTATGAAAAATATATAAGTATTGACTAAGGGGGGGAAGCATATCACCTTAGTATTACTTCGAAGTTGTGGTACAATTGAACTTTGGAGGAGATAATAATACTATGTTTCTGTATAACGACGAATCAGAATATCTGTTTTCAAAGTTGTTATCGCTACGGATCTTAAACAATAACGATGTTTAGTTGACCACGTTCAGAATCATTGTAACTTAAAGTAACGATGAATTCAAGGAGTTAGAGAACCAAGGAAATCAAGCATGATGGATTTTGGAGTTTTGAAGTTATATTTCTTAATCCATATGTATTGATAATTTTTTTTCACTAAAATTGACAAAGAGGGAGATTGATAGAGAATTGCTCGGTCGAACTCACAAGTGTTGCTATCTCAAACTTGTTGTCAAATTTAGTTGACCAAAACTGTATCTTAATTTCTAGTCTACATTTATTCAAATCTCGGATTAATATAGAAGTGTGTTGTTGAGTACCAGACATCACTGCGTTTTACCGTTTGAAGGCGAAGATCAATCGAAGCTTCCGGAGAACTTTGTCAACAAAAGGTAAGTGAAGACTAAACCACATATTACTCAAGTTTTCACCTTTTTTTCTATGAGACAATGTCGCATGACTAAATTAGACATTACATTCATAATAGAAATTTTGAGTCGAGTTTATCTTGTTAATAGTTCTCGAAATATGCTAAGCTTAAGAACATTTGTTCATACTTGATGAATTTGGTTAATTTTTATTATTATTTATGACCTAAATTATGATTCAAGATTTAATCATTTGAAAATAGCCTGGAACAGTGATATGTGCCATTGATCTTATTCGGGAATATTTCAAATCGATTATTAGAAATATATATAACTATTATGAATCTGGATACATGATAGTATGCATACCGGTTCACATACTGGGACAACTGTTATAAGTCCAGAGCCGTAGTACATGTACCCAATACACTTACCGGTGTAGCTATAGTTTGACAACGACTTTTTGGTACGCATACCCGGTATCCATATCATAAGAATTTTGTGGACTCGTGAACCAAGAAGGTACGCATATACCTAGTATGCACACTAGAAAAGATATATTGTTTTCCAAACCCAAAAGGTAAGCATACCCAGTATGCAAACTGGAAAAGATCTGCGGATTCCTGAACCCATTTTTGTATTAAGGGTATACAAATCAGGTACACGTACCATGACAAAAATACTCACGAAACATGTATACAATACACGTACTTACCCTGTCGAATATTTTCAGATTTATCAGAATTATTTCTATGAGATAATCGACATTTGAGCAACTTTCTGAAAACACTATCTAGACACGATTGATCACATTTGTGACTCAAGATTAAAGTCTTAAAGTGTTATATGAAAATGGTTAAGATTATTGTTCGACTGGCTAGTTTCGGCTAACCTTTCATGAACAAGTCATTGTAGATGGTTCGGTTACAGTTGATGCGTGTCATAACCACAACAAATTAATCAAGATATTTCCCGCTAATTAACTGGTGATATAGCGGTAGTAAGAGATCGTTCCCACAGAGAGCTGTGTAATTGATATGTTATTTGATTCAGCAAAATAATAAAGACAAGAGGGATTGTTTTATCAAGTAAAATAAAAGTAATAATAACAAATAAAAGAAAGAGATGATTAAGGAATCCTTCGCCGCTACCGAGCGATAACTGGATTAGTATACTTATCTATCTTCGTTAGAACCATTCATCACCAACCGTAGAATAATAGCTAGCTCAGTGCTATCCACAAAACTCCTTTTACCTCGGATACAGAAGCTCTCCAATATCAGATTATATCCAACCGAACCACCAAGTAGTATCTCACTCAAGGTGTAATCCAATCGAATGCTTTAGGCTTTGTGAATTACGTTGATCACAGTAGTTAAACTCTTAGCTCAAGGTCCACTTGTTGATGTTTTCTTCACTTGCAATTGCTCTACATAATCCCTTTGCAAGGTCTCTCGATTTCTACTTGTGTATGAATTATTCGACGATTACTTATTTCCTAACTCAATACTAGCAATAGAATGATCAAAATATTAATCTAGCGTGCACTCCAAACAATCTAATTAATCAATCATAAAGCCTAAAAATAGTGAAAACAAACGATGATGTGATTAAAACTCAGAAAAAATTTATATAATTAATAAAGCTTCACGCTTAGAACATTGAATTCATCCTCAATCAATAAAGTTTAGGCTCTCATGTTTACACCGTTTCCCGGTTTCCCCCTAACTACAAATTTGATATGTTATATGAAGAACCAAAAGTTTATTATGAGATGTGTGATATATTTTTTAGGTTAAGAAGTATCTTTTATAGATATCCAAGTTGTAGAAGTGCCCGTGATCAATACCCATGCAAAGCAGTTGCTAAAACTAATCAGAATTCCCAAAATAAGTCACGGCCAAGTCTGGCCATGCGAAGAAGTCGCATAAACACATCCTATTGGTATCGTGCAGCAGATGTAGAAGTCCAGCCCATTTCATATTGGCCTGTCAGTCTTACGGAACTGACAGCCTACTCTTTTGCCTTGACTATGATGGTGAGTTTTTAAAGTGGGTATATTATTTATATGTCCCTACTTTTGACACTCAATAAATATATCCTAATTCAACAATAAATATGTCCCTACTTTTTTTATAATCTTATTTATTTAATATTAGATTACCTTAATACCCTCACCCATATAATATTTTTCTTTATTTCAAAATGGAACAAATTTTTTCCTCTACCCCTTCACCACCACCATTAGCACCACCACCGACAACATTCAACTACCATTCCACCACCACCGTTCAACAACCACCATCTACCAACCACCACCACCACTAATATTTCACCACCACTCCTTAAGCACGACCATAACACCACCACCAGTCCTCCACCACCACTAGTCTGTTGCCGCCACCACCACTAGTTCGTCGCAGCCAACCCCACCACCACCGTCGCCGTCTCCGCCACCACTGGTTCAAATATTTTTGTATCAACAGCAGTAGCTGATCCAAATAAAAATAGAACCAACAGTATTTGATCTAAAAAAAGGATCAATAGTAGAAGTTGATCCAATTTAGTGGATCAACTTCCATTGTTGATCCACTAAAATTGGATCAACAATGGAAGTTGATCCATGTAAAATTGGATTAACAATGAAAGTTGATCCATGTAAAATGGAGTGAACTTGGCGTGAGTCGAACACGCATCATCTGACATGGAGTCGGCCATGCTACCATTGCACCAAAATTTCAATAGGAGTTCAAAGGATCAACAACAGTACTTGATCCCATGCAAAATTGGGTCAACAATAGGAGTTAATCCAATAAATGAATCAACAACCGTAGTTGATCCAAAAAAAAAAGGATCAACATTAGAAGTTTATCCAATTTAGGGGATCAACAACAGTAGTTGATCCCCTAAATTGGATCAACACCACCATAAATAACAGCCAACGACAACCACTGACAACAAGGAAATGAAGATGCATCTACAAAGTAACAAGTTTGAACAAAACTAGCTAATTAAAATTCATTAGTAAAACAATTGATTAACACCTTCATCACTGTCGCTGTGTGATATATAATGTTATCATGAAACATGATATATAATGTTAAAACAAAATATAAGAGAATTGGCAGGTGAAGTGAAGCCATACGGACCCAGTTTCTAAATGGAAAGGAAGAGGTTGAATTTCCAATCTAGGAAGATAAGTTACCGGCTTACCACTTGATACTACTGAATGATTCAAAGAAAATAACACAAAAAATAATAAGCAAATAAAGAGCAGCACTTGGATAGAAGGAATAGTCATTGTTTATGGTGAATTACAACAACAAAAACCATTGACAAACACGCAAATATAATTTAATCAATTGGTATTACTAAGAACTAAGTCATTCGCATTTGCATGTTACTTTCTGAAGGAACAAGTACTCGTACGAATTAAATACCAAAAATCGTTGAAGACAAGAATCTTGGGGTTATTTTCGACAGTAATGAGGTTTACTCATATATACAGAAAAACAATAACAGATCTAAGTTTATACCTTTTCTATTTCGTAACCGTGGTGGTGGTGTTGATTTCTTGATGATTTTCTCGCTGACTCATCAACAGATCTAAGTTTTCTTGTTAATGCTTCTCCGGATTTAAGTTTTGCATCCAAATCGAGTAGACATCGATCTAATCGATTGTTTAAAAGTTGGGTATGGTGTTGTAGGTAGTGGATTAGGTAGTGACGGAGCTGATAATTGCAACGATGAAGATGGTGTAGGAGGCGAAGATGGTGGTGGTGGTGCAGCGATGAAGATGATGCTGGTGAGTTCCATTGATTTTTCTCCGAGTGAGAAATAAAGAAGAAACGAGTATAATATACAAAAGGTTAAAAACAGGACTATGACAATTATTATTTTTATTGATAATTTCAATTTTTCCATCACAGATATTTGTAAAGAGACTTAGGGATATTTGTGAAGGTCCATAAAAAGGAGGGACAATAATTCAATTTCCACTTTTAAAGTTACGGACTTTGTTTTTCTTCTCTCAGGAAGTCACGGGCATACATATTACCTTGAGTTTTTAGTTCCCCTAAACTTTTATATTTTCGGCTATTTCTCTCACGGATACTTCCCCTCCATGATATTTTATTTCTTCTGGATTTTGCTTCCTCGACCTCATGATTTCTTAGCTCCTATTTTATCTCGTCTTCTCAACACTACCACCGACTTTCTTCTCTGAGCTCAGCCAACTCATCATCTAACTGCCAAAACAAACTCGAGCTTTAACTAACCACAACAACTTACATCCCGGCATTCTTTTCAAACTCCTCCATCCATCGCAACAAATCAGTGTTACCAACTCCATGAATTTCTTCTTGATTCAGCTCTTCCATCACCGAGATCATCAATGGAAGCAGACTCGAAAATACCAGTAGCATTAACTATTCAACTCTATTCTTCTTCGACAGACACCATTAACAGTAAACTCGATCAGCAACCTTGCATTATTCACCCATTATCCCATAGTTGTGACCTCCTCAATCCATTCACCGATAATCAACACTGCCAGACCCTCTCCATCTTCATAGAAAACTGGTTTCCTTCCAAAATCCAACTGGTAGCACCATATCTTCCAGTGACCTCGAGAATAGATCACAGCGTTCCTGGTTTCTAGAGTTCTTCCTTCTTCGCACTCCATTAACAACCCATTAACTCTGTTCACAACAACCAAGACCGAGCACCGTCAGCTTCTTACTCGTTGTCTCTATCAATCAGTATGACAACCATCTTCTCTGCAACATCAGTTCTGATCATCAGTCATGCTCTTCTCCTTCCATTCATCTTAGAAAACAATTATTAGTTAGATCTCTTGTCAGATGCTTACAACAGCGTCACCTTCTCTGTCATCACCACTGTTTCATTGACCTCCAACAATAGCCATTGATTTGCTTCATCATCGCCAGCATCCAACTCCATCAGAAACCCAATGATCTTCCCAATCTCCCATACAAAATCGAGCATACCAATAATATCAGTAGCTTCTCCTTCCATCGATCCCTTCCATCAGTCTTCATTACCTCCACAGTCTACAGATGTAACCATATCACCAAAGCAATGTGTTCTTCCCATGATTGGTAAAGAGGAAGAAGGTGGCATCCCTTAACATAAATATGGTGCCTTAATAAATTCTGCAACAACTTCGCGTATTTTGACTTGCCTCAAATGCCAATAAAATCTTCATACGATGTCGAAATGACTCCGTTCTTTCACCATTGACTTCGTCTTTTCACCCTCTTCAAGATGATAACAAGAATTCCTATATTTCAAAGAGTTCCACTTGGTCTTTATCCCTTCTCCGCCTGCGGACAAATATGTGTCAATTCACTTCTTTTGGATGATTCACCTAATAAAACGTAATAAAACAAAACCAGTGTAATATACAATAATTTGAAAGAAACTAAGCAATTACTAGCATGAATTCGACACTAAATATATGCAAAATATGCACTTAACAACGGTTCATCCAAACTAGAGTGTGTATTCTGTTATGTTAATCTCAAGTCAAGATTTTCATCTAACAGTGATTATTGATTGCTTGATTCCAAAGCTACCTTAGATTAAATCTAAAGCAACCTTGATCTTGAAAGTCTATATAAGGAGAACCTCAAACAACTGGGATTTTTGAATCCCTGACATTATTCTTGTGTGCCCTTGTTGTAAACTAGAGCCGTCATCTCCTTTAAATATTTTTAGGTTTAGTAATTAAAAAGATTTCACTTAGGGATTCATGAAACCAGGTCCAACTATCTTTATCTTGATAGTTCATATATCCTGATCTTGTTTTGATTGTTGATCCTTTAGCTCCAACAAGAAAGATAGATAGAAATCACAAAGTTTCATCGTCTCATACATTGTGATTCCACAAGTATCTACTTGTAAGGTGAATAATAATCTAGGCTTCTCTTTGGGAGTCATAATACCAGATTTTGAGGTCTGCTAGACTTTGTCTATTGCAATCTATTTCCTACCTCACCTTGATCTTTGATCAAAACGGAAATCACAGATAGGCTCATCTGTGGGAAGAAAATTGGTTTAAAGTCTTCAATTGAGTTGAAAGTGAGTGGACATGAGTGTTCCACATGCTTTTGTATTACGTTTTATGTATGCCTATTACATAAAGAAAGAGAGAAAGAAATCTAATGAAATCTAATTGACTAGAAGAGGTAGAGAGTAGCCAAGAGCCCTCACATCCATTCAAAAAAATTACTTCAAATCTCTTTACTAATTCAATCATAAAACCAACAATTGGTATCAGAGCTTAGAACTATTAGATTTGATCTTGGTGATTGAAAAAAAATATATCAATCAATACCCATTAAATATAAAACAACAACAGTCGGTATCACTTTTATTTAAAGTCTTCATTACATTAACTATATGATTCTTCTACTACACTTTTAACTCTTAGGTTGTAAAGGACGTCAGCTAAGGGAATCAATTGCGCAGAGTCTTGCGAGATTCAAGAGGCGTAAGGAGTGCGACTATAATTGAATCACTGAGATAGTAGATTCGGTCTCAACTACATTCCAGTCCGAAGTATTGATAGCAGTCTAGTGTCTGCAGCGTCTTAATACAGTTTGGTGTTCAAATCTGGACTAGGTCCCGGGGTTTTTCTACATTGGCGGTTTCCTCGTTAACAGAATTCTGGTATCTGTGTTATTTCTTTTCCGCATTATATTTTCTTCCTTCCTCCTACCCGGAAAATCTCAAAATCACAACATCTTCTTTTTTGGAAAAATATGGCCTTTAAAAATTGTTTTAATTTTAAAAAATAATAAGAAAACTAATTTGAAAACTAAAATCAAATTAAAACAAAACAAAGAAAAATTAACAAAGGTGACTAAATAATTTACCTATCTTAGGGCACCTATTCTCACCCTACTACCACTACTTCTTCCACCATCACATTATCGTCACCAATACCCACCACCATTATCCCCACCACTGCCTACCATCACAACCACCATTAATGCTTACTGATATGGTTAATATCAAATGAATTTATTATCTATCAACAAAAATATATTCATTTGATTAATTAAAGAAACATTTATAATGAAATATCAATTCAACATTTAATATTAAATTTTAATTAAACGTGATCATTTATAGCGGTAGATTTATGTTCTCTGCAAGTATAAATTTGATCGTTCTTTATCTAGCCTAACTTGTCCAAACTTTGTTTTGTATTTTGGAAATGTAATCAATTTTATTTTAATACTAAAAAACGTGATATTCGATCGGGTAATATAAATAGCTGGGATCCCATTTGGGTGATCTAGCGGTCATGATCCTATTGTCTTATATGATTTAGTATCCTCCTCAAAATATTTGCGTTTTTCCTTACCTGTTGTGCTAAAACATCCAACTACATTTATAAAAATAAAATGTTGCCCATTTTGTAAAGACACAAAACTATTATTGTCCACTACTATTCACTAACATCCACCATCGTACGTAAAAACCAGCCACTATTTTTTCCAACACCAGTAATGTTACCACCTCCACCACTCACAAATACCCGCCACTGTTTCCACCATCCACTGCTTCTTTCACTACCACCATTAAAAATTATTAATATAATTTTTAACTGGGGTGACTGTAGTTCAGTGGTAAAGTCATTAGGTGATGATACCAGTTACCTGAGTTTGAAACCCGCCAGTACCAAATTATTTACCGATCAATATATATATATAGTTTTTAATAAACTTATTTATTAATAAAAATTTGTATTTATTAGATTCATTAAATGAACATTTATCATGAAAAATTAATTAATCATTCATCATGAGCAATTAATAGGACACTAATTAATAAAGTATTTATAATGGTTAGTTGAAAAAACCACGGCCGTAGATTTATCCCTCCTATACAAATCTCGGCCGCACTTTATCTATCCTAACTTAGCCAAGCTTTGTTTTGTATTATAGACAAGGAACGTATGCAAAAATACAGGATGAGATTAAGGAACGAGGTCACTATACAGGATGAACGGAGAATCAAATACTTGTGACGCCCCAAAGACCAAACCTGCTTAGTTGATAGGATCCCAACCTAATTAAATATCAGATCCAGATTATCTATCTTAAGAGCCATATATAATTACATAAAATACTAACAACAAAATCCGAACTCTCTAATACTATATAATTGATAGCCTCTCATGTGATGAGATATATTAATGTGTTGTTTACAAAATAAAGAAGTAATACATATAATAAAAGATACACAACAACAATAAGGGGCGGAACTACAGCCAGACTAGGGCTGGCTTAAGCCACCCCTAAATGCCCAATAAACCTTTTTTTTCACTACCTAATTTAGTTGAGCTGATAAAAAAAAGAATAAATAATAGGCTTAAGCCACCCCTAAAAGTCCAAAGCCACTCCCAAGTTAAGTTTCCAGTTCCGCCACTGACAACAATGGATTCGATAAAGCTCTAATCTAAAAAAATGATTATCTTCGAGGGCTTTATTTCTTCTGTTTACTGAAACTGAAGTGGGAACGAGTCAGCACATCATCCCAAAGGGTGCCCAATGGAAACATATAACTTCTAAGTAATCACTAATATGTTTCACAATTATAAAAAATAGTAATTAAACATGTCACCGTGCATAACGTGCATAAGAGTAAATTCCCAAAATACCTCGATATAATATTGCCTCATTTGATCTATTAACAACATAAATTAGGATATGAAATAAAAAGTAATACTATTGCGCTTTACGCGCTAGATAGCTATATTGCACTTCCCGTGCCAATTACACGCAAATATGATCTTGAAAGTAAAGGCACATCATGCTCGCAGTTGGAAATAAACTTAATGATTACAAGAAGGTTACAGAGTTCCCACCTTATTTGATGACAATCCACGCCTACCTTGTATTCCTCAATTCACTGGTTCATCCTATGAATCGATTGTTGTTAATATAGACTAATTTGATCATTTTAATAAGTTCATTCATCACCATCAACTTTCCAGATTATCAATACTTATTATCATCATAACTACTCAAGCTAGAACATCACCATGATTCTTCTCTAATTTCTAACACTTGTCTTCTTCTTGTTCTATCTAAGAACTCTCTATTTATTTCTCCAACTCTACTTACATAAATCTTTATCATCAACTTTCCTAACAACATCAAGAACTTCCACAACCTTACCTTTTTCTCTTCCATAAAGAGAACTCTTTTGAAACACTATCTTACTCACTAGCTTTCTGTCAAACTCCCATTTTCTTCTTATCTCGTCAAATACACCAGCTCTTTCTTAAGTTAAAAGAATATATACTTCAAACCCGCAACTATCCATTTTATATTCATGTTAATTAACAAACCTAATTAGATATTAACCTTACATAAACGTATTTATTACTAACTAAAACTAGGTTAAGTTATAATAGGTTTTACTATTAGAAACACTAGACAATTACAAAGGGACATCCAATCTCAAATGGTAAAGTCTGGTCAAAAGTCTCTGACTTGCGTGGTAAAAGGTCACAGTCAAGCTAAATTGACTAAATTTTGACTCTAATTTCTGATACTCGTATCTTCATCGTCTGGAGCCGATTGACGCGATCTTGTAGTGCATTTCACATAACTTTTCGAGATTTATCTAGTGATACTAATTTCATGTCCAAATTATTATTTTATTAATTTCAATTAAATTTATTGTTCATATTTAATTAATTACATCATTATCGGCTAAATCGTCTCTTGACTGGTGTAATAGCGTACACGAGATAGTGAATCCTTACAATAATGGTCTTCATATGACTTTTTATGCGTTCTAGAATATTCATATTTGATCCCCTTGATAACGTAGTAGTAGCAATATTTAATGATTGCATTCAATTAGGAAATTTAGCATTTGATTATTAATGGCAGTGACTAGATACAACCCATATAAAAGTTAAATGCAACCTCACTTCAAAAATAAAATATTTGTTAATTACCTCCATGTGGGTAGAAAACGCCCACTGTCATCTTCTCTAACTATTTTTTTTGTTCTGCAACCAAAACTTCATTAGGGTTCATTATTTTTTAGATTGTAAATAGAATTCGTATAATCATAATTTTTTTAAGCTTCCGGAACACAATCTTGAGGATGAGAAATTTGGACAGTTTAATTTGACAACACATATTTAGATAAATATAAAATACCCTAAAAAATAATCTAATGTCATAAGAAAGCGAATGAGAAAGTTCAGATTCAGATGTTTAGTTTAGAAAAAGACGAATGAAATAGGAATAATTATTAGTTTATGTTTAATAGGTAATTCACAAACACAAGTCGAAAGTATGCATTTCCAATCATGTAATCACATGGGTTGATTTAATGGTGTACGTAGAGAAAGGGTTGACAGTAAGAGAAACGAAGATGAAGAATATGGAGATAAGTGGGTGGCTTGTACCCACATAAAAATGGTTAAAAAATATTATAATTTTAGAGAAAGGTTGTATTTAACATATGTGTGGGTTGTATTTAGTCATTGCATTATTAATATAATAACTGAGTGACAATGTATATATTTCTCTTGTTCTCCCACTCAAAAACAATTAATTTGAAATGTATTGAATTCAATTATTTGGTTTGAAATGATATCATTAGAATACTCATGCTAATACTCCCTCTGAAGTTATATGATATTTGAGAGTTACAAATAGGTTATAAGGTGGAGCAATTTATGTTTGTGAAATTGACATGGGAATTGAAGCATTATATATTTTGATGACCCTAAAAGTACAATCGATATTAGTAACAACGCAAGTAATCCTCGGGATGATTATATACACACTTCGGATTTTATTCCCACCATGTGACCATATGATTTGTTGATGCAGGGTTGTATCACGTACACCTAAGATCTTTCATTTAGAAATCATCTCATTCCCACCGTGTGCACTGTCAAATATGAATGTATGGAGGAATTGTGGTAATAGATAGTCAACATCTTCTTATCAATGTCAACGTTTATCTAACTAGTGGTCCCCCTTAAGAAACAAAATTGCTTCTCTTAGCTCTCGTGGTACGAAGTAACTAGAAATCATCAACACTAGAGTAAGAAAATAAAAAGCTCTTTTTTTGGTATCTTTCGCTTCAACGTTCTCGATACAGAATTTATTATGTCCTCTTGACATGCTATGTTGTTTTCCAGTCAAGTGGATTTCCATAAAAGTTAAGAACGTGATGTGAACCAATTTTACAATTCCTTTATGGATTTTGTATATGTGTGCATAGTTGTACACCATTGTCCCGCCTCATTTTTAGGTCTTAGTATTTTACATGCGCAAGGATGCAGACATTGTTAGTGAACATCTCAGCTGCTCGACAAATTTATAGGAAATTTAATAAAAATGGATGAATTAGTTCTGGCTATTTTCTGGATTTTGAAAATCTATACATAATTGTACACCAATGTCCTGCCTCATTTTTAAGTCTTATCATTTTACAATTGCAAGGATGCAGACATTATTAGTGACGTTTTAGCTGCTCGAATTTGTTGGAAAATTTGATAAGAAGTTTAATAAAAATGGATAAATCAGTTCTAGCTATTTTTGGGATTTTGTACATGCTTACCCCACTGTCTATTCTCACATTATAATAATTTCTTAATTCGCTTTATGAACATTACATATTTATTTTGCATCGAGTCCATGTCTTATGTAGCTTATAGACAAAGTATTTATTGCGGGTAATGGATTGTAACGAAGAAATGTGGTATCCTTGAAGCATCACTATCAGGATATGACATGAATCTTTAAAATATGATTAGGTTGATTATTTTTATCCTTAATCACATTACTTCATTTGCCGATACTGTCATCTAGATTTATTTGGCTTGTAAGTCTTCTATGTCTTTCCGTTTTCTGATTTTTAAACACCTTTACTTTGTTATTATCACGGCCATACAATATAATTGCCACATTAAATGAAATGTCTATGAAATATTTAGTTTGGCCTGACCTAAACATATGGTGTAAGAGGATTTAGGTTGGCCTGACCTAAACATATGAAATATTTAGTTTGGCCTGACCTAAACATAATCTAGCGACATTACGCAATATAAAATGCGGTGTAAGAGGATTTAGGTTGGGCGACTAAGGCATACTGTCTTTCCCAAGAAGTGCAGAAAATGATCAAGACGCCGAGGTACACGGTTGAGTCAAGAGTGCCGGGTGAGGTTGAACCACATCTGCCATTTTTGACAAGTCTTGGCAAATGATGCACTTGGCCCAAAGATACCCCATAGGGTGCAACCTCGTAACTATAAGCCCTATAGGAAAAAAGGATAAGAGGTTGCGATCAAAATCTGGTTGTTGGCAGAACCAGATGGGAAGAGATAACCTTGTATGGTCGATGTACGCTTCCTTGAAGGGGCAACCAGGGGGAAGATAAAGGGCAGCACCCTCCATTAGGGAGCTGATACGTGCTATAAGACGTAAATGTCACGAGGCTTCTTGTTTGCGAAAACATAAAGGCTTGTCATATTTGTGCAACAAATGAAGTTCTGCGAGCATTCTAAAAAAAAAAAAAAAAAAAGAGAAGGAAAACATACAAAAATAACTCGCAGAATGAAACAAAGAAGTTAAGATGAGATCAATGGGTTATTACATGAAAGTGTAAAAACGTCATGCGATTTCATCGCAAGACGATAATGTCACGAGGTTGTATATTCGCAAGAATGTTCAGACTTGTCATATTATCGCAAATACAAAATATTATCACAAAAGAGGTGGCAAAATAAGACCTTTACTTAGGAAGGCATGATAAGACCACAACAATTCATGAAATTTATTCCATCAATATCATTAAAGAAGTTTTACAAGAATATATATCATGAAGTCCTAACAAAGAAGACAATTCCATCAAGATCATTGAAGAACTTTGAAGAGAATATATATCAAAGAAGACAATTCCATCAAGATCATTGAAGAATTTTGAAGAAAATATATATCAAAGAAGACAATTCCATCAATATCATTGAAGAATTTTTATAAGAATATATATCACGAAGTCATACCAGAAGAGGCGATTTCATTCGCGAAAATACACAAGTAAACTTGCGAAGATGCTTATATGAATGGAGGCAACTCAAAGATATATCAATTTTACTATGGCAAAATGAGCTAAGTAACAGAAACTTGAAATATACATTGCAATAGATAAGTATTCGAATCATACTCGCATCATACAAGCATCATACTCGCATCATTCAAGCATCATATTCGCATCATAAAAGCATTGCATAAGCACTTCAAGGCATAAGCATCGCATACACATTTCATAACATAATCATTATATAAGTATTATATGCACACAAGTATTTTACAGGATAATACCGCGAAACTTCGCAGAAACATTCATAATTCGCAGGACTATTCATAGTTCGCAACAATATATTCGCAACACTATATTCGCAACACTATGTTCGCAACACTATATTCGCAATACTATATTCTCAACACTATATTCGTAGCACTATTCGCAGCATTATTCAGAAGTTTAGAAATTCGCAGAAAACCCCAGAAATTCACAGAAAAATTCAATTTTGCGAAAAAATTCAGAAGTTAGCAGGGTTACCACTTGAGGCAGAGACAAGATAAGAATAAAGACGCAATTTAATTATTCAACATTTTCTCAAGGATTCTCCTTCATAGATAAAGAACAGAGGCAACTATGGATACCCAAGAAAATATTTTATGATTCTTTATCTTCTCATCAAGAATCCTCATCAAAAATGGAACAATAATTTCACATGAACAGAGGCAATATTTATCACTCTCATTCAAGGACGAATACTTCTTATATATTTCGAGGATTAAGTACTTCTTATACTTCTTAAGGATACTTCATACTTCTTATATATTTCGAGGATTGAGTACTTCTTATACTTCTTCAAGGATATTTTATATTTCTTATACTTCATACTTCTTCAAGATACTTCACATACTTCATACTTCGCAAGATGATACTTCTAATTACTTCTTAAAGCTTCAGAACTTCGCAAAAGAATAGAGGCAAGTATATACTTTTTGATTTTGATATTCTTTCGCTCGTTCCTTCATCAACAAAGATCAAAGACTACTACAACGGATTTTTTCTTAAAGATCGCTCTTCAAGCAATATTCAAGAAAAAAGAGGCAAGATGTAGGAGCTGAGTATCACAACAAATGATAACTTACGAAATTATGGAGAGAAAAGACATCTTGCGAGCAAAGAACATTTTGCGAGCAAAGGAAATCACGAGGAAAGCAAAGGAAGTTCGCGAAGTGAAGTTACGAATGTTCGCAAGATAATTCTCAAATCCGAAATGGCGGGACAACACAACTGTCATCTTTTGTAAAATCATATAAATAGCCATTTAGGCATAAGAAAAAGGAGAGACACATTTTGAGAGAGAGGATAATTTTAGGAGGAGAGAGAAAATGTTATGAGAGATTTATTTTCTTTATCATCTTCTTCTCAAAAAATGCTAGAGCTCCAAATATTCTTTAATGGAGTTTCAATTGTACAATCATGTAATTACATACAATCACTAGTGAAGAACCGTGGATGTAGATCACATTGATCGAACCACGTAAAATTTTTTGTGTCTCTTTTATAATTTTAGTACTTTAATTCTTAGTTTCATATCAAATTAATTAGGTTTAGGAATCATTTTAATGGATTAGTATGAGGGTGTAGTTGTGAGATAATCCGCAACTACAAAACGAAAGTCAAAATATAACTAAGTCAACGTTAATTTCAAGTACCAAACACAAAGCTGGGCAAATGTTAGACCAAACTCAACAGATGGACAAAATCTAAGTACCAAAAACAAAATAACCTTAAGAAAAATTAATATTTATTCTTAAAATAAAGCTTAAAATCAAAATTGTAGAAACGTTACGTTCTGAACTGGAATATTTCATGAAAACCACCCTAAGTTCAATTATAAAAAAGGTCCGAGAGGAGATCAGATAGATCCGAAGGAATAAGAGTCAGATAGAAAAAGTGAATCCTTACAAGCAACAACATATAAAATGTTGAATGTTTTCATGAAATTTTTAGTATAAGAAGTATGAGAAGTATCCATATCACATCTTTAAATCAAAATTATTCGATAGAAATATAGGAATTGAATTTTCTCTGTTTTTTGCAATTTTGAAGTCTTTGAAAAATTTTGAGATCTTTTAATTTTTGCGATGAAGTAATTTTAGAATCTTGCGATTGTGTCGCTTTTTACCAGTCTAAAAAATCTTTAAAATGTTGTGGAATCTTTGAAATTTTAGAAATTTTGCGAGTATATAATTTCAAAAATCTTTTATCTTCCGTAAATAAAGTATTAAAGGAAATGGTACTTACCTTTTTACAGGTTGTTGTTTTTTCTTGCGAAGTAAATTGCTTGCTTGCAAAATGAGAATTAAATTTTTGACTCGCCATGAAACTCATACTTCTGGTGGATTGCTTGTTGGTCACGAAGTAGTTTTCTTCTTCCCGAAGTAGGTTATGTTGATGCAAGCCTTGAAAAGTATATACAAAGTAAACATTCACGAAGTTAAATAGTTGCGAACTTAAATGAATATTCGTCAAGTAAATGGTTGCGAAGTAAATGTTCACAAAGTTAAATAATTGCGAACAAAGAAAATGAAAATTCGGTACTTAAAGTAAATTTCCACGAAGTAAATGTTTGCGAACTTCCCTCTTTATTCCTTTGTTGCGTCTTTGGAGTTCTTTCATGCTTTTTTTATTTGCTGAGTTGATCGAGCTAGCTGAGATTCTTGAGTGGGTTTGTTATTTTGCTTCCCTGGCTGTCTCTTAATATTTAAATTGATTAACCCAAAACCTTCTTTTACATCTCAGGAACTGCCATCAATCGCAATTTTAGGCCATATAACACGGAAAAGAAACCCATTGTTGTTCTCAACGTTGCTTCCCTGATTGAAGTTCACTTTAGCCAACCAACGTCGACAATTATACTTCCAAGTACTGCTCTTGTTTCGCTCCATTGCTCACTCGGCTGTCTCACTCAAGACGTCAGTTAAATCAAACTTTAGTCCATCCAAATATGGTCACAGCAACAACTCCTCCTCGTCAACATCAGCTCTCAAAGTAGACCCCATTCACTCTTGCGAATAATGAACTTCAACTTTTGTTTCTCAGTTTAATTTTTGTATTTTCATCATGTCCTGCTAGTGTACATTTTGCGTGTCAGTTTGGTTCATCGTTTGTGGTTGCGAATATTAAAAGCTCATCTTTTGTTTGGAGTTTGATATTGTTGCGAGGTTGATGATGAGCTTCACAATGCCATGCGAACTGAATTCTCTTTGATTCGTGAAAATAGTCATTGATGGTTGAACCAACTATTTCATTTCGTCCTTTCTTTTTCTTATCGTGGGTCGTTGTCTTCGTAGATTTTCTGACGAAGTAAACTTCATTGACTCTCCTCTTCGTTTGAGTATGTTACAAGCTGTACCCTCTCATGAAACTTATATGCTTCACAGTATACCAAGACAGGAACACGAAATGCATGAGAAACCATAGCACCATGAGGCAACAGTAGTAATAGTATTAATGGTCTGCCCATTATTTGTAAACAGTAGTAAGACTTTTCAAAACTTCTTCTATATCTCCTCTGCTAATCATTTCTTATTTACGAACATTCGTAAGAAACATTCTTTTCTAATCATTTCTGCTCAAGTTGCTGGGTCACGCAAGAGGAATTGCAAGCCAGATATCTTCAGTTTGTTGCATACAGGATCGTTGCTTTCAGGATCCACGAAATGAAAAACAGTATTATCCATGAAATAGAAAACAAGTGCAACACTAGCCAAGTCACCACCTGCGAACTTTAAAGTATTTTTAACATTCGTAAGAAAAATTCTTCTTGCGAACAGTAGCCTTCTCAAGTATAATTCTTCAAGTATACTTTAATTCTTTCAATGCATCTTAGTCTTCCAGCACACGTGACTAAAGCATCCTTGTATTATGAGCATACACCATCGATACTATCATCATATGGTCCATTAACAAATAGGTAAAGTTGCTCTCCCAAAACACCCACTTCCATATATATCTTCGTCAGCAAGTAGTTGTGATTCTGTACTTCATTCGTAAGAATTAGTAGCTGCGAAATTTCTTCTTCGTATACTTCTTCTTTTGTTCGTAATGGGGATAATCTCTTTCGTAAGTACGTAAATGAACGTTTGTATGTAAATGAACGTCTGTATGTAAATCTTCTTTTGTTCTTTTGCTTACTTATATCTCCCTGGACAGTTTATGTAACTCGAATTGTCTTGTGCAAAATGAACTACTGAACTTCACCCCGTCCTACTGAATTTCTTCTTCTTCTCCCTGGACATTTCTCTGTATGATTACTTTGCAGTTTTCAATCAAAATTAACAAAAGTCTTCTTTACAAACGTTCGTAAGATTCGAACCCATGATGACATTTATCCCGTTTCTTCATAGGAATGACATTTCTTCGTCAGTGACGCAGAACTTTGCAAAAAATTTACTGCAAACGATCAGTAAATTTGGTTAGCAGTTTATAGACCATTAAGATGAGTAATGTTTTCCTATGAAGAATGAAAACTTTCCATATATTCTACTTGTTTTTGTTCTTGCGAAATGTAAATCTCTAAATCTCTAACCAACAGAAAATCTTGAAATTTGACTTTGTCAAAAATTCTTTAAACAAATTTGTAAAACGATATTTAGTTACTACAAATTTATAGCTAAAACATTTTTAAATTCAAAATTTCCATAATAAATCAATTTTCTACAAAAAGCAAAGTTTAGATCGCAAAAAATTTATTTTTCAATTTGTGTTTTGAAATTCCCAAACTTTGAAAAATGAAACAAAGAATAAGAAAAGTGAGAAGAAATTTGTCCTTTTTGGAAGCGATTGTTGACATAGCATGTGTAAATTTCATTTTTCTTGACGATTTCCCCATATCCACATCTCTCTTCCTGAACTACTACTAATGTGTTTGTTTTTTGAAGATGAAAATGAAAGAACTTCCATTTCTGTCTTCAAAACTCATAGATTCGGTACAATTCATCACCAACAGTAACCAATTTTTCTAACTTTCTTGAACCAACAAGGTTAAGTCCCTGTTTCTAGCGCCAATTGTGTAGTTGCGGATTATCTCACAACTACACCCTCATAATAATCCATTAAAATGATTCCTAAACCTAATTAATTTGATATGAAACTAAGAATTAAAGTACTAAAATTATAAAAGAGACACAAAGATTTTTACGTGGTTCGATCAATGTGATCTACATCCACGGTTCTTCACTAGTGATTGTATGTAATTACATGATTGTACAATTGAAACTCCATTAAAGAATATTTGGATCTCTAGCATTTTTTGAGAAGAAGATGATAAAGAAAATAAATCTCTCATAACATTTTCTCTCTCCTCCTAAAATTATCCTCTCTCTCAAAATGTGTCTCTCCTTTTTCTTATGCCTAAATGGCTATTTATATGATTTTACAAAAGATGACAGTTGTGTTGTCCCGCCATTTCGGATTTGAGAATTATCTTGCGAACATTCGTAACTTCACTTCGCGAACTTCCTTTGCTTTCCTCGTGATTTCCTTTGCTCGCAAAATGTTCTTTGCTCGCAAGATGTCTTTTCTCTCCATAATTTCGTAAGTTATCATTTGTTGTGATATTCAGCTCCTACATGTTTAATAATTATAAAAAATAATATTATAAACCAAGTTTATTTACTAAGATGCACTTCGTGTCTAAGTTTAGGGTTTACATAACTTGGACACCAAGTCTTCTATCTATATAAATAGAGGCTTAAACATTGTATCTTACACACTCATTAATAGAAATCTCTCTATATTTCTTCTCCCTATTATGTGTCTCCTTCTCTTTCACAACACATTATCACGCGCGTAGCTCTACTGATTAAGAGTAAATTTTTTATTTTTTTAACAGAAACTAATCAAATATTATTTCATAGTTTTGATTTTTTTTGTATGAGTTTCTACTTATGTGCTCAGTTGATTTGATTTTGTTATAATCAAATCATAAATATATTAGTAAATATTTTTCACAGTTATTTTTCCTTTTCATCATATAATCATAATCTATTGTCTATCAAACACTGATAGTATAATCGGCATACAGTGGGAAATTAATAAGATACATCGTATTGATATGGACATGATTTTATCACTATTGTCATGTTTTCCGATACCTATTTCATGTATATGATTTTTTATAGGATTTATTTTCGATATTTTGTCGTATTACTCTTTTCTCAAGCATACTTATATTTTTTCATTACTGCCCATGTAGTATTTCTCTTTGCATTCAGATGCATGAACGCAACCAACTAGTACTATTTTTGTCATATTTGACATGATCTTGCTCACGTAAAGAGAAGAATCGTCACATGCAGTTGTGCTAGTCTTTCTTTTTGGTTCAAAGGAAAAAACCTAACGTTTGTTGCTCCACTCGTATCACGAAAGTGCATTAGAAATTAAACTGAAAGATGGTCATGTTGCACACGATGTGACATAGGTAAAGGAATAATAATAAAAAAAAATCAGCCGTGTATTTTTATCCATCGTCGTCCAAACTACAATGAGTCTTCTATTCTGGTCATGGTTTACTTGATTATTTTTATTATTTTATTTCTTTTAATATATGTACCATGACTAGAAGGCAATCAGTATCGTATCCTCTTATTAATACATTTTTGACAAATCGTGTATATCAAACGGTACAAATTCGAACAAGTTTGATTTATTTTTCTTCTCTTATTTTTTTTTAATAGAGAAAATAATTAAATAAATCCATTGAAAGATGATTTACAATTTCCATTCCCCTATTGAAATTGTAATCACCAGAAATTAATTGGTGTTATTGTCGCAATTTGATTACCTTTATGGTAATTAATCACACGCATGGTTGAAAAACCTACGTCCAATTCAATTGGTATCCTTGTTCATTAAACGAAGATCATGTGATTAATGGTTTCTATGTTTTTTTTATAAGAAACCATCCGCCAGCCAACTATGCGATAATGAAAACGATAATATTCATTTTGTTAGAGCATTGCTCGGTCGAACTCGCTTGCGTTGCTATCTCAAGCGTGTTTGTCAATGTTAGTGATGAAAACATAAAGTCTTGATTTCTAGTCTACTATAGCTAAGGTCTCGGACTAGGATAGAAAATGTAGTTGAGCTCAAGAACTCCATGAAAATCATCATACAAGACGAAGGACTACTCAAGGAACCAGTGGATCTTCATCGACTAAAAGGTATGTGGAGACTTGAACTTATCTATCACTCAAAATTCTATCTACTCTATCTTCTATCTTGAGACAAAAGTCGTATTACTATATAGACTAAGAATATACACATGTGACATTTCGAGCTGAGTATATCTCGCTTATCTATTTCTCGAAATGTGTGTTGGTAAAGCTTTCGCTTTAGCCAAGTTCATCTTTACCTAGTGACGAAAGTCATGTTATGGTTCAATCACTTTGGAAATTGCTCTGACGAAAACTAGTTTGTGAATAACAACTATATGACGTCCTATGAGAATGTTTCAATGAAACATTGTTGTGGAAACACATATATGTATAAGTCCTTAGCACTTGAACCAAAGTTTGCGAACTTTGTTGATCAAGTGGAAACCGGAACTTGAGCAGTCAACCCAGTCCACGAACTCACTCCGCGAACGTGCGTAGTTCTCGAACCTGAGAATTCTGCTAGAGTTGTAGCTCGATTTTAATCCGGAAACTCAGTCCGCGAACTGACAGAAGTTCTCAAACCCGAAATGTTTTGCTGAAGTTTGTGAACTTCAACCGGTTAACTTGAGTCAGCGAACCCAGTCCGCGAACTTGAGTGGTTATGTCTAAAAAAGATGTTCGTGAACTTATGTAAATTATCTAAGGAATGCTATTGCAAACCATAGGTTTATAGTTCATGAATTGATTTGAGTGAATCAAATAGTTTTTGCTTCAATTGTGTCTTGTGTAGTGCATAAGATCTCATAGCAATTGAACAACTCTCTAACTAGTTCATTTGAGTCATTTGTACTAGTTATGGTGAAGAAGAACATGGTTGATATGAAATTTATCTTTTGGCTAACCATTTGGTTAACTAATATTGAACCAACTATTGTACACGTTTGGGTACGGTTACACAAACCCAAAATCGTCAAGTACATGTGTGTATGGCAAGCTAAGTTTTCGATCTAACGGTTGAAAGATATTAGCTTGTATCTAATCAGGTCTTCATCTAACAGTGAATATTGAATGCTTTGTTACTAAGCTAACATTGATTTCAAACCCTGATTTGAAAGACTATATAATGGAGAACTCTAGCAACTGGGAAACCTAATCCCCACACATTCTGTGTGATACTATTTTGCTAAGCTAGAGTCGATTCTCCTTTAACCTTTGGTTTTCTTATTCTAAAACCAGGTTAACGACTTAAAGACTTTATTGGGATTGTAAATCCAGACCGATACTACTTTTCTTGTAGTTGTGTGATCTGATCTTGTTTTTTCTATCTTACGAGTACAATTGTAATAATTGGATTAATATTTCTATCTCCAATAGGCAAGATACAAAATTAATCACAAACATCTTTGTCTCATCGTTTGTGATTCCACAATATCTTTTTTCGTTACGTTAATTAAGACTATTGTGAGGTGATTGATAAAACTGAGTTGTTCTTCGGGAATATAAGTCTGGTTTTATTGATTAGTTCCTGTTCACCTTGATTTATCAAAAGACGGAACAAAACTCATAGGTTTATTCGTGGGAGATGAATTTATCTATCTTGTAGACTTTTCTGTGTGAGACATATTTGTTTGTTAAAGTCTTCGACTTTGGGTCGTAGCAACTCTTGGTTGTGTGTGAGATCAGCTAAGGGAATCAAGTGCGCAGTATCCTGCTGGGATCAGAGGCGTAGGAGCATAATTGTACCTTGGATCAGTGTGAGATTGATTGGGGTTCAACTACAGTCCAAACCGAAGTTAATTTGGAGTAGGCTAGTGTCTGTAGCGGATTAATACAGTGTATGTATAATCTGGACTAGGTCCCGAGGTTTTTATGCATTTGCGGTTTCCTCGTTAACAAAATTCTGGTGTATGTGTTATTTCTTTTCCGCATTATATTTTGTTATATAATTGAAATAATACAGATTGTGCGTTTTTCAATCAATTAGAATATCCGACCTTATAGGTTCTTGATTTAAATTGATTGTCACTTGGATATTGGTCTTTGGTACTATCCAAGTTATCTCTCTTTGATTGGACTCGCGAATCACATTTGCTTGAGTAAATCAAATTGAGAGATTAAGATAATAACTTCTTGAGTATTTTCTATTGATTGAGTCTGGTTGATTCTCTAGAAAACAACTCGGAGTTGTCCATACAGATTGCTAATCGAAATATTGGGTGAGGTTGTTAGACCACCATTTTTTTTAATTGGTATCAGAGCAGGCAAACACGTTCAAAACCTCATAAGTTGGTGTTTTTAAGCGATCTGACTCTATGGACAGAGGTGATATCTCAATAAACGTACCACCAGTCTTCGATGACACTAATTACTTATGGTGGAAAATTGTTATACGCGCTTTTCTTCAAGCACATGATTTCCAATCATGGGTATATGTTGTTAATGGCTATAATGCTCCCGTTGAGGAAGTAAGAGGTGTAAATTTTCCAAAGAATATTGTTGAATACACTCCTGCAGAGATTCTTGATGCAAAGCAAAAATCCGACGGTTTGAATGCAATCATACATGCCATTACCCCAAATCTTCAGCACCATGTGTATAATTGCACTATGTCACAAGAAGCATGGGATATCATAGCAACCATATTTGAAGGAAATACCAGTGAAAAGGAAGCTAGGCTTCAAAACCTTAGTTCCGATTGGGAAAACCTTTGTATGGCAGATGAAGAAACATTTGATGAGTTTAATCACAAAGTGTCTGAAATTGTTAATGCATCTTTTGCATTGGGTAAGACTGTTCCTGAAAAGGACATTGAGATGAAAATTCTCAGATCACTGTGGTCGGTTGTCAGCCGAGCAAAAATAATTTCACTTTCTTACTTAACTAAAATATATGAAGTACGTGATAAAAAAGAGTTCGTATCCACAGAGAGGCTATTGTTGTTATGCAAATTTTCAATTTCTTAGTAACCAAGGGGAGGTTTTGATTTATCAAAGCAATAAAAAATAAATTGAAACAAATAAAGTATTAAAATAATCAATAAGGTGAAGATATTGGTCACGGGATAATATCATTCACAAACTTGTATTTTCATCAATGACTAGAATTGGTATTTTAATCTCTCATTTACTAAAAGTCCTAGGATACCTTGATCGCAAGTGTATCCCGCTAATTCCCTGATTTCATCACAACCACATTAAAAGATGCATATGTGAATTCTTCCTAGAAAGCAATCTAAAGTGTAAAAGCACAATTAAGTTTAACTCCCTAAAAGCAATAAGTTTTATGGAATAAGACTAATTAAGGCAATCAAATGTGTAAAAGCACTAATTCGATTTAACCAAAGTTATGATTCATTTGTGACTAGTAGGATATATCACTACAAGCACTACCCACTATTATGCTACTTAGAATCAGGGATAAATAACTTTTTCGTATTGAAAACCCTAATCAAGCTTTAGAAATGAATGCAAATCGGATTGATTCCGGACTCAACCAAATAAACAATAAAATCATAAACAATATAAACCATGAATCATAAACAATAAATTATTGAGACAAAACTACATCATTGAATCAAATCTTATTTGTGAAATCCACTTTATCCCATAACCAATATAAAGTGTTTAGCTACTCATGGCTTTAGAGTTCATCATAATCATAATCAAAAATAAGATGAAAAACATGAAAAATAAATGACATCAAACCCTAGTTGCCGCTCTCCTCCAAAACTCTAGTAGAAGATTCTGTGTTAGAAGAAAAATAGAAATTTTCTCCTTTTATAGCTCTTCATCTTTCCAAAATTAGGTGTTCAAAGCCCAAAGTCCAAATGATACAATAATAAGATGTCCACCAAGCCCACACACGAGAAATACCCATGTAAAATTCTGTCAAAAAATGATCGCCGAAAACTGGTGAAATGGCCGGAACTTGGCCGGAATCCGGCAAGTATCTCAGGTGACCGGCAAAGTCTACCCGATCACTGGTCAACAATTCAACTCGGTCAGGTCAACCGAGTTAAGACCGTATTAAATGAGTCAACTCGAACCAGGTGAATTAGATGGATGAGTTAGGTGACAAGTCAGACTTAGCTGGCTGAGTGGTCTTGTCCTAAGCCGTTGCACAGGCCATTCCAAGTGTTGTGTCATCTTGGCGCTACACAGCCTCATCTCCAACCAAGATGGCCCTTTACTACTCATTTACTGCTATCACATTCCTGCATCTCTGCACCAGTTCTCCTTTCTTACAACCACTGCAAGTATTTCAATTACCACCAACACCAGATGCACTCAAATTCCTTGTCTTACTTCCCTGCAATTTCACATGTATTCAACCCAAAAAATCCATTCAAACAATAATTGCAGTTCAATCACAACCATTGCAATATCATCTCTATTCTTTATTCAAACCTTATAACCTTCAGCTCAAACCAATTTACTTTTATTACCACTCTGTAGCTCCACTTTGCAGGTTCAACACCTGTCATTAGCACCAACTGCACAACACATCCATTTACATAAACTGGAACCACCAACAATTCAGCTCCATAATTCCAGCTGCACTTCTGTCACACAATCCTGACTAGCTAGCATAATTACTACAGTTCATACACTCTCGTCCCACAACACCAATTCACTGCAATTCTTCCATGTAATGTATTTTTCCTACTCATTCATCTAACTTGTACATCATTTCTGCAGTTCAGACCTGCAATTACCCATAATTCAGCTACAACTAGACTCGACTGCAACACTGTGTAGTTGTAGCAATGAGCATCACATCACCATCCATTCCCTGTAAAGCTTCAATCTCAGACCAATGAAATTCACCAACTACACCATTTATTCAAAGATAACTCCACTGTCTAGCCATTTCATCTCCACCTGCAGTTCAACACAAAACCACTAAAACTACAACTTCAGTTCTACATCATCTCATCATGTGCCAACACATAGATCCTTGCCACTTCAATTACCACATGTTCTATCTCTGCAATTCAGGTTCAACACCACAAGAACTCAAGCTATTAATCCACCACCAGGTTTCCACTTCCCTGTAATTGCTCCAACTCTTGGTAGCTGCCAATTACATCTCCATCACTATCAAGCCATGAACCAACCATCTCAGGAACAACAACACTAGCATCAACTCCATTAGCAACAACTTCAAAAACAAGCTCTCCATATCTTTAAACCTGGTGTTTAAATTGCATCCACAAACCAGCTTGAACTGCAACTCTTGGATAACCCTCTACAGCAGATGCTCAAATATCAGCAGCACAACTCCTTGTCCTGCTCATTCATTCACTGAAAATCCATTTTCTGTATCATTACCAACACCATAGCATCACCTAACCCTGGAAGCCAACAATAACCACTTTATATTCTCTCAAATACACCAACAACTACACCTGCAATGCCATTTAACACAGTTGCAATACTCCATTAGCTCATCATCAGTTCCATTCTCAAAACCTCCAATTCTTCACTGCATCAATTGCATTGTATCTTGCAGTAAAACCCAACTACTCCACCATGGCTCTGTACCTGTAATGTCTTCCATTGCAGCTTGTTACACCCAACATCATCTACAAGTAAGTATATCCATCTCTCCTGGCCACCTGAATTTTCAATTCCACCTACACAACAGTCCCATCACCAACACAGTGCTAAATCCCATACATTTCCTCCATCTGAATTGCAACCTAACATTTATCTACAGTTCAAAGCCACCACCAACTCTAGCTTGTCTGCTCTGCACTGCTCTGAATCACCTTCTCAAACCCTATAATCCACCATCTTAGCTTGAATTTCACTTCCCAGCTTCAGATTAACAGCAAATTCATCTCTTGCCACCTCAATCATCAAACCCATCTATTCTTTGAAAACCCTAACTTTTCTGTCTCTCTTTGTTTCAATTTCTTCGATCTATCAACCAACATCTTGAATTTATTTTCCTCCTCTTCTGTGAATTTCTCAATCTCATTTCCATTACTAACTTCATCTCCTTCTTAGTCTAAACAAATCCTTATTTTCAACAGCAACAAACCATCCCTGAAAACTCAATCTGCTTTCTCTCCAGTGTCATTAACAGCCGCAGCTATTTTTCTTCCCTCTCTCGATTTCAGACCACATAATGATAATGAAAAGTGAAAATAAACACTTCTCTAAATTCTAGGGCTTCTGTAAGAATTGAGAATGGATATAGCCACCCATGTGACAAAGATAAGGGGTGTTGTCTCATACATTTTGCTTGTTGGTTTCAGGGAACCGACCGCATATTCGCTTTTCGCTTAACTGTCGGTTATGGAAAACTAATGGTTCATTCTCCACCTCCTCCTTGTGCACCTCAACCCGCTCCAAGTATCTTTCGCCCATGAACTGATCCTTTTTGCCTTTAATGCTCAAATGGACAATTTCTCATTCTTTTGCTCCTTATGACTCCATTGCACCTAATAACTCAAAACTAAAAATAAGAGATGCAGTTCACAAGGATAAAAGCAAAGAAAGCATAAATACTAGATATAAAATTAGGTGTTTTAAAACACCTATCAAATTCTTCCACACTTAGACTTTGCTAGTCCTCGAGCAAATGAAACAAAACTTATTCTAAAATATACAAACAACTCTCATGAGGGTTTACTAGAGACCAACTTACTAGTTCTCCGAAATGATAGCATCCAACGCGCTAAGAAGACATAAAAATTATGCACACTAGTCATAAGAAGTTAGACACAAATATGAACACAATCTCATTATTAAAAGTTGAGAGAGAAGTAACCATCCCTTACCGAAAGAAATTCGGGTTCAGAGTGATCAAAAGTCTCGACTCTGCCTCACAAGAAAGGGTTTTATGAAATTTCTCTCAATAATAAACAACTCCTTATAGGTCACACATGTGTCCAGGTAGGAATGAAGAGAGAATCCTGTGACACGTTGAATGGTAGGAGGACAAAAACCCTCCGAATTATTTTGAAAACCCACATCTTTTATTCATTTTGGAAACCCTTTTTGTTCTGACGATCTCTAAGAAAGGAAATCAACCACTTAACGAAGGTGGGAATATGCTTACTTACCTCATTATCCGTTCGGCGTGCAGTTAGAACCACTCTCACAGCATCCATAGAAATGTCTTCGGTCTTCAATCCTTGTCTTCGGTCTTCAATTGTTGATGATAACTCTTGAACTTCGTAGAATCGTGACAATGTGACACTTTCCTTTAATTCCTTGTTGCTTGAAACTTCATTATAGATATTTCTTCTTCCATTGGCTTTATTGAATGAATACAAAACCAAAAACGAATTAAACAAACCAAAATATGATGCAATGAAAAAAAAATTCTTCTTTCCTTTTTTGTTTTTTCTTCCTTATTTTTCTTCCTTATTTTTTGTTTTTTTTTAAGATGCAAGATAAATAAAGTAAATACAAAATGAAAACAAACAAAATAAAAACTAATGATGAACCTAATGAACTTTTCTCCTGTCTTTTTTTTTTTTTTTGATAAGGGACTTAGCATAATGATGACCATGTCCCAAGTTTGGTTTTTTTTTTTTTTGAGACGAGAGAATAAAATACAAATTAACAAATAAGATAAAATAAAAATGCAAGTACAAAGGCCATAGTGTAAGTACTTTACCGCTCGATTTTTCATAACTTGTATGTCTCGATATCATAAACTTCTTGAATTCTCATCTTGATAATCTTCACTCTTGTACAATAGTCTTGAACTTGTAAAAATTCTGCTCCTTGATTTGTTGCTTTACTTGAATATGAAATATGCTCATTTCTGTACCGTTGCTTGTTAACCTTGAACGTCTTCAACTTTTCTTCAAATTTGTGATGCTCCTCTTGTTGATGATGATGGTGTTTCTATGGACCTGTTGGTGTATAGAGAGATAAAGTGGATGGTGCTATGTTTTTAATAGGTCCTGTAGCTGCGCACTTTGTGCCTCTCTTTTTTTAACTACATATATGCGGAATAATAGGAAACAAATTAGTGTTTTTAACCGATGAATAATAGGAAACAAATTATTGTTTTTTTTGGGGTGACTCACTTTTCAACTCAGCCTCATTATTCAGTTTTCTTTCACGCATGATTCATCTCTAAACTCTTATGCCTATCTAATATTTCATTTCAAAATGTTCTGTTTTCAATCTTAACTACTCTTTGATTGTTCAAGCGGCATATTTATTTTATTTTGATTCTATTTTCAACTTTTTCATGATAGCTTAACTCTCCTTATGATCCCCCTGTGTTGTGCCTGCTTCTGATTTTTCAATAATGGATTTTTCCTCTTTTGTGGTTGTGATCATAGCTTTTGCTAAGTTTTATTTCAAGCTTTTGCTTACAGGGTTGCAAAGGATTGGAATCAGTGCTTTTGCTCATAGTATTTTGGATGAGATGTCTCAAATCGGCTACAACTCAGTCAAGTGCAAGAACAGGTTATCCCGCCAATCAAGCAAAATTAGAAAATTCAAAAATTGTCTAGTCAATAGCTTGTTGTTAATTGGTTTCCTGATTTTTCTCAAACCCATCAATCATTCCAGTTGCACATTCCTTTTAAATAAGGATAACAATAATCAATTTTGTTTCCTTTTTTATGGGAATACGGATTATATGCAGTTAATCCAAATCACCAAAATCTTTTTTCTCAAACCCTATAAACCTCCCTATACTCTTCATTCCTGTGTTACCTGCAATTCTAATATCACCTACATCTATCTCCCTCAGAACCCTTTTATTCAGTTTACTATAGTTATGGAGGCAGAAAAAAATAACCAAGTTATGGATCTTGCCATCAAATTTAAGAAGGCTACTCTAGACTTAGGAAACATCAATGAAGTTGAAATCATCAGAAACAATAATAAGGAAGATGAAACGGAAGACAACTGGGATGCTAGTGCCATTGGAAAAGTCATTATTGAAGGAAGAATGAGCTATGACTCTCTGGAGAAAGGGATACTTTTCACGTGGCCCTTCATGACTATGGATAATCTGAAGATTATTGAAATTGAGCCTAACACCTTTATTTTCAAGTTCAATCAATGGGAGCTGTTAAACAAAGTAATAGATGAAAGACCCTGGGGAATAAATAAATATCTTCTAGTTGTGCATGATTACATTCCAGGTATGTGCTACACAGAAAAGCATTGTGGGTTTCAACTTTTTTGGCTACAACTAAAGTATTTACTACCGGAGCATATGAATGTCACCTCTGTGACAAAAATTGGTCAGATAATGGGTGAGGTGGTTGCAATTGAACCAAAAGATGCAATCCCAGTTGGTAATGTTCCTGTCAAGGTTTGCGTCAATGTTGATCTTTCTATGCTGATGAGGAGAGGAGCTAAAGTTTCCACCAATGCTGGTGTTACCAAATGGAAGCAGTTTTTCTTCGAAAGACAACCAAAGAGTATATGCACAGAGTGTTATATAATTGATAATTCTAAAACTGCATGTAAGGATGCGGCAAATTTCTTGAAGATGGCACACGAGAAACCTTACTTTGTGGGAAAGATTAATAATATACATAAAGTCATTAATGCAGTGCCTTTGATTACTGAAATGTCATCCTCAAAAACTCCAGTAGTCAAGAAAACTCAAAATAAGTTTGCTAAGTCTTCCAGTTTCATTCCCCCTAAAGATGGTGAAGTTATCAACTTACAAGCAATTCTTAAGGCTGAAGGCATTGTAATTGAAGAAGAAGGCAGACTAGGTAAGAGGCACATAATTAGTGTACCGGCTGAGTCTAGTTCTGCAATTAATGAGACACCTCTCCAGAATACTATGATGAATCCAACCTCGACCCTAAAGAACTCCTTACAGATCACAACTGGCGAAAACATTGCTTCTCAGGCGCTTAAGGGGGATCAGGTAACTTTTCTCTTTTATCTCTTAAATTTTAATAGTGTTTTTCTCTTTTTTATTTCTTGTTTTCCCTTCTTAGTTCTCAGTATCATTAATTACTGCTTCAGGATACCCCAATTATTTGCATTCATTGCTTTTAGGAAATTAAGTGTTCTACTTAGAATCATAATTATTCCAATAGGTGTTTTTATTACTTGTTTTTGTTTTAGCATCATTTTTCACAAACTCACTTTCAAGATTTTCAGTTATCTCTTGGTTAGTATTAACTTAGCAGATATGAAAATAGTTTCTTGGAATGTTCAAGGACTCACAGGTTCTAGTACCAGAGACCATATCAAGGATATCATTCGTACTCAAAATCATGATATTTTCTTTTTGTGTGAAACAAAATTAAATGAAGATAAAATGAAGCCACTGGTCTCTCCTTTATCTTATCCAAATGTTAGATACATTTCCTCAGTTGGATTATCTGGAGGTCTTACTATCATGTGGAAAAATGGATTTTCTTGTGAAGTACTAGGCAGTGATAACAACATGTTTCATTTAGTTGTTCAAGATGATCCAAGTCAACCAGAGTGGATGCTTTCTTGTATGTATGGCTTTGGCAATGGGGAAAGAAAAAAGACGCAATGGGAATTCATTGAAGAAACTGGAAAGAATGTAAACAGTCCCTGGTGTCTCATGGGGGATTTAAATATTCATCTTTTTAATCATGGTGCTTCTTCTTCTTCTTCTTCAAATGGGAAAATTATTTCTATGCTTCATGACATAGGATTAGAAGATCTGGTCTTCATTGGTCGTGAACATACGTGGTCTAGTAACAAACTAGGTACTGGTAAAAGAAGGTCCAGAATTGATATGGCCCTTGGAAATGCAGCTTGGTCTACTTCATTTCCTTCATCAAAAGTCTTACATCTCAGTCAAGTGGGTAGTGATCATTGTCCTATTATGCTCATTACAGATTATAATCAGCCTAAATTATGGAAACCATTTAAATTTTTCCAAACTTGGTTAAATGACAAGAAATGTGCAGTTGAAATAACTAAGGCATGGAGTAAACAAGTTAATGGATCTGCAGATTTCAAACTCATTAAGAAGATGCATTTCACAAGAATTGCACTTTCTAAATGGAATAGAGAGCATTTTGGTGATATAAATCTCAAGGTTGATTCTCTCCAACAGCAACTATCAGCCATACAAGCTTTACCTCACTCTCAAGTTAATACTTCCAAAGCTTATCTAGTTAGTGAAGAACTACAGAAATGGCATCATATTCAGAATGATTTTCACAAGCAGAAGTCCAGAGATAATTTTCTCAAACACATGGACAATAACTCAAAGTATTTTCGCACTCTTACAAAAAGGAAAAGAACTAGGAACAACATTGACTCTCTCAAAGATGGTAATGGAAATTGGTTAAATACTAGAGATCATTTGTCCAAGCTGCTTACTGATAACTTCAAGGGGATCAACGCTACCACTAATCCATAGTTGGAAGAAAGACTTTATTCTCATATTACTCCCCTAATTTCTGAAGAGGAAAACAATCTACTTATAGCCATCCCTTCTAATGAAGAGATATTGCAGCCCTTAAGAGCATGGAAAATTGGTCAGCTCCTGGACCAGAAGGTTTTCAAGCAGGATTTTACAAATCTCAATGGAGTATAGTTGGTGAAGATATATGTGACATGGTGAAAAGTTTCTTCACATCAAAACACATGCCTCTTGCTCTCAATAAAACCTACATTTCTCTGATTCCCAAAACCAAAAAACCTTCTTCTCCATCTGAATTCAGACCTATAATCTTGTGTAATACTTCATACAAAATTCTTTCTAAAATTCTGGTTGCTAGAATGAAACCATTAATGGAAAGATTAGTTTCAACTTACCAAGCAGCTTATGTGTCAGGAAGACTTATAAATGATAATACCATAATTGCTCATGAACTGATACATTCCATGAAGAAAAAGGAGGGAGAAAGTGGATGGTTGGCACTTAAAGTAGATATGTCAAAGGCTTTTGACAGATTTTAATGGTGTTTTATTCTGAAGGTAATAAAAATCTTTGGTTTTAGTAATGAATGGGTTCAGCTAATAGAACAATGCATCAGTACCAGCTCTCTATCAGTATTACTTAATGGCTCTCCTTGTGAAGAATTCAAACCATCAAGAGGGATCAGACAAGGGGATCCTTTATCCCCTTATCTCTTTATTTTGGCTATGGAATTGTTTTCAAGATCCTTATCTGTTGCTCATACTTCTAAGAAAATTCCAGGCATCAAGGCAGCTAGAAATGCTCCACCTATTAATCATCTCTTTTTTGCAGATGATTGTCTTATCTTTACTCATGCCAATTTAACCAGTGTGACTAATCTTCTTCAACTTATTGAGGAATTCAGCTCACAATCTGGTCAAGTCATAAATTTTGACAAATCTTCCATATTATATAGCAACAATATGGATCCTTCTAAGTGTGATGAGCTTAGTCATATCCTTGGAGTAAAGAATATGGACAAAAAGGAAAAGTATCTAGGCAGCCCTCTGTTGATTGGTAAGTCCAAAGTCACCTCTTTTGAAGACATTAATGTAGCTTTTGAAAGAAGATTAGCAAACTGGAAAGGAAGTACAATGTTTCAGGCTGGAAGAGAAACTATGGTTAAAGCTGTTCTAAATGCAGTGCCAATGTACCAGATGAGTACTTTCAAAATCCCAGGTAAACTCATCAAGAAACTGGACACTCAGCAAAGGAAGTTTTTTTGGGGACATAAATCAAATAGAGGTAACAATCCTGTATCTTGGGATAGTTTATGTGTGCCAAAAGAAATTGGTGGCTTAGCTTTCAGGAACCTGGAGAAACTTAATCATTATCTTCTTACCAAGGTAGCATGGAGAATAAGTACACAGCCTGACTTATTGTGTGTCAGGATATTGAAATCTAAATATTTTAAAGATGAAGACTTTCTTCATATACAAAAAGAGAGATACAATTCAAGTTGGATATGGAAGGGAGTTGAAACTGGCCTTCAAAATTTACAGCAGAATGTGGTTATGGAAATTAAAAATGGGAGAAAAACAAGAATTTGGCAAGATGTCTGGATAATAAATCTAGATCACAAACCAATACCATCTTGTCCAGTACATCTTGGTTATGAATTTGTTTCAGAGCTACTCCAACCTAATACTGCAGAATGGAATGTAGATTTACTGCATATCCTTTTCTCTTCTGACATTGTGGAGAAAATTCTCAAAATGCAAGTCCAGCTGGATGAGGAAGATGTAATAAGATGGAGACATACTAAAGATGGGTCTTTTACTGTGAAGAGTGCCTATAACAATCTAGTGGAAAATAATTACAGATTTCATGAAACTCTTAACTCAGTCCCTAAGGAGGTATGGAAGGCGCTTTGGATGACTCAAATTCCTCATAGAATCAAGCTATTCATTTGGAAATTCCTTAAAGTGATTGTTCAAACAAAAGATAAGGTTACAAAGTTTAATAATGAGGTGGACACTACTTGCACTATATGCAGTCAACAAGATGAGACCATATTTCATCTTCTATTACATTGTCAACATGCCAGATCAGTTTGGAGAATGCTTGGAATTGATGCAGATCAGGTGGCCATAAATTGTGGTTGAATTCAAGATTAGATTGTCTCATGGTTCAGTCCTTCTCAAACTAATGGAAGTGAAAACAATCATAGATGGTTACATACACTAATGGTTGGTTGCTGGTTTCTCTGGAGGGAAAGATGTGAACATGTCTTTCAAGGAAAATCCTTAAACTCTCTTTCCACCATTTCCAGAATTAATTTTCACCTACACAACTTCTCATTGGCTGCTAAGGCTGCTATCACTGTTCAACCAATTCCCCCTGACTTACCTATGCATGAGTTCTGTGCTAGTAAAATTTTTGTTGACACATCATTTGATCGACTAACGTTCTCTTCTGGCACTGGTATGGTGCTTATGACTTCTGCAGGTACAATTGATGGAATCAAGGGATCGTATGCATATGAAGTAATCGACTCAGAAGATGCAGAATACATGGCCATCCTAGAAGCACTACAATGGATCAAGAGTCTTAATATCTCAGAAATCCAACTTATCTCAGATGCGGAAGTGGTGGTCCAATCTATTTATTCGAATAATATGTTAGTCAGATGGGAAAACAACCATTTGGTTCAAAACATTAAGTCTATTGTTTCAACCTTCAAAATTTGTAATATCTCTCATGTAAAGAGGGATTTCAATAATTTAGATGATAGCATAGCTAAAAAGGTTAGGAAAGATCATCTTTTGCTAGAAGAACATGGTGATTTCTCTCCATGGATATCCTCTTTGTTCTATAGGCTTGCAATGCCTGAAACTGCTTGAGTAATTCAATTCTATGTTTATCAAAAAAAATAAAGTGGATGGTGCTAACTGCGAACAAGATTACAAGTGGTATGTAAGTTAGCAATTCGATGTCACCATCATGATTGATAAAATAACACTCAAGAGATCAAAATAGTGCTTCTATTGGTGGGAGATTGGGTAGCTCACCATTCTACCCTTAGTTTACGTACAGTGACACACACTCTGAAAGCACATATTTAGACAGGTACAAAGAATTGAAGGTCGGTACCTCTCATGATGTAACATGGGTAGTCTCCACTATAGGGGACCACTACTCTAATACCGAATTCAGTCTGCACCTTATTTTCCACTGGCATGGTTAAATCCAACTTTAACTCTCATACAAGTAAGAAACCCGATCATGTTCTCTGTCATCTCTAAGTTCAGTCACTCTTATTAGAATCTCGATGTAATCTTAGCGACATGTATACTATGTGACTTTAAACTAACTATAAGTTGGAGTTTTTTTTTTATTCACTAATTTACACAAAAGTTAAATTTCTTGAAAAAATGTACAATGCAAATGCTTAACCACTCCCCCACACTTAAACTTTACATTGTCCTCAATGTAAATTGAGTCATCCAAAGTATGTCAAGGTGGGAAATCTTACATGATAATGTGACAAGAAATCAGAAAAAGTAAATTCAAGACAAGAAAAACTAAAAACAAGCCAAGAAAATAAAAATAAGACAAGAAATACTCATCCTATGGGTTGCCTCCCATTTAGCGCTTGGTTTAAATTCGTTAGCTCGACTGTCTCCTTACTTTCTATGACTCCTCCAGAGGGAGTGCATCCCCAAAATTAGCTCTTTCCACCACTTCGGAAGTGAAATTCTCATAATATGGTTTCAACCGATGCCCATTAACTTTAAGTTCCTTGCTTGTATCTATGCTACGAATTTCTACTGCACCATGAGAAAACACATTAGTAACAATAAAGGGTCCAATCCAACGTGACCTTAATTTACCCGGAAATAAATGCAAGCGAGAATTAAACAAAAGCACTTTCTGCCCAACACAAAATTGTTTTCTAGAAATCAATGATCCTGAAAGGCCTTCGTTTTATCCTTGTAAATGCGTGAGCTTTCAAATGCATCATTGCCAAGCTCTTCTAGCTCTTGGAGTTGCATCTTCCTTTGCTTTCCAGCACCATCCAACTCCATATTGCATTGCTTAATCGCCCAAAATGTTTTATGCTCAATCTCCACGGGTAAGTGACAAGGTTTACCATACACAAGTATAAAGGGAGACATCCCGATAGGTGTCTTGTATGCGGTTCTATAAGCCCATAAAGCATCATTAAGTCGCATGCTCCAATATTTCCTTGTTGAGTTCACCGTCTTCTCTAGAATGGATTTCACCTCCCGGTTAGAAACCTCGGCTTATCCATTTGTTTGGGGATGATAAGGTGTTGCAATCTTGTGCGACACATTGTACTTCTCCAACAAGCTTTGTAAGATCCTGTTTTTGAAGTGAGAACCCCCATCGCTAATTATGGCTCTTGGAATTCCAAACTTTGCAAAAATATTAGTTTGCACAAAATCTGAAACAACTTTGGAATCATTAGTTGGGGTGGCCTTAGCTTCCACCCATTTAGAGACATAATTAACAACACAACAAGTAAGATGTAAAAATTCGCATGAGAGTTAACAAAAGGGCCCATAAAATCAATACCCCATACATCAAAAACTTCAATAAATTGAATAAAAGTTTGTGGCATCGGATTTTGGGAACCTAGATTGCCTGTTCTTTGGCACTTATCACAAGTTATACAAAATGTATATGCATCCTTAAATAAGGTTGGCCAATAGAAACCGCTTTCAAGTACTTTATGAGCGGTTCTATTACTTCCAAAATGTCCTCCGCAAGCAAATGGGTGACAAAAAGACAAGATAGAGTAAAATTCAGATTTGGGAACACACCTTCTTATTACTTGGTCGCTTCCATATTTCCATAAGTATGGATCATCCCATATGTATCGGTTTCCTAACCTCTTAAGTTTGTCCCTCTCTACACGAGACAAGTTATTTGGGATTTGTTTAGTTACCAAGTAATTCACAATATCAGCATACCATGGTTCTCCAAAGGCAATTGAGAATAGTTTCTCATCCTGGAAACTTTCACGCAATGGAATAGATTCCTTGTCCACAGCAAGACGGCTCAAGTGATCCGCAATGGTGTTCTCAATTTCTTTCTTGTCTTTGATTTCAATATTAAACTCTTGCAAGAGTAAAATCCATCATATGAGCCTCAGTTTCGCTTCTTTGTTCATTAGCAAGTACTTAAGTGCTTCATGGTCAGAAAAGACAACAACTTTTGTACTAATTAGATAAGAGCGAAACTTTTCCAAAGAAAAAACAATAGCTAACAACTCTTTTTCAGTGGTTGTGTAGTTTTGTTGGGCCCCATTTAACGTTCTAGAAGCATAATAAATAGCATGGGGCATCTTCCCCACACGTCGCCCAAGCACCGCACCAACCGCATAGTCTCTTTCATCACACATGAGATCAAAAGGCTTGCTCCAATTCGGTGGTTTAATGATAGGGGCTGAAATCAAAAGTTCTTTCAAACGATTGAATGCCGCCACACATTTTTCATCAAAGTTAAAAACCACATCTTTTTGCAATAAGTTGCAAAGTTGTGATGCTATCTTGGAAAAATCCTTAATGAATCTACGATAAAAACCTGCATGACCAAGAAAAGAGCGCATCTCCCTCACCGTAGTAGGAGGGGTTAGATCACGAATAAGGATTATCTTAGATTTATCAACTTCCAAGCCTTTAGAAGATATTATATGGCCTAAAACTATGCCATGAGTTACCATAAAATGGCACTTCTCCCAATTCAGCACAAGGTTTGTTTCAACGCATCATTCAAGGATTAATGACAAGTTATTCAAACAAAGGTCAAATGAATCACCAAAGACACTAAAGTCATCCATAAACACTTCAATGATGTTTTCAACATACTCGGAAAAGATACTTACCATACACCTTTGAAAGGTAGCTGGAGCATTGCATAAGCCAAAAGGCATCCTTCTATAAGAAAAAGTGCTGAAAGGACCAGTGAAAGTGGTTTTATCTTGATCCTCCGGTGCTATCACAATCTGATTGTAACCTGAATTACCATCAAGAAAACAATAATATGAATGTCCAGCTAAATGTTCAAGCATTTGATCAATAAAGGGTAATGGAAAGTGATCCTTCCTAGTAGTAGCATTCAACTTTATATAATCAATACAAACCCTCCAACCTGTTTGCACACGAATTGGGACAAGTTCGTTCTTATCATTCTCTACCACCGTTACACCTGATTTCTTTGGTGCAACTTGTACCGGGCTCACCCACTTGCTATCAGATATGGGGTAGATAACACCCACTTCCAAAAGATTAAGTATCTCCTTTTTCACAACTTCCATCATGGGAGGGTTCAAATGACGTTGCGCTTCCCTTGTAGGATTTGCATCGTCCTCCAAACGGATCTTTTGCATACAAACGGCGGGGCTTATACCCTTGATATCGGTGATTGCCCATCCTATGGACGTCTTGTACTTCCTTAGCACCCTTAGAAGTTTTTGATCCTGTAATTCACTAAGTTCGTTAGAAAAAATCACAGGTAACTCTTCATTCTCACCCAAGTACAGGTACTTTAAGTGATCAGGAAGAGGTTTCAATTCTAACTTTGGATATTTAACAATAGAAGGTACAATCTTTTCATCACTGCATGGTAAAGAAATAAAAGAGATATTATGAGTTTCCAGACATCCTTGTAGTGAGTTAAGATCACCAAGGTCTTCCTTGACTTCATTACCACACTCCACACCGTTATCCAAGGATGTAGTTAAAACAGTTTCCAAAGCATTATCATTATTCAATTCAAACACTTGTTGTGCCAATGAATCCATAACATAAACGGAAAAACAAAAGTGGACATCACTAGGATATCTCATCATCTCGAAAATGTTGAAACGTATTATTTCTCCATCAAATTCCATAGTTAGAGTTCCCTTATCCACATCAATAATAGTTTTCGCCATTTTCATGAAGGGACACCCAAGTAGCAATGGAAAAGATGAGTCCGGTGAACCTTCATCCATCTCTAACACACAAAAGTCAGCTGGAAATACAAGTTGATTAACCTGCACAAGAACATCCTCAACAATACCCATTAGGTAGACATTAGAGCGATCGGCTAATTGCAATACAATTCCAGCCTTTTTCAAAGGACCAAGATAAAGTGAATTATACATGGATGCCGGCATACCATTAACGGATGCACCAAAATCCAACATTGCTTTGTTAAAAGTAGTGTTACAAATTGTGATGGGAATGTCAAAGCTACCGAGATCCTTGCATTTCACTGGGAGTTTGTGTTATAAGATTGCCGAAGCATTCTCCCACACACTTAGCACTTCATTTCCTTTGAGCCTTTTCTTATTGGTACACAAGTCCTTCAACACCTTTGCATACCTGGGAACTTGCTTGATAGCATCAATGAGTGGTATGTTCACATGAATCTTCTTAAGAATGTCTTTCTAGTTCCGTCTTCTTGGAACTTGCAAATCTGCGAGGAAAAGGTATAGGAGGAACATAAGTAGAAACCAGAGTTTTAAAGTTAGGAATAGGTACCTCAGAAGTTTGGGGAGAATCATCATTTTTCTCCTCCAAAACAGGTTCCTTTGGAGTTTCCACCTTGCCCGAATCAGTAACTTCGGGTTGCACAAGTTGTGTACCACTTCTCAACATAATAGCATTGACGTCCCGTTTTGGGTTGATAGGTTGAGAAGGGAGTTTCCCACCATTTTGTGCCTTCAATTGATTCAACTTAATAGCCATAGATCCAACTTGAGTTTGCAAATCCTTAAGCGTACTCTTTGTTCTTTGCATAAAAGATTTAAGTAACTCTTCCATATTGGACCCCATATTTTGAGGTTGTTGTTGTTGTGGAAATTGTTGTTGCTGAATTTATTGTTGTTGTGGTTGAAATCCATTCATACGGTTGAAGTTGGGTTGTTGAACCGCACCTTGGTTGTTGGCATAGCTGAAGTTGGGATGATCTCTCCATCCTGGATTGTAAGTATTGGAGTAGGGATCATACCATCTTTGCTGATTTGGAAATACCGCACTAGCTTGCTCCAACTCTTCACCATGTGAAGGTAAAATAACTGCAGCCATCTTTTCCATCATTTGCTTCATATTTTCCATCATTTGATCACGGTGTGATGATGAATCTGAAACTTTATGCACTCTCCTAACCATTGGTTCACCTCTTGTGTAGAATTATTGCGAGTTTGCAGCCATGCTTTCAATCAACTCGGTAGCTTGGGCCACCGTCTTGTTCACTAGTGCACCACCACCCGCTACATCAAGAAGATATCTATCACTTGATTGAATACCTTCGTAGAAGTATTAGATTATCATAGTGTCACTGAATTGGTGGTGTGGACAGCTTGCCACCAATCTCTTGTATCGCTCCCAACATTCATACAATGATTCTCCCATATTTTTCTTTATCCCACATATCTCTTTGCGAATTTGAGTAGCCTTTGACGCAGGAAAATACCTCTCTAGAAAGAGTTTCTTCAACCTGTTCCATGTAGTGACACTTCCAGATGGAAAAAAATACAACCAATCCTTAGCATTGACCACCATAGAAAATGGAAAAAACTTTCAACATTGCACCATCGGCATCAGTCTCCGTTGGAATCATGGCCTTGACAATGGTATGGAACTCCATAAGATGCTTGTTTGGGTCTTCATTCACCATGCCAAGGAACTTTGGTAACTCTCTAAGCAACCCCGGCTTGATCTCGAAAGTTGAGTTTGTTTGGATACACCATTGTTTTGCATCAAGCCTATGAGAAGCCAAGTCCTTGAGTGTACGATTTGCATCACCCATTGCTTCTTCTTCTTCAACTAGTAGTTCTTCTACAAATGGAACCTCTTGTTCTTCTTCTAGTTATAACTCTTCTTCCACTTCTTGATGAAGAGCTTCGTGTTCTACTTCCAAGACTTGTTCTTCCGTTGTGTCTTGACTTGGTTGGAGTATTGTGCTTCTTCGAGTAGCTATCCCACACCTTTGATAATTCCAATTCTTGGGAGCCAGGGATTAGTACCTGAAAATAATTATCACAAACAGGTGAAAAACAAGACAAGAAACAAAAAGCAAATATGCAAGCAGAAATAATAAAAAGAAACTAAAAACTTAATAACAAGCTGTATGCCTCCCCGGCAGTGGCGCCAAAATTTAGTCGGTTGTCAGCCGAGCAAAAATAATTTCACTTTCTTACTTAACTAAAATATATGAAGTACGTGATAAGAAAGAGTTCGTATCCACAGAGAGGCTATTTTTGTTATGCAAATTTTCCGTTTCTTAGTAACCAAGGGGGTTTTGGTTTATCAAAGCAATAAAAAATAAATTGAAAGTAATAAAGTATTAAAATAATCAATAAGGAGAAGATATTGGTCACGAGATAGTATCATTCACAAACTTGTATTTTCATCAATGTCTAGAATTGGTATTTTAATCTCTCATTTACAAAAAATCCTAGGATACCTTGATCGCAAGTGTATCCAGCTAATTCCCTGATTTCATCACAACCACATTAAAGATGCATATGTCAATTCTTCCTAGAAAGCAACCTAAAGTGTAAAAGCACAATTAAGTTTAACTCCCTAAAAGCAATAAGTTTTATGGAATAAGACTAATTAAGGCAATCAAATGTGTAAAAGCACTAATTCAATTTTACCAAAGTTATGATTCATTTGTGACTAGTAGGATATATCACTACAAGCACTACCTACAATTATGCTACTTAGAATCAGGGATAAAAAACTTTTTCGCATTGAAAACCCTAATCTAGCTTTAGAAATGAATGCAAATCGGATTGATTCCAGACTCAACCAAACAAACAATCAAATCATAAACAATATAAACCATGAATCATAAACAATAAATTATTGAGACAAAACTACATCATTGAATAAAATCTTATTTGTAAAATCCACTTTATCCCATAACCAATATAAAGTGTTTAGCTACTCATGGCTTTTGAGTTCATCATAATCATAATCAAAAATAAGATGAAAAACATGAAAAATAAATGAAATCAAACACTAGTTTCCGCTCTCCACCAAAACTCCAGTAGAAGATTTTGTGTTAGAAGAAAAATAGAAACTTTATCCTTTTATAGCTCTTCATCTTTCCAAAATTAGGTCTTCAAATCCCAAAGTCCAAATTATCCAATAATAAGATGTTCACCAAGCCCACACAAGAGAAATACCCATGTAAAATTTTGTCCAAAAAATGGTCGCCGGAAAACTGGTGAAATGGCCGGAACTTGGCCGGAATCCGGAAAGTAGCTCATGTGACCGGCAAAGTCCACCCGGTCACCAGTCAACGAGTCAGCTCGGTCAGGTCAACCGAGTTAAAACCGAATTAATTGAGTCAACTCGAACCAAGTGAATCAAATGGACGAGTTAGATGACAAGTAAGACTCAGCTGGATGAGTGGTCTTGTCCTAAGATGTTGCACAGGCTATTCCAAGTGTTGTGTCATCTTGGCGCTTCACAACCTCATCTCCAGCCAAGATGGCCCTTTACTACTCATTTACTGCTTATCCCATTCCTGCATATCTGCACCAGTTCTCCTTCCTTACAACCACTGCAACTATTGAAATTACCACCAACACCAGATGCACTCAAATTCCTTGTCTTACTTCCCTGCAATTTCACATGTATTCAACCCACAAAATCCCATTCAAACAATAACTGTAGTTCAATCACAACCATTGCAATATCATCTCTATTATTTATTAAAACCTTATACCCTTCATCTCAAACCAATTTACTTTCATTACCACTCTGCAGCTCCACTTTGCAGCTTCAACACCTGCCATTAGCACCAAATGCACAACACAGCCATTTCCATAAACTGGAACCACCAACAATTCAGCTCCATAATTCCAGATGGACTTCTGCCACACAATCCTGACTAGCTAGCACAATTACTACAGTTCATACACTCTCGTCTCACAACACCAATTCACTGCAATTCTTCCCTGTAATGTATTTTTCATAGTCATTAATCTAACTTGTCCAGCATTTCTGTTGTTCAGACCTGCAATTCCCCATAATTCATCTACAACTCGACTCGACTGCAATACTGTGTAGTTGTAGCAATGAGAATCACAACACCAATAATTCCCTGTAAAGCTTCAATCTTAGACCAATGAAATTCACCAACTACACAATTTCTTCAAAGATAACTCCACTGTCTAGCCATTTCATCTCCACCTGCAGTTCAACACAAAACCACCAGAGCTATAGCTTCAATTCTACATCATCGCATCATGTGCCAACCCATAGCTCCTTGTCACTTCAATTACCACATTTTCCGTCTCTGTAATTCAGGTTCAACACTACAAGAACTCAAACCATTAATCCACCACCAGGTTTCCACTTCCCCGTAATTGCTCCAACTCTTGGTAGATGCAAATTACAGCTCCATCACTATCAAGCCATGAACCAACCATCTCAGGAACAACAACACTGGCATCAACTCTATTAGCAACAACTTCAAAAACAAGCTCTCCATCTCTTTACAACTAGTACCTGAATTGCATCCACAAACCAGCTTGAACTGAAACTCTTGCATAACCCTCTTCAGCAGCTGCTCAAATGTCAGCAGCACAACTCCTTGTCCTGCTCATTCATTCACAGAAAATCCATTTTTTGTATCATTACCAGCACCATAGCATCACCTAACCCTGGTATCCAACAACAACCGCTTTACATTCTCTTTAATCCACCAACAACTACACCTGCAATGCCATTTACAACAGTTGCAATACCCCATTATCTCATTATCAGTTCCATTCTCAAAACCTCCCATTATTCACTACATCAATTGCATTGTATCTTGCAGTAAAACCCAGCTGCTCCACCATGGATCTGTACCTGTAATTTCTTCCATTGCAGTTTCTTAAACCCAATATCATCTAAAAGTAAGTATATCCAGCTCTCTTGGCCCCCTGAAATTTCAATTCTACCTACACAACAGTCTCATCACCAACACATAGCCAAATCCCAGACATTTCCTCAATCTGAACTGCAACATAACATTTATTTATTGTTCAAAGCCACCACCAATTCCAGCTTGTCTGCTCTGCACTACTCTGAATCACATTCTCAACCCTATAATCCACCATCTTAGCTTGAATTTCACTTCTCAGCTTCATATTAACAACAAATTCATCTCCTACCACCTCAATCATCAAACCCATCTATTCTTTGAAAACCCTAACTTTTCTGTCTCTCTCTGTTTCAATTTCTCCGATCTATCAACCAAAAACTTGAATTTATTTTCCTCCTCTTCTGTGAATTTCTCGATCTCATTTCCATTACTAACTTCATATCCTTCTTAGTCTCAGCAAATCCTCATTTTCAACTGTAGGATCATAATATTATCACAACAATATTCTTGAGAAATAAACGATTGTTCTGCGATATATCGATAATAAACGAACTACTCTGCGATACATCAGTAGTATTCTGCGACACATCCAAAGATGACTTAAACAATGACGTAATGACTGAAAACGACAGAAACACGAAGAAAGTGTGACATGTCTGCGATATATTAATAAAACCTGCGAAAGTTAAAGACTTGCTAATCAAGATTTATCGCAAGAACTCGATCCGAAATTAAAGGGAATCTTAGTCAGTAAATGAGTCATCATGAGTCAAATCCACTATGTAAATACCTATATAAAGGAGATGAATAGTTCCAGAGAGGAGAGAGATAAATTTTTGAATGTTAGGAAAGTTTTTTAGGAGAGAGAAAATCTTTATCAAGTGTTTTTTGTTCTTGATTTCTGTAATTCCTTAAGATCAAATTAATAAAAAGTGTCTTTAATCTTCAAATTATGTCATAGATGTTGGTAAATTCTTGAATAGGGTGTAGTGTGGGAATTCCTGCAACTACATTTTGGCGCCCAGAAACAGGGACAATCAAACTTGAGAAATTTCAAATTACAGTTTGAAGATTTGAAGAAATAATTAGAATTGAAGAGAAATGGATAGAAGGAGAAGAAATACGTCAGAACCACCAACAACAGTGAGAAGAAGTAAAAGAATTGCAGGGGAAAGAACAGGTAAATTGGAAGGATCTTTAAGGAACAGATCAGGAAGAATTATAAGGAGAAATGAAGCAGAAAATTTAATCCAACCACCAAATCAACAAACACGAGCACAAGAGTAAGTGTGCATACTTTGAGGTCGGATTCGATAGAAGAGGCGGAAAATCAAGAGGAGGAAAGAAATCAAGAAATGGATGGAGGATTAATTCATGAAGAACATGAAATGGAAGATGCTTTAAGACAAAGAATACATGAAGAAAGAAGATTAGAGGCAGAAGAGCGTGCCAATCTTACAAGACAAAATCATGAATTAAGAATGGAAAATTTGAGGTTGCAAAACAGAAGATCGAGAAGCAGCATGAGATCAAATTCAAGATCATATAGAGAAGAAACAAGGAAGAATCTCCCTATACAAAATGTTGGGGAGAATTTGATAAATGATCGTTATATTGCACGCGGGGAAACTTTAGACATTAGACGAAATCAGGATGAGGGAGAAAATCAAGAAGAGAGAAGGAGAATGTTACGTGATGAAGAGATTCGAAGAAATCGCAGGATTATCGAAGATGATATTGAGAGGCATTATATTGAGCAAGTACGCTTAGCAGGAGAAAGAGAGAGATTGCGAGCAGAAGTAGAAGAGCAAGAAATTCAAGCAGCGTTGCGTCAGAATAATCATGATAATCGAGAAAGACGACGTGCGCAAAATCGTAATAATGATAACCTCAATGAGGAATATGAGAGAATTATAGAGACATAGAAAGGCAACGAAGAGAAACAGTAAGGGATGAGGAAATTCATGGAGAAGAGAATGAAAGACAAATTAACTTGCAAGAAGAAGAAAGTCGCAAAAGAAGGCAAAATCAAGATGTTGGAGAAGAAGCGAGAAACATCGCAAGACAAGAAATGCATGAACGCAGACGAAGAGAAGCTGCATTGAAAAGACCAATGAAGCAAAATTCTGATAGGAATGAACAAATCTTGCGAGAATTGGCAGAAATGAGAGGAATGATAAATAACAGAAGAGAAGGAGGAAGAAGGAAACTTGATGAGGCAATCGAAGAGGCTACGAAAAATCCATTTACTCAAGAGGTACAATTAGGAGGGATACCTCCAAAATGCAATTTACCGGTGTTGACCAGTATATTTGATGGAACTACGTGTGCTGTCCAACATATCAAAGCTTATATTCGATGTATGCTACAATGGGAGAAGCATTTAAGTGGTTCGAAAGTCTTCCCAAGAATACAATAACTTCGTTCATGCACTTGCAAACCACTTTCTTAGGATCCTACATCAGCAATAATTCTGCGCGACCTGGAATTGAAGATGTGTTTGGATTGAAACAGAGGGTTGGTGAGAGTTTGAAGCACTTAACCATAAGATGGAGGACAATGTGTAGTGAAATGGCAGGAAGAGTAGATGAAAGATATCTCATTTTGTCCTTCATAAATTCTATGTTTGTGACAAATCTATTATACATCCAGGTCTTCAGAGTTAAAACACAATCACTATGACAGAGTTGCGAGAATTGCAAGAGGAATATATCGCTTTGGAGGAAAAAAAAAATGAGATGGAGTCTTATCCAATTCTTGCAGGCACAAGTTCAGCCGTAGCAAATGGAAGTTTGTTACCAAGGATGATTAATACAGTAGCAAGTACTTCCCAAAATCTGCGAGAGAAAATGGATACTGATAATCAACTTAAGATAGTATCAATGGGGAGTAGAGATCAAGAGGAATTAGAGAATGAGAGAAATTTTTATAATCGCAATAAAAATAATAAGGTCCCACAGTTTGATCAACCGCAGGAAACTTATGGTGGACAGAGGCAGAATTATTCAAGAGAGCAAAGAGGTCAGAGGAATATGTGGGAAGATATCAAATTAGCGCCTTTAAATACTGGTATAGACAAGATTTGGGAAGCGATTATTTTAATGGAGAATATACCCTCACCCTGGAACATGGGGAAGCAACCACATCCCAACAACCACAATCAAGAATTTTGTCCTTATCATCATTTTCATGGTCATTCTGTGAATAATTGTAGAAATGTGAAAAGAATCATTTTGCGAATGATCGAACAAGGAAAATTAAATCATTTTTTAGCAAGATATTTACAACCGCAACAATTGCCGCAAGCACCAGAAATTCGCAGAGTTAATGTTGCAAAAGAAGCAGAAACATTTGTCATTGAAGTAGGAGCTACAGAAAAAAAATCTATTCTGCAATTCAATTGTACATTCACAAAAAATGATAGAGGATTTCCATGACAATGTGCTAAGCAGAGTATTTGCAAGGGATATAGAGGGAAGAGAGGTGATGAATATTGCGAAGATTTCTCCGTTAGAAGAATGGCAGAAACAAGTTATCTCTTTTACTGCAGAAGAGATACTAGAGCCTGGGAAGATGCATGACAACCCATTGGTGGTGAAATTAGAGATAAATCCAAAATACAGAGAAGAAGAAGATAATGATGATGCAGCAAGTGATTCTTGGGCAATAGATAAAGTTTTAATTGACACTGGAAGATCGGTGGATTTTTTTTTTTATCATACTTTTCGCACAATGGGTGGAAGAGATGATGAGTTAATCCCTTCAACTTACAAGATCTATGGTTTTAATGGCACCGCAAACAAGCCAAAAGAAGAAATTACTATGGAAATTCCATTGGACAAGATATCTTCAAAAATTAAGTTTTGCGTAGTGGATATAGAATCTCCTTACAATGCTTTAATTGGAAGGCCATGGCTCCATGGGATCTTGGGAATAGCATCAACATATCATCAATGCATAAAGTTTCCACATCCTCATGGTATTGGGATAATTAAAGGTGATTGGTTTGAAGGCAAAAAGTGTTATGAAGTTGACATTAATACTTGCGAAGAAAGAAGCGCCCGAAATCGCAATTGGCAACATAACAGGAGGCAAAATCAGAGAGATGAGAAATTGATGGTGGACAATATAGAGTTACGGGGAAAGGGTATACTTCAAGAATAGTTTGTTCCAAAATATTCAATAACGATTGATCATACGAAGATGAAGATAAGTATAAGATGTTGCGATGAATCGTTTCTCGCAAGAAAATAAATAAAGTAACAAGAGGTTGAGAATAATCATTCATCACAGAAGAAAAGAAGTGCAACAATATCATGTTGCGAACAATCGAAAAACAAGATGATTTCGAATCATATAAGAAAAACTCTGCTCAAAAATGAGAAATTTTTCTATTAAAAAGGAAAAGTTGGTGATTTCTAATCATATATGAATTTTTAATGCAAATGCATAATAAGGGTGCAAATCGCCTAAAAATATATAAGAACGGGACGAACATTTATGGCATACACCTAAGTTCGCGGATTCTATTCCGTAAGAGGCAATTTCCTTAAAGTGCGTCATAAGGGGGGTATCTCTTTGCATGGCTATGGGAAAGGATATACCGCTGCTGGAACTTAGTCATGGAGATTTGGGATTATTGAAAATCCATCCGGGAGAGATAATTGGATTCCCAATTATATAAGGTTATACCCTGGTTGGGCGCCCGAGAGTTTCTCCTAAGGAATGCAACGTATGATCAAGGCGCCGAGGTACACGGTTGAGCTGTGGGTGCCCGGGATGGATGAACCTACCCTGGCCATCCATGGAAAGTCTTGGCTTACGATGTGTTCGGCCCAAAGAAAACCCCACTTAGGGTGCAGTCTTGTAACTATAAGCCATATAAGGCATAAAGTACAAGGCTACGAAAACAACTGGTTGTTGGCAGAACCGGATGGGAAAGTGCTAGTCTTGTATGGCCGATGTATAATCCTTGAAGGGTCAACCGGGGGTAGAGATAAGGGCAATACCCTCCATTAGGGAGATGTGTATCAAAAAAGACGGCAATGTCATGGGACTTTATATTCGCAAGAATATTTAGGCCCGTCATATTGTCGCGTGACAGAGACAGCAATGTCACGGGACTTTATATTCGCAAGAATATTTAGGCCCGTCATATTGCCGCATGACTGGCCAAAATCCTAATAAGAAATGTTAAGATAAGATCAATGGGTTTTTGCGATAAGATCAAATAATGAGATAAATGAAATCAATAATAAGAGGATATAAATCGCAAAGACGTCTTGCGATTTCATCGCAAAGACGACAATATCATAAGTCTTAAAAAGCAAAGAGAGATTAATCTCTCAAGATGGCTTAGATTTATCATATTGTCGCAGAAATTAAAATTAAATGATAAGGCAAGATCAATGGATTATTACGTATAAAGGTAAGAATGTCCTGCGATCTTGTCGCATAAAAGTGGCATAATAAGACCTTTAACTAGGAAGGCAAAATAAGACCACAAGAAAATTATGTCTACAAAACATATAGTTCGCAGAAAAATTTACGATGATTCATTTATCATATTGTGGATTAATAACAAGAGGCAAGTATGAGAACGATGTATAAGAACAATAAATATTGTTATTAATAATTATATGATAAATTCATATAAATAACAGACGGATAGAGGCAAAAATGAAATTTATATATATTGAAGAAAATCAGGAATTACAAGTATCTTGCAGAAAGAATGATACAATTTGTCGCAGATAATCATCGCAAGAAAGAAAGGGAAAAATACAGGAGAAGATCAAAAAGAAGAAGCAGAACTATTGGGATTTATCTTCGCCATTATCTTCATCTTCGTCTTCATTATCTTCATCATTAGTTTCTTCTTCATCTTCGCTTTCATCCTCATTTATATCAGCCTCACTCAACGTAAAATAATTGGTACTTCGAACTGGGTGGGATATTTTCCAAAAGGCAAGGATATAAACTAAGGGGAAGATCATTATCTTGGCATACTTTCTCAATAGCATTATTGCGAATGGTGAGAAGGTTACTACGCAAATTGGAGTTGGATATATTTATCTTCTTTCACAGTCTAGAGATTTTATCATTGCGGGAAGCAAGATTATTTGCAAGACTACTTTTTTCTTCTTCAAGTTCTGCTATCTTTGAAGAATGTTTTTCTTCAGATTCTGCGATGATACAATAACAAGTTAGAAATTTATCAAAAATTTAAAAAAAAATATAAAGATGTTAGAGGAGCAATAAATAACCTTCTCTTTCATGAATCATTTCTTGTATCAAGGTTGCATGTTCGGTATGAAGACTGACATCTATTTCTAAGTTTTTCCTAGCATTATCGAGAATTTTCGCAGCCCATGCGAATTCATCATCATTTTGAATGAGAAGATGGGAACGCATTTGTTTTTCTCTTTTAAGAAGTTCAATGTTTTCATCCTTAAGTCTATCTCTCTCAAGTTCAGTGTCAATAAGGGCATTGCGGAACTTTGATAGAGCTTCAACACCTTGAAGAGTAATGCGTTCTTTATCCTTCTCAAGTTCCTTCTTTTGGGCTGTCAAGGTTTTGATTCTTTTTCCAAATTCATCTCTACAAGTCTTAAAACTATTGGATATACTCAAAGTAGATCTATAATCCATTCTTATAAGGGAAATGTGATATTTAAGCTCATCGATAGACAGAGCATTAATTTTTTTCATCGGAATAATTATTTAAAGCGTCATTAAGATGCTGAAGAAGAATGGATTCATCTATGGGTTCATCAAAAGAATTGAGAATAAGAGCTTCATCAGTAAGATTATAGGCATCTGCAAAATGGTTGTTCAAATAAGCTAAAATAGCAAGAAAGAAGAAAGTAAAAAATAAATAAATAAATCATACCAATAATTTGTTTGCAGAACTTCTCCTTGTCAACTAGTTTTTGTTGAAGAACTTCAACATCTACTTCAAGCGATTTATTCTTGTTAAGGATCTCAGTATTCCCAGATTCTTCCAATTGCTTACATTTTTCGCGAAGAATGGATATTTCATCTTCATATTGCTTATTCTTTTCGCGAAGTTTCGCAGATTCAGATTGTGAATCAGTAAGCCTTTTCTCGCAATAATGATAATCTATTTTCTAATTCCGAAGCAACAAAAAAGAATCTCTAGCATCAGGCATATAAGAGAAAATAAGTAAGGGTAAGTAAAAGATCTTCGATATTCATGACAAGTGTAAAGTTTACTACAAGAAAAATAAAAGAAAAGGGGCATACCAATGAAGCTAGTGCATGAAGAAAATCTGGGTTGATAAATCTCGAGACTCCTTTAAGATCTTTATTATTAGTTAAGATGGAAGCATCGCAGATTTTTGAGAGATAATTGCAAGCGTGAGCAGTATCGTCATCACCAATACCTTGCATGGGATTTCTAAAGATATTTGGCAATTGATCCATGGGAGTCTCAGGTTGAGAAAGACCCATCGCAGATCTAACTCTTGTGGAGGAAAAACGTATTGAAGAGGTGCCCACAGTAACATCATTATTAATTCTTCCACTCTCTTCAACCTCATTATCTTTTTCAGCGACAGAAGAAATTTCTTTAAGTGGCTGAGTTTTTCTTCTCTTTTTGGGGGACTCTCAGCTTTGATTCTTATTGCGATGAGGAGAAGTGCCGAACTCTCATTTGGAGTTATTACTTTTTTGCCTTTATCCTTGGCTTCAACTATCACACAAATGGTATTTCCTAGAAAACAACCACACATGAAGATAAGAAACAGGGGCAACAATATATTGTTAAAAGTTATAAGAGAATGTTTCTTACTTCATCTGTGAAGGTTTTCAAAAAAATTAGGAGATTAGGATTCCCAGTACTGGCGTAGCTAGCCTTCATTTTTCCAATCTGATAAAAAAATAATTCAATAACTAGTAAGAACAGTATATTTATCTAAGTTTGCGAATAATGATTAACTTCGTGAGATATACCTCAGAATTCTTTTCAGGCCAATTAAAAATCCAAGGATGATAAGCCACAAGATATGCAAGATTCGCAGGAAGGTTAAGAGTACCAGAAATATATGGACCTTCAAGGAGGAGAGGAAATCTACACCATTTATCATCCTTAGAGAAGCGTGGAAGATTTTTTCTTGTGGAATGATAGTCTATATCTTGCATAAGAATTTTATCCTTCGCAACTTTTTTATCCCTATTCAAACGAACATCCCAACACGTACTTTCTTTCTTCATTGGAATCACTTGATAATTCGCAAAGAAGTTTTCCACAATATATTTCGCTGGAATAATTGGGATTTTTTCATAATCAGGATGTTTCGCATCATCAGGATAAAGGGATCCTTTACCAGCTCCACGGGAAGCATATTCAAGAATGAGGCGAATACAGTCTCCACTTAGTTGGCAGATTGCTCGCGAAAGTTTAACATGAAAAATAATCTCATAAAAAAGAGGGAGATGTGGGTTATAAAGAGGAATAGGAAGGCCAGCTTCTAATTGACCTAGCGAAACAAGTATCTTCTCGTCAGAATAAGGAAATCTTGAAACAAGATCAATGGAGAGATCAGAGTCTGAAGATTGATCAGGGATCTCAGAAAGTGTGAAACCTAAGGATTGAAGCTTCTGCTGGTGTTTTTTCAAAGTGGATTGACCCAATTTTTTAGCAGGAGCCATTTCTTAGTATGGTAACGAAGATTAAAACAAAGAAGAGAAAAGAAGAAAACTGAAAGAATAATTGAGATCCGAAATTTGCGGAAGAAGACGATGAATAGTGAAGTTGCAGAGAAGAAAAACGAAAGTAAAAAAAAGAGGAGGGATTAGCAAAGACTATATTTATAAGAGAAGAAAATTTTCGAGAATATCAATGCATTCAATGAAGAAAGGACGTGAATGGTCAGAACCCAACGGTTGGAAGAATACGTGTCAAGGAATAAATGGAGGAAGAAACATGTGTAGAATATTTAGCGATGGATATAGAGACGTGTCAGAATAAAGGAAGTATGAAAAGACAAGGAGTTGCGGCAAATCAAGAAATTTAAATTCTCATGATCTTTATCTTCTTCGCAGAAAAGATATGAGAAGAGGCAAGATGTAGGATCAGAATATTATCACAACAATATTCCTGAGAAATAAACGACTGTTCTGCGATATATCGATAATAAACGAACTACTCTGCGATACATAAGTAGTATTCTGCGACACATCCAAAGATGACTTAAACAATGACGTAATGACTGAAAACGACAGAAACACGAAGAAAGTGTGACATGTCTGCGATATATCAATAAAACCTGCGAAAGTTAAAGACGATGCTCACTGCGATTTATCGCAAGAACTCAGATCCGAAATTAAAGGGAATCTTAGCTGTCATGAGCTGTAATCCACTATGTAAATACCTATATAAAGGAGATGAATAGTTCCATAGAGGAGAGAGATAAATTTTTGAATGTTAGGAAAGTTTTTTAGGAGACAGAAAATCTTTATCAAGTGTTCTGTGTTCTTGATTTCTGTAATTCCTTAAGACCAAATTAATAAAAAGTGTCTTTAATCTTCAAATTATGTCATAGATGTTGGTAAATTCTTGAATAGGGTGTAGTGTGGGAATTCCTGCAACTACATCAACAGAAATTAACCATCCCTGAAAACTCGATCTGCTTTCTCTCTAGTGCCATGAACAGCCGCAGCCATTTTTCTTCCCTAAATCGATTTCAGACCACATAATGATAATGAAAAGTGAAAATAAACACTTATCTAAATTCTAGGGCTTCTGTAGGAATTGATAATGGATATAGCTACCCATGTGACAAAGATAAGGGGTATTCGCTCATACATTTTGCCTGTTGGTTTCAGGGAACCGACCGCTTATTCTCTTTTTGCTAAACTGTCAGTTATGGAAAACTAATGGTTCATTATCCACCTCCTCCTTTCGCACCTCAACCCGCTCCAAGTATCTTTCGCCCATGAACTGATCCTTTTTGCCTTTAATTCTCAAATGAAAAATTTCTCCTTCTTTTGCTCCCAATGACTCCATTGCACCTAATAACTCTAAACTAAACATATGGTATGCAATTCACAAGGATAAAAGCAAAGAAAGCATAAATACTAGATATAAAATTAGGTATTTTACAACACCTATCAAATTCCCCCACACTTAGACTTTGCTAGTCCTCGATCAAATGAAACAAAACTTATTCTAAAATATACAAACAACTCTCGTGAGGGTTTACTAGAGATGTACCCATAAAACCTACTTTTCCAACTTACTAGTTCTCCGAAATGATAGCATCCAACGTGCTAAGAAGACATTGAAATTATGCACACTAGTCATAAGAAGTTAGACACAAATATGAACACAATCTCATTCTTAAAAGTTGAGAGAGAAGTAACCATCCCTTACCGAAAGAAATTCGGGTTCAGAGTGATCAAAAGTCTCGTCTCTGCCTCACAAGAAAGGGATTTATGAAATTGCTCTCAATAATAAACAACTCTTTATAGGTCACACATGTGTCCAGGTAGGAATGAAGAGAGAATCCTGTGACACGTTGAATGGTAGGAGGACAAAAACCCTTCGAATTATTTTGAAAACCCACATCTTTTATTCATTTTGGAAACCCTTTTTTTTCTGACGATCTCTAAGAAAGGAAATCAACCACTTAACGAAGGTGGGAATATGCTTACTTACCTCGTTATTCGTTCGGCGTGTAGTTAGCACCACTCTCACAGTATCTATAGAAATGTCTTCGGTCTTCAATCCTTGTCTTCGGTCTTCAATTGTTGATGATATCTCTTGAACTTCGAAGAATCTTGAAAATGTGACTCTTTCCTCTAATTCCTTGTTGCTTGAAATTAACTTCATTATAGATATTTCTTATTCCATTGGCTTTATTGAATGAATACAAAACCATAAACGAACTAAACAAACCAAAATATGATGCAATAATATATTTTTATTTTCCTTTTTTCTATTTATTTTTTTTGATACAAGAGAGAATAAAATACAAATTAACAAATAAGATAAAATAAAAATGCAAGTACAAAGGCCATGGTGTAAGTACTTTACCTCTCTATTTTTCACAACTTGTATGTCTCGATATCATAAACTTCTTGAATTATCATCTTGATAATCTACACTCTTGTACAATAGTCTTCAACTTGTAAAAATTATGCTCCTTGATTTGTTGCTTTACTTGAATCTGAAATCTGCTCATTTCTGTACCATTGCTTGTTAACCTTGAACGTCTTCAACTTTCCTTTGAATATGTGATGTTCCTCTTGTTGATGATGATGGTGTTTCTATGGAAATATTGGTGTAGAGAGAGATAAAGTGGATGGTGCTAACTGCGAACAAGATTACAAGTGGTATGTAAGTTAGAAATTCGATGTCACCATCATGATTGATAAAATAACACTCAAGAGATCAAAATAGTGCTTCTATTGGTGGAAGGTTGGGTAGCTCACCATTCTACCCAGAGTTTAAGTACGGTGACACACACTCTAAAAGCACATATTTAGATAGGTACAAAGAATTGAAGGTAGGTGCCTCTCATGATGTAACATGGGTAGTCTCCACTATATGGGACCACTACTCTAATACCGAATTCAGTCTGCACTTTATTTGCTACCGGCATGGTTAAATCCAACTTTGACTCTCATACAAGTAAGAAACCCGAACATGTTCTCTGTCATCTCTAAGTTCAGTCACTCTTATGATAATCTCGATGTAATCTTAGCGACATGTATACTATGTGACTCTAAACTAACTAAAAGTTGGAGTTTTTTATTTATTTATTCACTAATTTACACAAAAGTTGAAAATTTTGAAAAAAAATTACAAATGCTTAACCACTCCCCCATAATTAAACTTTAGGGAAACTTGGGGTTATGCCCCAAAATGGACTGCAATGTTGGAGATATGCCCCAGGATTCCATATCTCGGTAATATGCCCCGACCGTGAACATATCCATCCAAGGACGTTAATTAGTCAATTTTGGCACACATGTGGAATTACACGTGCGAGATAAAAGACAGATGTACCCTTCACCACTTGTGAGAATCGCACGCTCACAATACAACCAGATCTTATCTGGTGACGACACATCATATATCATCTAACGGCTGAGATTCCACACTTGTCCATCCCAATTACTATTTTACCCTTTTTTTATATAATTACGTATATATCCACTTGATTTAGATTATCTCCACATGTCTTTTTATTTGGATGAACGGCAGAAGATGTAAATTTTCATGACTGTTGTAATACAACGGTCATCTTCTTCCCCATATCCACATGATTTTAAAAAATAGCAGTCCTTATATACACATGATTTAAAAGAAATGGCAGCTAGCTCATGATGACAAGTACAATGATATAAATAGTGATCTTTAAAAGATTCTAGTTAACTTAAACTAATTGCAAAAGTCTTAAAAACCAACACATAACATGGTTCAGTACATCACCACTACCAAATTTCTCCAAAAAAAGAAAAAAAAGTGACAACATCCACCAAGTATTGTCTTTGAAAAGGTAAAACAAAAAAACTAGCATAACAACCAATATAACTTTACACATCATATTTAGAATTAGGCTTTCTTTGCCTCTTTGATGCAGGTTCATTGTTGTTGATTGTTTGGTGGATAGCATTGTTCTTGTTTTTACCTCTGAAAGTATTTGATAGTGAATTTGATACCTTTGAACCAGCAGCTGGAGCTTTTCTACCACCAAGTGCAGAAGAAGTAGAAGTAGTTGTAGCATTTGAAGATGCAGTTGCAGTTGGTGCAGATTTCTTTGTTGAAGATGCAGTTGCAGTTGGTGAAGATTTCTTTCTTGAAGATGTATTTGCAGTGTTTCTAATGATTTTCCTCTGTTTCTTTGGAGTTGCAATCCTCTCAACAAATGTTTCACCCTCAAGATGACACTCTGTTCTGATTCTTTTCTTCTTTGTGATGGATCCAACTACACCCCATTTACAAGTTCTACTGTTATGATCAGACTCTCCACAAGTACTACACTTTATGATTTTCTTCTTCTCCATATAAGACTTCTTCCTATTAACACAAGGTCTTCCTGCTGATCTATGAAGCTCCGGATGGATAATCTTTGGAGATGTGACCTGCAAGTGCAAGAAAATATATGAAGAAGAAAGATATGGTTAGTATTCTTTATATACAACTAGGGTTTAGATGTAGAATGTTGACAAAGTAAGAAGAAATGTATGGTTAGTATTCTTTATATACAACTAGGGTTTAGATGTAGAATGTTGAAAAAGTAAAACAATAGTGAAAGGACAAAAAGATAATATTAAATAAAAGATGTACATGTGTCCACTAACCTCTGGCCAGTCATCAATGTGACCCAATGGAGTTATTGGCCATGAGTAAGTGGTCTTATATGATTTCACTGTGTAGTATTTACTACAATATCTACACATTCAGTTCAACCAACAGCTCATTTATTCATTATTGGGATCATTATTGACAACCACCCTATAATAGTAAATGAAAGCGTTACTTACTCAGACCAATTTGGGTTATAGGGGTCCAATACACACATATCATGTTGACACATAAATCCCCTAAGCTTCCATTGCACACAAGTGCATGTTTGCTTCACAATGTCAACTGTAAAAACTGTCTTGCTAGTTTTGTTAGTCACTTCATACACTCTCATCTCTGATGAAGGTTCGGTGTCATAATTTCCAACACCTAATTGAATCTTTTCTATAATTTTCATTGCTGCAGGAACTAAATCAGACTCATTCCATGTTGCATCTAATGCAGTCCTCCTTGCATACAAGTTCATGACCAACTGGGTATACATGATCGCCATTACACAAATAGGCTTGTCCCTAATATTGGGACACATAGCATTGAATGATTCTGATAAGTTGTTATTTATGTGCTCATAATCAGCAGTGTGTGGGTACCATGATCTAGCCCAAGATCTTGGGTCTAATTCAATTAGATAATTGAATACTTTCTTTGAAACCTTTTCTAATTCATCCATACTTTTCTGAACATAAATAGGAACATAAATTAGCAGTGCGTCATTGTATATGGTTTTATTGTCAATATTTATAATGTTTAAGTTAATAAGAGAGGTATTTAACCTTCCAGTGAGACTTCTTATAAGCTTTGGCAGCATTCCAAAGTAAATCCCTGAGCTTTGGACCCTTACAGCCATGATCTATATAATTCTGGTATAGGTGCCTGAAAAATAAACAGCCACATTAACCACGCATCCATAAACAACAGTAAAACAATTCTTGGGGAAAGTAAAAAATGAAAAAAATTACCTAAGGTAATATCCGTGGTTTGCAAAAGGAAATAATTCTCTTACAGACTCCAGAAGACCTTTCTGTCTGTCAGAGATGAAGGTCAAAACAGGTGTGTCGAATAAAAATTGTTTTATCTCTTTCAAAAATAAGTACCATTTTTCCCCAGTCTCACTCTTACAAAACATAAAGGCTGTAGGACCAGAATATCGCTACAACACTTCTCTGCGAGATTAACAACACTTCCCAGCGAGCATCACCGCAAGCTTTTTAACAACACTTTGCGAATGTCACAAAAGCATTCAAAAGATTGACGTAATAGCTGACGATTGAAGAAAACATGAGAAAAGCATGTTTGTCCCGTGATGTTTACAAAGTTCACGAGAATCGACATTATAACTATCGTGGTACAATCGCAGAACAAATCCGAAGTAAGAGGAAAACTTAGCTGTCATCCATTATGTAACTACCCTATAAATAGAAACCCAATATGTCCAGAAAAGGATGATGTATTTTTGAGAGTTGAGAAAGTCTTGAGAAGAGAGAAACTTCAAGAGAAAAGTTGTATTCTTGAATTCTTACATTTCCTGTAAACATTTATGAAAATCAAATAATAAAGTGTCACTCTTAATCTTCAAATTTGAGTTAGTTATTACAAATTCTTAACAAGGGTGTAGTGTAGAATTTCCTGCAACTACATTTTGGCGCCCGAAACAGGGACTGAATTAGCGAAATTATAGAAAAAGTGAGGAAGAAGATAAAAATTGTTCAAGATTAAGAAAATCATAAAACAAATCGGTGAGATATTTGAAGGAAGAATGGTCAGAATCAAAGAAGATTGTTGAAAATTGGAGTGCGGTATGGTAACAAGAACAATGATTGATAGATTTCATGAAAATATTAAAGGGAAGATACACAAACGGGATTTTGAAAGAAGGAAAATTATGACGGTAGAAAAAATATCATCATTGAAAGATTGGGAAAAGCAAGATATCACATTTACAGCAACAGAAATACCAAAAGAAAATCTAGGTCATACATTTCCTTTGGTAATCACGGTATCCACTATACCAATAAGAAAGGAAGGATCAATAAAATCTGTAGAAGAATGGGCTATGAATAGAACTTTGGTGGATGCAGGAAGTTCTGTGGATATAATATTTTATCATACTTTTAAGAAAATTGGATATAAGGATGAAGAAATGTCTTGCTCAACATATCATATTCATGGCTTTGGAAAATCTTTAACAAAACCTAAAGGCGAGATAGTGGTACGAATTCCACTAGGAGAGATTGAAACACAAGCAACATTATGTGTGGTAGACGTGGAATCACCGTATAACATGATATTAGGAAGACCGTGGATACACGCAATCAAGGATGTAGCATCAACATTGCATCAATGCATCAAATTTCCTATACCCAGTGGAATTGGAGAAATTAAAGGAGACACAGATTTTGCGAAATTGTGTTACCAAATTGAAGTAAGAAATTGTAAAGAACGTCCAAAGCTGCAAAAGGCTCACAGAAAATTGGCGAGAGAAACAAAGAAGGAAGAATAATTTAAAGTTTACATGATAAGAGCAAAAGAAGGAAAAGGAATACCCAGCGAAATCTCGCGAGAAGGATATGAACTCGCGAGAATTATGAAAACACCAACACCAATGGGAGAACCTGAAGCCAGTTATACTGCAACAGAACCAACAAAGGAAGTAAATATTGGGAGTGAAGAAGAGCCTAAAATGCTGAAAATTGGGACTAGAATGGAAGAAGATGAGGAAGAAAGAACTATAAATCTCTTGCGAGAATATAAAGATATCTTCGCGTGGAGCATGGATGAGATGCCAGGGATAGATCCATCAATAGCATGTCATAAATTAGAAATCAACAAAAATATAAGACCATTTAAGCAAAGAATAAGGAAAATCGCAACAACATACCATTCTCAAATAGAAGAAGAATTACAGAAGATGCTCGATGCAGGAATTATAAGGCAAACAAAATATCCAGAGTGGATTGAAAATATGGTGGTGGTCCCAAAGAAGAACAAGGGGATAAGAATTTGCATAGATTTCACTGATTTAAACAAAGCTTGTCCTAAAGATAGTTTTCCGTTACCAGATATCCCACAGATGGTTGAATCAGCAGCGGGAAATGCAAGAATATCTTCGTTGGATGGATATAAAGGATATAATCAAATCCCTCTCGCTGAAGAAGATCAAGAACATACCGCATTTTTTGCTCCAAAAGGATTATATTGTTATACAAAGATGCCCTTTGGCTTACGAAATGCTGGTGCAACATATCAAAGAATGGTGGAGAAGGTGTTTGCAAAGTGGATCCATAAAACATTAGAAGTGTATGTAGATGATAAGCTGATCAAAAGCAAAGAAGCTGAGAATCATGTGCAAGATTTGAAAGAGATTTTTGATCAAATGCGACAATTTAATATTAAAGGGAATCCCGATAAGTGTACTTTTGGAGTAACTTCAGGAAAAAATTTGGGGTATATTATATCAAAAGAAGGAATACAAGTTGATCTGGAAAAATTGCAAGCAATTCGCGATATGCCAACACCTGCGACGGTAAAAGATGTGCAAAAATTGAATGGACTCTTAGCCTCGCTAAGAAGATTCATCTCGCGATCTTCAGACAAGTGCAAACATTTTTTCGATATACTTAAGAAGGGAACAAAATTCAAGTGGACAGATGAATGTGAAAAGGCTTTTCAAGGAATAAAAGAACATTTAATGAACATAACTATCTTACGAAAGTCGAACCGGAGAAGAACTATTGATTTATCTCGCAACAACCACATATGCGCTAAGTGTTGTGTTTGTGCGAGTAGATGAAGGGGTAGAAAAACCAATTTATTACATCAGCAAAACGTTCAATTCTGCAGAGAGAAATTATTCAAAGATTGAGAAACTAATTCTAGCGTTGGTGCATGCAACTTTTAAGCTTCGCATCTACTTTCAAGCACATAAGGTCAAAGTGTTAACAAAAGTTCCAATTGAATCAGTAATGAAAAATTCAAAAAGATCAGGCAGAGTTGAGAGATGGAATGCACAAGTAGGACACTTTGATATCCAATATGAAGTTTTATCCTCGCCAAAGTCACAAGTTATCGCAGACTTCTTAGCTGAATTTCCTTTAGAAGATGATGAGGCTGTGGAAGAAATGATGGATATAGAAGAGGAACATGGATATCCAAAAGAGCTATTAACAGAACCCGACTTATGGGAGATATTGGTGGATGGATCATCAAATGGAGAAGGAAATGCGATTGGAGTTGTTTTTATTTCGCCAGAAGGAGAAAAACAGCTTTTTCATTTAGATTGGAATTTGCATCCACTAATAATGAGACAAAATATGAGGCTGTGATTCATGCTTTAAAATTTGCGGTAGAAATGAAGTTGGAAAATTCCAGAATCACCAGCAATTCACAATTGGTTATTCGCCAGATAAAAGGAGAATACACAACAAACGAACCATCTTTGAGAAAATATAAAAGATTAGTCGAAGAATTATCTGCGAGAATTCCAAAAATAAAATGGAGACACATATCAAGGAAAGATAATATACTCGCATATGCTTTTGCTTTCATATCCAGTATGATGACAAATCCAGCTGCGAGATGCATAAAAATTCAAACATTTTTATTACCAGCGATAAATAAGGAAGAAGAAGAGGAAGATGTGATGATGGTAGAAGTTTGCGAAGAAGAATTAAAGAGCAACATTAAAGATTGGCGAGCAGATCTTCATGCATACTTGGAAAGAGGAGAAATCCCAAGAAATCGATTAGAGGCACACAAATTAAAAAGTAGGGCAACCAATTATGAGTTAAAAGATGGAGTATTATATCGCAGATCTTTTAGTGGACCATCGCTAAGATGTTTGACGAGGGAGGAAGGGCAAAAAATATTGAAGATGTTGCATAGTGGTGATGCTGGTAATCATAGTGGAGGAAGATCTTTGGTATATAGAAAAAAAATGCAAGGCTATTACTGGCCATATATGCATGAAGATGCAAAAAAACTCTCAAGGCGTTGCGAAGATTTCCAGCGATATGGAAAGAAGATACATGCACCAGGAGCACCATTATCATCTTCAACAAGTGTATGGCCTTTTGGGAAATGGGGATTAGATATTGTGGGACCATTTGTGCCTGGCTCTGGACAAAGAAGATATATCTAATTGTCACAACAGATTATTTCATAAAATGTGGAGAAGTAAAGGCAGTACAACATATCCGCGATAAAGATATTTTTACATTCATATTTGAGAATATAATTTGCAGATTTGGGATTCCAGCACAGTTGGTGTCTGATAATGGAAAGAAATTTGAAGGGAAGAATATATAATTTCTACTCAGTGCATTTAAGATAAAGTTTGGAAAATCTACTCCTTTATACCCACAAGCAAATGGTCAAGATGAAGCAACTAATAAGACAAACGCAGACATCTTAAAAAATAAGCTAGAAGGATACCACATAACATGGTGTGAACAGGTGCATAATGCAATATGGGCTTACAATACAACTAGACGAGAAGCTACTGGAATATCACCTTTTTGTTTGACGTATGGAGTTGAAGCTGTGTTACCGACATAAATAGTTATTCCTACAACAAAAAGAAAGGCTTGGGAAAGAAATCTAAGTGCTGGAATGATTTTAAATAAATTAGATGAATTAGAAGAAAAAAGAGAAAAGACTTTACAATATACGGAAAATTACCAGCGAAGATTAGCTCGCGAGTACAAAAAACGTGTTAAGAAACATGAGTTCAACCTGGAGATTTAGTAATGCGAGAAACACCAAGTTATCAGCAAGAGAATGGTGGAAAGTTGGCGAGAAAATGGGATGGACCGTACATCATTAAAGAGATATTTGGAACCTGGGAATACAAACTAATGGACCCTGAAGGGAGAGATGTTGGTCAAAGACTTGATAGACCATGTAATAGACTATTTCTGAAAAAGGTATTATCAATGACAACTTTTGCGAGATAAGAGATACTGGTATGTTGTATGATGAAACAAAAAATAAATTCTTCTTTCTCTGTTACAACTGAGAGGATCTTCTGATAACAAAGCAGAACAAGATCTGCGAGCATAATCGCAAGAAAGGCGAATAAAAATTTCGCAGAGATTAATAGAATAGGACGAACCTTTATGGCGTGCACCCTAGTTCGTGAATAAAATTTCACATGAGGCAAATGTAAGACCTAATAGTGCGTCACATAAGGGGGTATATCTTTACATGACTCAGGGATAAGGTTATACCGCTGCTGGAACCTGAATCATGAAGATGTTGGGGTTAAAGAAAACCTATCCAGGAGAGGGATCTTGGATTTCCAACTATATAAGGTTATACCCTGGTTGGACGACTAAGAACCTCTTCTAAGGAGTGCAGAGTATGACCAAGGCGCCGAGGTACATGGTTGATTAAAGGGTGCCCGGGGCGTAAGAAAATACCCTGGCCATCCTTGGAAAGTCTTGGCTATGATGCACTCGACCCGAAGAAAACCCCAATTAGGGTGCAGTCTTGTAACTATAAGCCATATAGGCATAAAGGATAAGAGGCTGCGAAAATAACTGGTTGTTGGAAAATCTGGATAGGAGGAGCTAGTCTTGTATTGCCGATGTGCCCTTCTTGAAGGGTCAACCAGGGGGAAGATAAGGGCGGCACCCTCCATTAGGGAGATGATAAGTATCTTAAGACGACAATGTTATAGGGCTTTATGATCGCAAGAACATTTAGGATTGTCATATTGTCGCGTGATGAAAATTATATAAAGGCAACAAGCCAAAAGAGAAAAGTTAAGATGAGAACAATGGGTTTTTACATGAAAGTGTAAAGACGTCCTGCGATTTCATCGCTAGACGGCAATGTCATAGGACTTGATTCTCGAAAAAGAATATAGACCTGTCATATTGTCGCAGAAAATTCGAAGAAACAAAGATAAGGCAAGATCAATGGGTTTTTACATACAAATGTAAAGACGTCCTGCGATATTGTCGCAGAAAGAAAAGTTTGGAAAAATAATACCTTTAACTAGGAAGGCAAAATAAAACCAACAGAATAATCTCAAACATTAACTATTTTATTTGTTTCTCTCAGGAGAATATATGAGAAAGAAGATTCCTTCAAGATTTTACAGAAACATTATTTACAGATCAGGAATTTTAGCGGAAGATATCGCAAGAAATATTCATTACATCGCAGATCCATTTCTATAATCGCAGATACAGGAAATAATTCACCATCGCAAGAAAGATAATGAAGGGCAATTAGAGGAGTGGAAAAACAAAAATCTCATTATCTTTCTTGAAACATTCAAAATAGCAAAAGTAAAAAATAGATTCTAACGTTGCAAAAGGTTATATTGCTCGCAAGGAAGAAGAAGGAAAAGAAAAGCAAAAATAAAATTTAAACTTCAACGTTGGTCTCGCCAGATTCATTATTTTTGCCAGCATGATCAGCCTCATCAACATTCCTATCTTTTCGAGTCTCTCCTTCATTGTTTACAGTTGGTTCACCACCTGTAGTTACTTTTCTAGGAGGACTTTTTCTTTTGGGTCTTCTTGAGAAAAATCTTCTTCACTATCTTCTTCACCGTTGGCATATTCTAATTCCTTATCCATGGGAATAGGAACTTCATCATCATCAACTTCTAGATGAGGGACAAATATAGTAGGGAGAAATTGAGAAATTAGAATCTTGTTCACGAGAACTTCAGCACTAAGGTGGACCTTGCGAAGGAAACCTCTATCACGATTTCTAATCTCTATATTTTTGAAGTATTCGAGATAATCAAGTCTTCTTTCTGCCACATCGTGACATTTTACAAGATCAGAAGTGAGAACCCTGTTTTCTTTGCGAACTTTGTCCAGTTTATCAGTCAAATCAGAGATAGTAGAGTGAAGGCTTCTTTCAGATTCTACGAGCAACATAAATGACAAAAGATTATTCATACAAATATTTCGCAAGAAATGTAACATAAAATTTGACCAAAAATAAAATCAGCAAGTGAGGCAGTCAAATGACTACCTTATTTTTGAGAAGTTAAATTTTGAATTAATGAACAACAATTCTCCCATTGATTCATGGCATCGTCAAACTTATCCCCAACAATACCCTTCATGCGAGATTTTATGTTTTCTTCTTTGGAATGGAGATATGAATTTTATTTTGCCAATAAAGAATAAGATTATTTTAATTGGGAGTATTGATCTTGAAGCTTGCTGGCCTTCAAACTAAGAGTTAACCTACCCTTGATGAGTTTATCCTTCTCAGCGGCAGATGATTCAGTTACTTCCTTGAGTTCATCCTTAAGAGAACGTAGAGATTGCTCTTGATTATCGCATATTCTTTGGAGATTACTCAATTGTTGCGAGGAAATCGCCATCAAGCTTGAAAATTTATGTTTTTCTTGAGATAAAGTTTTATTCTCATCTGATAAAGATTCCGTCGCCAAATTAGCTTTGATTAACAAGTATGAGAGGCGAGTAACCTCGCTATTTAACAAATGTTGGCTCTGTGATAATTGATTATTCTCATTAGTGAGATTATCTATTTGATCAACTGAATATGTGTAGAGATTATCTAGTCTATTAAACTGATCCATCCAAGAATCTTTTTCAACACGAGCTTCTTCATCGATAGATTCAAATTTAAGTCTTTCAATGAATCGACTTTGATTTAAAACTAAATATGCAAGCCAAGAATTTAAGAAAGAAACTTAAGTATAGGGAAGATGAAAATTTACTAGAAACAAAAAGACAGAGGCAATAATATTATACCTTTCAGCTCCTTGTTTTTGCCGCGAAGATTCTTGCAGTCAAGAGAAGAGTTGCGAATCTGTTGATGAAGAACATCACATTAAGAAGTCTTAACGTGAAGGTCTCTCTTTAAAACTTCAATTTAATTTTCTAAAGACGCTCGCGAGGCAGAGCCATCAGAACCAAGTTGCAAATAATATGTTTGAGAGGATCAGTAGAAGATTTTATAGTATCATCTAAAATATTAGATAGAACTTCAAAAGCAACATCGACCCCAATTGATGTTTCTTTAGATGGAGGAAGAGGTGTAGAGGAAGAAGTATTAAGAATGGCGAGTTGGAGATTTGGGTTATTTGTAATGGTGGCATCATCAGAGGGAGGGGTGTTTGGAAAAGTAATAGTTGAAGGTTGTAAAGGACTGGAGGGAATATTATTAACAACAACTGTGGGGGTTTTATTTAACAAAGAGTCAGGGATGTTAACAATGATATTCTCGCAAACAGAAGAATGAAGATCTGATTGCAAGGAAATGGGAGTAGCTCTCGCAGACGTTAAATATGGAATGATGAAATCATCCTCAAGAGTTTTGTTTTTGCAAAATCTTTTAGGAGGTCTAGCGATACGCTCGTCATTCTGCGAATAATAACTTAGATAAGAAACAGAGGCAACAATATTGTTATTAAGAGATAAAATGTGTTTCTTACTACCTTATTACTCGCAGAACTCTTCTTCGTCTTTTCAGTTGGTCTTTTACGAGAGTTAGGGTTTTGAATTACAGACTGGGAATTAGGAGTAGCTCTACTGAAGAGAAAATATAATATGAGAATTATGAAGAATCAAATAGAGAAGATTGGAAGATATGAGTAAAAATTGGTTCAAACAAATATCATAATTGAAAAGCATACCTTGATGACTTCATTAGAACAGTAGCAGGAGAATATGAGGAAGGAGAAAAGTTGCAGACGGAAAACAAAACAAACAGATAAAGAAGATAGAAAAGTAAAAGAAGAAAATTAGTTTTGTAACCCAATCCTACCTTTTATAGGCAAAAGGGAGTGACCTATTGGTTAGAGACGTGTCGGTAAAAAGAAGGATTTACAACACGTGTAGGCAATCAAGCTAAAATAACGGAGCTATGTCGAGAGGAAAATATGGAAAGAAAAGAAGCTGCGAGCACTATGAAGAGTTGAAAATTCTCATATCCTCTCCACTTTGCGAAGAAGACATGAGAAGAGGCAAGATGTAGGACCAAAATATCGGTACAACACTTCTCTGCGAGATTAACAACACTTCCCAGCGAGCATCACCGCAATCTTTTTAACAACACTTTGCGAATGTCACAAAAGCAGTCAAAAGAGTGACGTAATAGCTGACGATTGAAGAAAACATTAGAAAAGCATGTTTGTCCCGCGATGATTACAAAGTTCGCGAGAATCAACATTATAACTATCGCGGTACAATCGCAGAACAAATCCGAAGTAAGAGGAAAACTTAGCTGTCATCCATTATGTAACTACCCTATAAATAGAGACCCAATATGTCCATAAAAGGATGATATATTTTTGGGAGTTGAGAAAGTCTTGAGGAGAGAGAAACTTCAAGAGAAAAGTTGTATTCTTGAATTCTTACATTTCCTGTAAACATTTCTGAAAATCAAATAATAAAGTGTCACTCTTAATCTTCAAATTTGAGTTAGTTATTACAAATTCTTAACAAGGGTGTAGTGTAGGATTTCCTGCAACTACAAAGGCTAATGGGTATACACAGTTTTGACCATCCAAGGAAGTAATAGCAAGTATTACACCACCATACTTATTCTTTGTATGCATCCCATCTAGCCCAATTACTTTCCTACAACCTTTCTTGAAGCCTTGAATTTGGGCATTGTAGGACAGTGTGAAACTCCCAAACCTATTATCCTTACCCTATTTGGAAGAATTAAAGCTGACAAGGTTTATATCGTCCAAACTTTTCACCTCCTTAGCTAGGCTTGGAATCTTGGTGTATGATTCTTCAAAGCTTCCATGGAGGTCAGCTAGTATCATTAACTGATTAAAAACACAAACACAACATCCATTTTATACATATATATACTTGACTAAAAACAAAAACTTTAAAAAAATAACAAGTGTTAAAATATACCCTGGCTTTAGCTGCAACCCAATATGGTATTTCAGTACGGAAAGTTGGCCAAATGTGATTCTTTATTATTGCCTTAGGCTTTGGAACTGAATTAGTAACACCTAATGTCTTAATCATGTAGTCAGCTACAAACCTCGAATTGCACATTGGGTTTCTTTTTCCCTTCATCTTCTTACATGTGTGTTTGAGGTTACACAACCTGATTTTGGCAGTGGGCTCATTTGGCACTGTTCTAGCATTCACTTGCCATCGACACTTTTGGGTTTTCTTGTGCTTGCACAATACATAAGCCCTTCCTTTATCTGCCTTCTTAAATTCAAACATACATTTTTTCATAACTGCATATTCCCTTACATGCTTTTTAAATGTAGGAATATCATCAAACACCATGTTAACACACATTTCACCAGGCACCGCATCAATATTTTCATCTAGCAAAGACAAATCTTCAGGATCTACTATATACTGACCATAATCATGATCCCATTGAACCATTTCATCCTCATCCAGTTCTCTATGCATACCAGATCCCATAATTTCACCATCATCATTATTAACATCCTTCCTATGAACATCACCCACAATCTAGTCATCATCAACATTCTCATTACCATGCTCATCACCAAGCTTATCTTCATCTGCAACACAGGAGGAAATAAAATCTTCATAAGTATCTCTTTCATTTACATCTTCATCTTCATCTACGGATGATTCACCTTCATCTTCACTTGATAAAAATCTTGGATCTGGATTGTCATTTGGATGGCACTCATCGCCAGCTTCATTTGTAAGATTCAGTGCTTCTTCTTTTTCATCATAAGAATTCACAACCTTGGAAATTACTTTCTTTCCTTTAGTTTTACTTACCACCTTCTTGGAAATTACCTTCTTTCCTTTAGTTTTACTTACCACCTTGTTGTCACCAACACTACTAGCTTGTGAAGGAAAACTGTCACTTTGAATACCACTTGCATCTTCAAACTGTAGTCTTTTAGGTGATGTTGTTACATCATTAGACACCTTACTTGCCTTTTATAGCAGTTTAGGACTCTTCCTATTATTTGGTTTAGAAACAACTTTCTTTGGTGGTGACTTCAAATATGTAACAACTTTCTTTGGTGGTGACTTCAAAGCTGTAACAGGATTTAACACATTATTAACACCAGCACCCATATCATCACAACTAGAACCAAGGATTTCAACTGTTAATGCAACATACCCCCATTGATCAGGCTTTACATCTCTCCACATGTCAAAAAAGTCTAATTCACAACCAATCAAATCTGAATCCCAATATATTTCCACACCAAAATCCGGTTTCAGACCCAAACATTTCAACCTTTCCTTTACCATATCTTCAAAATGATCAAAACTAAAGGAATCACCTTTCACTTCACAAAAATACATTTTATGACCCTTCAAAGTGCTATTGTTTATAGATATAATAAAATTCCTTTTCTTAACCCTCCTGAAATATATCAAGTATACAGAGCATTCAATTTTTTTCATTTGATTTCAGCAAAACATTAAAATTTCATATTTGTTAAGTAATTACATTCATAAAATTAAAAAACATGTTAAATATTGGCTCTCATATGTTTTCAGATAAACAATGAAGGGAAATTTCGCAAACAAACAAGCAAAAAGAAACTGATTCACAATTTTTTCCCCAAATAAGTATACACAGAATGAAAATTTTTTCCCAAATAAACAAAAAAAAAGAACAAAAATACCCTATGTACTGTTTAACAGTTCCTCATTAAACTAATAATAATCCTAATGTATCCTTTTTTCCCAAATTAACCTAAATCAGAAGAAACCCCCATTCTATAGAACCCTAAATTCACTTTTTTTTATCAAAGTATCACAATTAACCAAAAAAATACAACAAAAACGAAGATCAGTACACGTTTAATCTCATTTACTTACAATTTTTCCACAAAATTACCCTAACTCGGAAAAAAAACCAATTTTAATGAACCCTAAATGCACTTTTTATCAAATTAACACAATTAACCACAAAATATAACGAAAACAAGGATAAATACATGTTGGGTTTCTATTACTTACTCTTTTTGAAGACCCATGTCGCTTCAATTTGTAGTTTTCCTTCTTCTTCTTCTCCATTTAACTTTAATTGTTCTTCAACTATAGGGACCAAAAGGAAAAGAAAAAACAGTGAACGATTCTCGGTTTAACATCAACTATTCCAACTAATCGAGCCAATCCTATATTCTCACATCACAAGCCTCTCAATCTCTCGACCGTTCATCAACTGTGGTCTGTTTTGTTTTTTGTTTTTTTTCTAAGGGAAGATGAAGATAAGAGAAGAATTGAAACCCATGAGACATATAAAAACCCTAGATTTGGTTAGGTTGATCATAATCCGTTAACAATTCTCGAGATTAAAACTCGATCTGATGAAAACACGTGGGCACCGGAGGATGTATACACATGTATAAGGTCAAATCTGTCATTTCAAATATACGGTGAGATCTCATATACTGAGATATTGACCGGTCAATGTACGAGAAATTATCTTTTTAACGTCCTTGGATGGAAACTGTTAGTGCGGGGCATATTACCGAGGTATGGAATCCTGAGGCATATCCCCAATATTTCAGTCCATTTTGGGGCATATTCCCCATTTCCCCTAAACTTTACATTGTCCTCAATATAAATTGAGTCATCCAAAGTAAGTCAAGGTGGGAAATCTTACATGATAATGTGACAAGAAATCAAAAAAAGTAAATTCAAGACAAGAAAAATGAAAAACAAGACAAGAAAATAAAAATAAGACAAGAAATACTCATCCTATGGGTTGCCTCCCATTTAACGCTTGGTTTAAAGTCATCAGCTCAACTATCTCCTTGCTTTCTATGACTCCTCCAAAGGGAGTGCATCCACAAAATTAGCTCCTTTCACCACTTCGGAAGTGAAATTCTCATAATATGGTTTCAACCAGTGCCCATTAACTTTAAGTTCCTTGCCTGTGGCCATGCTACGAATTTCTACTACACCATGAGAAAACACATTAGTAACAATAAAAGGTCCAATCCAACGTGACCTTAATTTACCCGAAAATAAATGCAAGCGAGAATTAAACAAAAGCACTTTCTGCCCAACACAAAATTATTTTTTAAAAATCATAGTATCATGAAAGGCCTTCGTTTTCTCCTTGTAAATACGTGAACTTTCAAATGCATCATTGCGAAGCTCTTCTAGCTCTTGGAGTTGCAGCTTCCTTTGCTTTCCAGTACCATCCAACTCCATATTGCATTGCTTAATCACCCAAAACGCTTTATGCTAAATCTCCACGGGTAAGTGACAAGGTTTACCATACACAAGCCTAAAGGGAGACATCCCGATAGGTGTCTTGTATGCGGTTCTATAATCCCATAAAGCATCATTAAGCCTCATGCTCCAATCTTTCCTTGTTGGGTTCACCGTCTTCTCTATAATGGATTTCACCTGCCGGTTAGAAACCTCAGCTTGTCCATTTGTTTGGGGATGATAAGGTGTTAAAATCTTGTGCGACACATTGTACTTCTTCAACAAGCTTTGTAAGATCCTGTTTTTGAAGTGAGAACCCTCATCGCTAATTATGGCTCTTGGAATTCCAAACCTTGCAAAAATTTAGTTTGCACAAAATCTGAAACAACTTTGGAATCATTAGTTGGGGTGGACTTAGCTTCCACCCATTTAGAGAAATAATCAACAGAAAGTAAGATGTAAAAATTCCCATGAGAGTTAACAAAAGGGCCCATAAAATCAATACCCCATACATCAAAAACTTCAATAAATTGAATAAAAGTTTGTGGCATTTGATTTCGGGCACCTAGATTGCATGTTCTTTGGTACCTATCACAAGTTGTACAAAATTTATATGCATCCTTAAATAAGGTTGGCCAATAGAAACTGCTTTCAAGTACTTTATGAGTGGTTCTCTTACTTCCAAAATGTCCTCCGCAAGCATAGGAGTGACAAAAAGACAAGATAGTGTGAAATTCAGATTCGGGAACGCACCTTCTTATTACTTGGTCGCTGCCATGTTTCCCATAAATATGGATCATCCCATATGTATCGGTTCCCTAACCTCTTAAGTTTGTCCCTCTCAACACGAGACAAGTTCTTTGGGATTTGTTTAGTTACCAAGTAATTCACAATATCAGCATACCATGGTTCTCCAAAGGCAATTGAGAATAGTTGCTCATCTGGGAAATGGAATAGCTTCCTTTTCCACATCAAGACGGCTCAAGTGATCCGCAACGGTGTTCTGAATTCCTTTCTTGTCTTTGATTTCAATATCAAACTCTTGCAAGAGTAAAATCCATCGTATGAGCCTCGGTTTCGCTTCTTTCTTCATTAGAAAGTACCTAAGTGTTGCATGGTCAGAAAAGATAACAACTTTTATACCAATTAGATAAGAGAGAAACTTTTCCAAAGCAAAAACAATAGCTAACAACTCTTTTTCAGTGGTTGTGTAGTTTTGTTGGGCATCATTTAACGTTCTAAAAGCAAAATAAATAGCATGGGGCATCTTCCCCACACGTTTTCCAAGCACCGCACCAACCGCATAGTCACTTGCATTATACATGAGCTCAAAAGGTTTTATCTAATCTGGTAGTTTAATGATAGGGGCTGAAATCAAAAGTTCTTTCAAACAATTGAATGCCGCCATACAATTTTCATCAAAGTTAAAAACCACATCTTTTTGCAATAAGCTACAAAGTGGTGATGCTATCTTGGAAAAATCCTTGATGAATCTACGATAAAAACCTGCATGACCAAGAAAAGAGCGTATCCCCCTCACCGTAGTGGGAGGGGTTAGAGCACAAATAAGGACTATCTTAGATTTATCAACTTCCAAGCCTTTAGAAGATATTATATGGCCTAAAACTATGCCATGAGTTACCATAAAATGACACTTCTCCCAATTCAGCACAAGGTTTGTTTCAACACATCGTTCAAGGATTAATGACAAGTTGTTCAAACAAAGGTCAAATGAATCACCAAAGACACTAAAGTCATCCATAAACACTTCAATAATGTTTTCAACATACTCGGAAAAGATACTTACCATACACCTTTGAAAGGTAGCTGGAGCATTGCATAAGCCAAAATAAATCCTTCTATAAGCAAAAGTGTCGAAAAGACAAGTGAAAGTGGTTTTCTCTTGATCCTCCGGTGCTATCACAATCTGATTGTAACCTAAATAACCATCAAGAAAATAATTATACGAATATCCAGCTAAACGTTCAAGCATTTGATCAATAAAGGGTAAAGGAAAGTGATCCTTCCTAGTAGTAGCATTCAACTTTCTATAATCAATACAAACCCTCTAACAGGTTTGCACACGAATCGGGACAAGTTCGTTCTTACCATTCTCTACCACCGTTACACCTGATTTCTTTGGTACAACTTGTACCGGGATCACCCACTTGCTATCGGATATGGGGTAGATAACACCCACTTCCAAAAGCTTGAGTATCTCCTTTTTGACAACTTCCATCTTGCGAGGGTTCAAACGACGTTGCTCTTCCCTTGTAGGCTTTGCATCGTCCTCCAAACGGATCTTATGCATACAAATAGTAGGGCTTATACCCTTGATATCGGCGTTGTACATCATATGGCCGTCTTGTACTTCCTTAGCACCCTTAGAAGGGTTTTCTCATGTAATTCACTAAGCTCGTTAGAAACAATCACAGGTAACTCTTCATTCTCACCCAAGTACGAGTACTTTAAGTGATTGGGAAGAGGTTTCAATTCTAACTTTGGAGATTTAACAATACAACGTACAAGCTTTTCATCACTGCATGGTAAAGAAATAAAAGAGATATTATGAGTTTCCGGACATCCTTATAGTGAGTTCATATCACCAAGGGATTCCTTGACTTTATTACCACACTCCACATTGTTATCCAAGGATTTAGTTAAAACGGTTTCCAAAGCATCATCATTATTCAATTCAAACACTTGTTGTGCTAATGTATCCATAATATCAATGGAGAAACAAGAGTGGACATCACTAGGATATCTCATCATCTCAAAAATGTTGAAACGTATTATTTCTCCATCAAACTCCATAGTTAGGGTTCCCTTGTCCACATCAATAATAGTTTTCGCCGTTTTCATGAAGGTATGTCCAAGTAGCAATAGAAGAGATGAGTCCGGTGAACCTTCATCCATCTCTAACACACAAAAGTCAGCTGGAAATACAAGTTGATTAACCTGCACAAGAACATCCTCAACAATACCCATTGGGTAGAAATTAGAGCGATCGGCTAATTACAATTCCTGCCTTTTTCAAAGGACCAAGATCAAGGGAATTATACATGGATGCCGGCATAACATTAACGGATGCACCTAAATCCAACATTGCTCTGTTAAAAGTAGTGTTACCAATTGTGACGGGAATGTCAAAGCTACCGGGATCCTTGCATTTCAGTGGGTGTTTTTGTTGTAAGATTGCTGAAGCATTCTCCCCCACACTTAACACTTCATTTCCTTTGAGCCTTTGCTTATTGGTACAAAAGTGCTTCAACACCTTTTCATACTTGGGAACTTGCTTGATAGCATCAATGAGTGTTTTGTTCACATGAATCTTCTTAAGAACGTCTAAAATCTCCTTTTCTAGTTCCGCCTTCTTGGAACTTGCAAATCTGCGAGGAAAAGGTATAGGAGGAACATAAGTAAAAACCGGAGTTTTAAAGTTAGGAATAGGTACCTCAGAAGTTTGGGGAGAATCATCATTTTTCTCCTCCAAAACAGGTTCCTTTGGTGTTTCCACCTTGCCCGAATCCGTAACTTTGGGTTGCACAAGTTGTGTACCACTTCTCAACGTAATAGCATTGACGTCCCCTTTTGGGTTAATAGGTTGAGAAGGGAGTTTCCCACCATTTTTTGCCTTCAATTGATTCAACTCAATAGCCATATAACCAAATTGAGTTTGCAAATCCTTAACCGTACTCTCTGTTCTTTGCATAAAAGATTTCAGCAAATCTTCCATATTGGACCCCATATTTTGAGGTTGTTGTTGTGGAAATTATTGTTGTTGTGGTTGAAATCCATCCGGACGGTTGAAGTTGGGTTGTTGAACCGCACCTTGCTTGTTGGCATAGCTGAAGTTGGGATGATCTCTCCATCCTGGATTGTAAGTATTGGAGTAGGGATCATACCGTCTTTGTTGATTTGGAAAGACCGCACTAGCTTGCTCCAACTCTTCACCATGTGAAGGTAAAATAACTGCAGCTATCTTTTCCATCATTTGCTCCATATTATCCATCCTTTGATCACGGTGTGTTGATGAATCTGTAACTTCATGCACTCGCCTAACCATTGGTTCACCTCTTGTGTAGAATTGTTGCGAGTTTGCATCCATGCTTTCAATCATCTCGGTAGCTTGGGCCACCGTCTTTTTCACTAGTGCACCACCACCCGCTGCATCAAGAAGATATCTATCACTTGATTAAAGACCTTCGTAGAAGTATTGGATTATCATAGTGTCATTGAATTGGTGGTATGGACAGCTTGCCACGAATCTCTTGTATCGCTCCCAACATTCATACAATGATTCTCCCATATTTTGATTTATCCCACATATCTCTTTGCGAATTTAAGTAGCCTTTGACGCAAGAAAATACATCTCTAAAAAGAGTTTCTTCAACCCGTTCCATGTAGTGACACTTCCAGATGGCAAACAATACAACCAATCCTTAGCGCTGTCCACCCTAGAATATGGAAAAACTTTCAACATTGCACCATCGGCATAAGTCTTCGCTGGAAGCATGGCCTTGACAATGGTATGGAACTCCATAATATGCTTGTTTGGGTCTTCATTCACCATGCCATGGAACTTTGGTAACTCTCTATGTAATACCCGGTATTTTTAGTTAACGGTTCGGGTCGTATTTTACCCAAATTATCTTGGATCATTGTTTTCTTTACCTAGCATAGAATGGCCGCTTAGAGTAGAAAGCCAAGGTGGAAATAAAGTCACCTAATTAATTTTAATTAATTAAAATAAATTAAGGGAAAATGGAAAAAAAAAAGTAAATAAAATAGTTAAGAAAAATAATAAATATGTTATGTGTAGTTTTATTAGTAATAATACATAAGTTTTGTGTATTAAGATGAAAAAGAAATAATTATAATTGAATGTGTATTGCATGTGCATTGAAGTGTTTATTATTTAATTATGTGGATTGCATGTGAATGTAGAAAAGTCATTAAATTGCTTAAAGTTAGTGTAAGGAAATTATGGATATATTATATCAATTAACATAAGTCTCATTTGTGTAAGAAAGTGGATGGTCAATATTAAATATCAACACTTATTTGGTGTATTTTTGGATATTAGGGTGTTAAATAAAATATACGTGGCTTTAAGAAAAATAAATTTGTTTAAATGTGATTACAAGAACTTGTGATAATTATTTAGATGCATGAAAAGTAAATTTATTAGCAATAAGTTATGCATGTAATAAAGAGTTTTAAAAATGCATGTTTCATATATAAGTGGAATAGAAAGCGTAGGCAAAATCCTAAGAGACAAAAACGTCCATTTTGATGTAATATTAATGATAAAATATTATTCATTAAATGATGGTATTAAATATAGATTTAAATGTTGGGGGTATATATTTGGTTAGCTAGAGAAAATAAGTAAAGATCCAACCTTTATTCTTTATGTTTTCTTTCATTCCTCTTCTTTGTTTCCATATACATCTTAAAATATTAAAACCCTTCATATGTACTTGCCTATTATATCTTCTTAAGTGAACAATTTGGAACAATAATCAGCATGATTTATGGAGTGGAAGAAATATATTGTTGTATGACATGATTCATGGGGTTGCTGGTGTTGTATCTATGTGATGCTAAATTAAAATTAAGGTAGGTGTACTAACTCATCTTCTAATCATATTTATTTGTTATTTTATGGATTGGAAATGATGTTTTCATCTTTTGTTTTATTTGGAATTCTGAATGAATAAGTATGATTGTTGTTTTGCTAATATAAGCATGACCATGAAATTGAAATGTGAAGTTTATATAAATTAAATTGTAAAAAAATAATTACTAAAAGGAAGAGTTCATGTTTTACCGTTAGATGAAATATCATTTCATGCTAACGGCGGGTAATGATCCCCGTGATTTAAATGGGTAATGATCCCCAATAGGAACTTGTGTTTCCTGATCATCAATGGCGGTTGTTCCTACCGGATAATGAAAATGAAATGGGTAATGATCCTTGTGAGCAAATGGGTATGATCCCCATATGAACTTTTGTTCATGACCATTGATGGAGGTTGTCCGTGCCAAACGATAAGTGGGTGTACGAACCAAGGACATTCGTACCGTGAACTCAAAAAAATTAAATTAAATGAATAATTATAATAAAAATAACAAATTAAAATTACACAATTTTGGTTGGTAACCTAGCAACAAGCTGGGCTCCAACTCCTTTCTGAATAGCGATACCTAATCTATGAAAAATGAATAATAATTCAAAATTAATTGGGTAATGTGAAATTGTTGAATGCATTCCTTGTTTGATTTATTGTGATGTTTGCATATTTTTAGAGGAAGGGAAAGTATGCCTATTGAGCCGTCAACTCACCCCAATTGACATTTTTTGCAGATTACTTAAATGGTGGATGTGGAACTTAAAGTTAGATGGATTGTTGATCGTGTTGTTTTTTATATTATTATTTGATGTGTAATTTATTTTTAATATTTTGTTGAGAATGTTGTTAATATATTTTTATAATCAATTAAACTCATGTAAAAGAATAATTCATTATGTTTAGTGAAATAGTTACAAGAAAAAAAATTAGTCTCTTTCCGACCCGTAACGCTTCGAGTTCAAATCTCTATACGGTTTGACCCTGGTCCGGAACTTGGGGTGTTACACTCTAAGCAACCCCGGCTTGATCTCGAAAGTTGAGTTTGTTTGGATACACCATTGTTTTGCATCAAGACTATGAGAAGCCAAGTCCTTGAGTGTACGATTTGCATCACCCATTGCTTCTTCTTCTTCAACTAGTAGTTCTTCTACGAATGGAACCTCTTGTTCTTCTTCTAGTTGTAACTTTTCTTCCACTTCTTGATGAATAGCTTCGTGTTCTACTTCCAAGACTTGTTCTTCCTTTGTGTCTTGACTTGGTTGGAGTATTGTGCCTCTTCGAGTAGCTATCCCACACTTTTGATGATTCCAATTCTTGGGAGCCAAGGATTAGTACCAGAAAATAATTCTCACAAACTGGTGAAAAACAAGACAAGAAACGAAAAGCAAATATGCAAGAAGAAATAATAAAAAGAAACTAAAAACTTAATAACAAGTTGTATGCCTCCCCGGCAGCGGAAACAAAATTTAGTCGGTTGTCAGCCGAGCAAAAATAATTTCACTTTCTTACTTAACTAAAATATATGAAGTACGTGATAAGAAAGAGTTCGTATCCACAGAGAGGCTATTGTTGTTATGCAAATTTTCAGTTTCTTAGTAACCAAGGGGGGGGGGGGGTTTGGTTTATCAAAGCAATAAAAAATAAATTGAAAGCAATAAAGTATTAAAATAATCAATAAGGAGGAGATATTGGTCACGGGATAGTATCATTCACAAACTTGTATTTTCATCAATGTCTAGAATTGGTATTTTAATATCTCATTTACAAAAAGTCCTAGGATACCTTGATCGCAAGTGTATCCCACTAATTCCCTGATTTCATCACAACCACATTAAAAGATGCATATGTGAATTCTTCCTAGAAAGCAACCTAAAGTGTAAAAGCACAATTAAGTTTAACTTCCTAAAAGCAATAAGTTCTATGGAATAAGACTAATTAAGGCAATCAAATGTGTAAAAGCACTAATTCGATTTAACCAAAGTTATGATTCATTTGTGACTAATAGGATATATCAGTACAAGCACTACCCACAATTATGCTACTTAGAATCAGGGATAAACAACTTTTTTGTATTGAAAACCCTAATCTAGCTTTAGAAATGAATGCAAATCGGATTGATTCTGGACTCAACCAAACAAACAATCAAATCATAAACAATATAAACCATGAATCATAAACAATAAATTATTGAGACAAAACTACATCATTGAATCAAATCTTATTTGTGAAATCCACTTTATCCCATAACCAATATAAAGTGTTTAGCTACTCATGGATTTTGAGTTCATCATAATCATAATCAAAAATAAGATGAAAAACATCAAAACTAAATGAAATCAAACCCTAGTTGCCGCTCTCCTCCAAAACTCCAGTAGAATATTCTGTGTTAGAAGAAAAATAAAAACTTTCTCTTTTTATAGCTCTTCATCTTTCCAAAATTAGGTCTTCAAAGCCCAAAGTCCAAATGATCCAATAATAAGATGTCCACCAAGCCCACACAAGAGAAATACCCATGTAAAATTCTGTCAAAAAATGGTCGCCGGAAAACTGGTGAAATGGCCGGAACTTAGCCGGAATCCTGCAAGTAGCTCAGGTGACCGGCAAAGTCCACCCGGTCACCTGGAAACGAGTCAGCTCGGTCAGGTCAACCGAGTTAAGACCGAATTAATTGAGTCAACTCGAACCAGGTGAATCAGATGGACGAGTTAGATGACAAGTCAGACTCAGCTGGCTGAGTGGTCTTGTCCTAAGCCGTTGCACATGCCATTCCAAGTGTTGTGTCATCTTGGCGTTTCACAGCCTCATCTCCATCCAAGATGTCCCTTTACTACTCATTTACTGCTATCCCATTCTTGCATCTCTGCACCAGTTCTCCTTCCTTACAACCACTGCAATTATTACAATTACCACCAACACCAGATGCACTCAAATTCCTTGTCTTACTTCCCTGCAATTTCACATGTATTCAACCCACAAAATCCCATTCAAACAATAGCTGCAGTTCAATCACAACCATTGCAATATCATCTATATTCTTTATTCAAACCTTATACCCTTCAGCTCAAACCAATTTACTTTCATTACCACTATGTAGCTCCACTTTGCAGCTTCAACACCTGCCATTAGCACCAACTGCACAACATAGACATTTCCATAAACTGGAACCACCAAAAATTCAGCCCCATAATTCCAGCTGCACTTCAGCCATACAATCCTGACTAGCTAGCACAATAACTACAGTTCATACACTCTCGTCCCACAACACCAATTCACTGAAATTCTTCCCTGTAATGTATTTTTCCTACTCATTCATCAAACTTGTCCAGCATTTCTGCAGTTCAGACCTGCGATTCCCCATAATTCAGCTACAACTCAACTCGACTGCAACACTGTGTAGTTGTAGAAATGAGCATCACCACACCAACCATTTCCTGTAAAGCTTCAATCTCAGACCAATGAAATTCACCAAATACATCATTTCTTCAAAGACAACTCCACTGTCTAGCTATTTCATCTCTACCCGCAGTTCAACACAAAACCACCAGAACTACATCTTCAATTCTACATCATCTCATCTTGTGCCAACCCATAGCTCCTTGTCACTTCAATTACCACCTGTTCCATCTCTGCAATTCAGGTTCAACACCACAAGAACTCAACCCATTAATCCACCACCAGGTTTCCACTTCCCTGTAATTGCTCCAACTCTTGGTAGCTGCCAATTACATCTCCATCACTATCAAGCCATGAACCAACCATCTCAGGAACAACAAAACTGGCATCAACTCCATTAGCAACAGCTTCTAAAACAAGCTCTTCATCTCTTTACAACTAGTGCCTAAATTGCATCCACAAACCATCTTGAACTGCAACTATTGCATAACCCTCTACAGAAGCTACTCAAATGTCAGTAGCACAACTCCTTGTCCTTCTCATTCATTCATAGAAAATTCATTTTCTGTATCATTACCAGCACCATAGCATCACCTAACCCTGGAAGCCAACAATAACCACTTTAGATTCTCTCAAATCCACCAACAAATACACCTGCAATGACATTTAACACAGTTGAAATACCCCATTAGCTCATCATCAATTCCATTCTCAAAACCTCCCATTCTTCACTGCATCAATTGCATTGTATCTTACAGTAAAACCCTGCTGCTCCACCATGGCTCTATACCTGTAATTTCTTCCATTGCAGCTTCTTACACCCAACATCATCTACAAGTAAGTATATCCAGATTTCTTGGCCACCTGAAATTTCAATTCCACCTACACAACAGTCCCATCACCAACACAGAGCCAAATACCAGACATTTCCTCCATCTGAACTGCAACCTGACATTCATCTACTGTTCAAAGCCACCACCAACTCCAGCTTGTCTACTTTGCACTACTCTGAATCACCTTCTCAAACCCTATAATCCACCATCTTAGCTTGAATTTCACTTCTCAACTTCAGATTAACAGCAAATTCATCTCCTACCACCTCAATCATCAAACCCATCTATTCTTTGAAAACCCTAACTTTTCTGTCTCTCTCTGTTTCAATTTCTTTGATCTATCAACCAACAGCAAATCCTAATTTTCAACAGCCACAAACTATACCTGAAAACTCGATCTGCTTTCTCTCTAGTGCCATGAACAGCCGCAGCCATTTTTCTTCCCTCTCTCGATTTCAGACCACATAATGATATTGAAAAGTAAAAAATAAACACTTCTCTAAATTCTAGGGCTTCTGTAGGAATTGAGAATGGATATAGCCACCCAGGTGACAAAGATAAGGGGTATTCGCTCATACATTTTGCTTGATCGTTTCAGGGAACCGACCGCCTATTCGCTTTTCTCTTAATTATCGGTTAAGGCAAACTAATGGTTCATTCTCCACCTCCTCCTTGCGCACCTCAACCCGCTCCAAGTATCTTTCGCCCATGAACTGATCCTTTTTGCCTTTAATGCTCAAATGGACAATTTATCCTTATTTTGCTCCCAATGACTCCATTGCACCTAATAACTCAAAACTAAACATAAGAGATGCAATTCACAAGGATAAAATCAAAGAAAGTATAAATATTAGATATAAAATTAGGTGTTTTACAACACCTTTCACACTGCCATCTAGATACGATGTTAAGAAGCATGTCATCGTTGAGGAAAATAACCTAGATAATCTCTCTAGAAATACGCTGGTTGGAAAGCTTAAGATCTTTGATAATGAATATTCATCCAAATCTAAGGATGTTGCATTCAAAGCACTAAAGGACACTAAATTACTTGATAAAAGTAAAACGGTGTATATCTCTGAAGATGATCACTCTCAGACAGACTCATCAGATGAAGATCTTGATAAATCAGTCTCGATGATCACAAGATAGTTTAAGGATCTTCTATTGAAGAAAAGTAAACGGTTCTCCAAAGATAAGCCGAAGGCATCAGTCAAACCTCATAATCGTTTTCCTCCTAAAAACAGGGATATTAATGAAACTAACGATGAGGATATGCCCCAGTGCTTTAAGTGTAAGGGATTTGGTCATTTGCAAACGAGTGCCCAAATCGTAGAAAATACACTGGGAACAAAGGTCTTGCAATGACTCTTTATGAAATGTCTGATAGTTATGACTCTAATGAAGATGGGAAATCAAGTGTTGCACTTATTGGTGAAAATATTGATTTTCATAATTGTAGCAATACACATATCAATTTTGATATTCTTTCAGAAGATAATCCAACCATTCTGGAAGAAAAAGTTGACCCTTTTCTTGGAAACTCTGTTTTTAATGTTTCAGGATCCACTATGTGCCTAGATGCTTGCACATTTCAGAAGCCTGATTACTATCCAAGTGTGACTTGCTCGTATTGTTCATTAAAAGGTCATGAAATCTCAAAGTGTTACAAGTTCAAACACAAGCAAAGACACGTCAACAAACTTCAACGAAGAGCAAATCATCTAGCAAGAAAGCTTAAACTTGCTTAGAAGACCACATAGGTATGTAATATTTTTTCTTCGTCTAAGAAGTTAGTTTCCAAGGAAATACCAAGACCGTTTGATAAGAAAGTATGGTCAAACCATTTTGATAGACAGGAGTCTGTGGATTTTCTACAAGAGGAAATTGGTGGACAAATTGTAGTTCACCATAACGCAACTTGATTATGTTTCTCTTAAAATCTTGTCTCATGTGCCTGATCAAAAGAGACAATGATTTTGTACCTCTCAAGATTTAGGAAAAGTTTTTTTTCTCACTCTTTTCTTAGAATTTTTTTTTTCTTTTGTCTATCAAACAGAAAAAAGGGAACTATCGACAATTCTACTGTTTATAGGGATAAGAGTTGATCGTCCACGAACCTGTTTTAGGTTTCGAACCCTACATTCCTTTTACTTCTCTAAAACCTCTTTTTATCTTAAGACTACTTGTTGAGCTAATTGTGAATTCCTCTCACAAACCCATACGCTTATGGACGCTGCAAGAATGATGTCTTCTGATATAAAAGAAGGTAATGTGATTGTTAAGCCATTAATCATGAAGGAAAAAGAAAAATCTGCATTGCCTCCAACCTTGAAAATAAAAAGAAGGAATATGAGGAAGCCAAGAGATGTTCCTTCAAATTCTCAGAAGTTTTCTGATGTTCTTGAAGTGTTGAAGGAGCTGCGAAAGGAGATTCAACAATTAAAGGCTTTTGTATATAAGACTCATGAGATTCAGAAGGCCTTGGTTCGACAAAAACAACCTAGAAGGTTCATCGATATAAACTCCTTTATTAATGAACCTTATGTTCCCATGGATATTGACGACAAGGAGTTCGGGGATGATAATGAATTCTTCAAAGGTCTTAATGTCTAGTAAATCTTCCATTGTTTCTCTTTTATTAGAAGAATAACTAGTGTTTTGGAATATCCATTATTGTGATTACACATAGATATATCCAATGATTTTCATCTTCTTGTTTTTAGATTTTTTGGTTTAAAAATTCTAAGTTTGTTTGGAATATGATGGTTGCAGTATTAATCTTTTGATTTTATATATGGAAATATTTTGATGGGATATGTGTGTTTACGTCCGTGAACTTAATTGTCCCATATTTTGTCAAAAGTAAAGTCGTTCGTGAATTGATATGCAAATATTGATAAAAGGATGAATAGACTTTTGACAAACACAAAAGTTAAGCCTATATTGTCAATCTTTGATATAAGATATGTTAAAATCTTTTGTGATTCAAGGATTATGTATATTGTGTGTCATTGTGCAAATGGTGATGGACACATAGAATGAATCCTTGTGAATTCCTCAGTATTTGAGCTTCCCTGATCTATCTTTTGTGTATTACTGTGAGGCTCCATTGTGTATCTTATGTTGAGCACGATACGACTAAGTCGATTCCTTATTGGCATGGTTGGTTGTTCCATGAGATGCTATATGTTGAGCATTAAGAACTAAATTAATCAACTTGTGTGGTTATTTAGTTTGTATTCCATAAGTTTTCTTATGTTGAGTACATGTACGGTTAAGGTTATCATGTCTTATGATAATCTTAGTTGGGGTTCCATAATCTCTTATGTTGAGCCCAAATGAACTAAATCAATCATCTAGTATGGTTATTTAGTTAGAACTCCATAAGTTCTTCTCATGTTGAGCATGATTGACTAGGATGGTTATTTTTATGATTAACTTAGTCATTGCTCCATAGAGTGATCTTATGTCGAGTATGGCCAATTAAATTAATTACTCTTGTAATTAGTTTGGTTGAGTATGACAATTAGATTATTTGCGAGTTTTCTTATAATTAATCTAATTGATTTATTAAGTCTCCATAAGTTTACTTGTGTTGAGCATATTTAGTCAAATTAATATTGGTTCGCTTTGGTTAATATGATTGAATATTTATTGTTGGATTCCAAATTCATACTTGTATGTAATTTGTTGAGTCTAAAGAAATCCTTCTTTTCTTTTTGAAATTATTAAGGTCGCTCTTGTTGTTCCTTAGGGAATGACATATTATGGGGGAGAGTTCTTTTGAACTTGTGCTTAATTTCCAAATCTTTGTGGGGAGTGCGGCTTTGGAATATTAGAGGGGTTATCTTGCGTCATTATAAACTCCTTGATGAATGAATTTAGCTTCGGCTTTATGATTTCATCTAAATAAGATGATATACTTTTACCTTTGGTCATGAAATGTCTCTTACAGAAATTTCATTAGGATCTCGTTCTTATACCTTTACCAATTTTATTGACAAAAATGGGGAGAACTAATATATAGTTCACACTACAAATACATATAGTTTTCGGATCATTATGTAAGGGGGAGTGGTTTCCATGTGAGATGGAGTATTGACTAAGGGGGAGTATAGTATCACCATAGTATTGTTGTTGAAGTTGTGATGTAATTGGACTTTGACGCTGTGTAATAATACTATGACACTGTATAACAATGATTGAGAATCGATGCTTTTCTTATTGTTATAGCTACGGATTTTCAACAACAATGATGCTAAATTTACAACCTTTGGGATCATTGGACTACTTGGAAGTGACGAAGATTTCGAGTATTGTTGAAGATTAGACATGTGGAATAGGAGTTACAAAGTTTATTTATATATTTTTTGTATTTCATATGTATTAATAGTTTTACCACTGAAATTGACAAAGGGGGAGATTGTTAGAGCATTGCTCGGTCGAACTCGCATGCGTTGCTATCTCAAGCATGTTTTTCAATGTCAGTGATCAAAACTATAAAGTCTTGATTTCTAGTCTACTATAGCTAAGGTCTCGGACTAGGATAGAAAGTGTAGTTGAGCTCAAGAACTCCATGGAAATCATCATACAACACGAAGGACTACTCAAGTAACCAGTGGATCTTCATCGATTAAAAGGTATGTGGATACTTGAACTTATCTATCACTCAAAAGTCTATCTACTTTATCTCCTATCTTGAGACAAAAGTTGTATTACTATATAGACTAAGAATATACACATGTGACATTTTGAGATGAGTATATCTCGCTTATCTATTTCTCGAAATGTGTGTTGGTAAATCTTTCGCTTTAGCTAAGTTCATCTTTACCTAGTGACGAAATTCATGTTATGTTTCAATCACTTTGGAAATTGCTCTGACTAAAACTAGTTTGTGAATAACAACTATATGACGTCCTCTGAGAATGTTTCAATGATTGAAATGAGAGTTTAGACGATATAACCACTGGGGGATATAAAATTGTTGTGGTAACACATATATGTATAAGTCCTCAGCACTTGAACCGAAGTTTGCGAACTTTGTTGATCAAGTGGAAACCGGAACTTGAGAAGTCAACCCAGACCGCAAACGTGTGTAGTTCTCGAATCCGAGAATTTCTGCTAGAGTTGTAGCTCGATTTCAACCCGCGAACTCAGTCTGCGAACTGACAAAAGTTTTCGAACCCGAGATTCTGCTAGAGTATGTGAACTCCAACCGGTTAACTTGATTCCGTGAACCCAGTCCGCGAACTTGAGTAGTTATGTCTAAAAACGATGTTCGTGAACTTATCTAAATTATATAAGGAATGCTATTGGAAACCATGGATTTATATTTCATGAATCGATTCGAGTGAATCACATCGTTTTTGCTTCAATTGTGTCTTGTGTAGTACATAAGATCTCATAGCAATTGAACAACTCTCTAACTAGTTCATTTGAGTCATTTGGACTAGTTATGGTGAAGAAGAATATGGTCCATATGAAAGTTATCATTTGGCTAACCATTTGGTTGACTAATATTGAACCAACTATTGTACACGTTTGGGTACGGTTACAAAAACCCAAAATCGTCAAGTACAAGTGTGTATGGCAAGATAAGTTTTCAATCTAACGGTTGAAAGATATTAGCTTGTATCTAATCAGGTTTTCATCTAACGGTGAATATTGAATGCTTTGTTACTAAGCTAACATTGATTGCAAACCCTGATTTGAAAGACTATATAAGGGAGAACTCTAGCAACTGGGAAACCTAATCCCCACACATTCTGTGTGATACTAGTTTTCTAAGCTAGAGTCGATTCTCCTTTAACCTTTGGTTTTCTTCTTCTAAAACCAGGTTAACGACTTAAAGACTAATTCATTGGGATTGTGAAGCCATACCGATACTACTTTTCTTGTAGTTGTGTGATCTGATCTTGTTGTATCTATTGTACGAGTACAATTGTAATAATAGGCATGAGATTTATATCTCCGATAGGCAAGATATAAAAGTACTCACAAATATCTTCGTCTCATCGTTTGTGATTCCACAATATCTTTTTTTCACTGCATCGATTAAGACTATTGTGAGGTGATTGATAAAACTAGGCTGTTCTTCGGGAATATAAGTCTGGTTTTATTGATTGGTTCCTGTTCACCTTGATTTATCAAAATACGGAACAAAACTCATAGGTTTATTCGTGGGATACGAATTTATCTATCTTGTAGACTTTTCTGTGTGAGACAGATTTGTTTGCTAAAGTCTCAGACTTTTGGTCGTAGCAACTATTGGTTGTGGGTGAGATCAGCTAAGGGAATCAAGTGCGCAGTATCCTGCTGGGATTAGAGGCGTAGGAGCATAACTGTACCTTGGATCAGTGTGAGATTGATTGGGGTTCAACTACAGTCCAGACCGAAGTTAATTTGGAGTAGGCTAGTGTCTGTAGCGGCTTAATACAGTGTATGTTTAATCTGGACTAGGTCCCGGGGTTTTTCTGCATTTGCGGTTTCCTCGTTAACAAAATTTCGGTGTCTGTGTTATTTCTTTTCCGCATTATATTTTATTATATAATTGAAATAATACAGGTTGTGCGTTGTTCAATCAATTAGAATATCCGAGCTTATTGGTTGTTGATTTAAATTGATTGACACTTGGATATTGGTCTTTGGTACCATCCAAGTTATCTCTCTTTGATTGGACTCGCGAATTACATTTTCTTAAGTAAATCAAATTGAGAGATTGATATAGTAACTCCTTGAGTATTTTCTATTGATTGAGTCTAGTTGATTCTCTAGAAAACAACTCGGAGTTGTCCATACAGATTTCTAATCGAAATATTGGGTGAGGTTGTTAGAACCCTGTTTTTTCACATTTAATTTGTCGACACAATTTTGTTGATTATAGAAACCAATTGATGTTGGTTTTCCCCCCGTCAATTCTCCTTAATAATATGTAAAAATTGGCATTCTAAGAACTTTTAGCCAATATCGGTTATTGATTTCTATTCTTTCATAGAAATCTGCATCAACCAAAAAGTAGATTTTTCTCTACAAAGAATATGATAATTATTTCTTTATTTTTCTCAAAAGAATCATTTAAACCAATTGGAATTAGATTCCTCTATGAATCCTAAAAGGATGAGATTGATTGTTACGTATTCACAATTGCAAACACTAATTGCAGCATTCCTGAAGGATATTGAGCAATTTTTTTTATATATTATTATTTTCTTCTTCCTAATACTAATCTCCTAAACTGATACCATTCAAATTTATATGGAATATAGTAGGACATAAAATATCAATGGGTGCACCCCAGCTTGTTTGCAAATATTATTAGTCCTTGGACTATATTGATCTTAATTTAATTTTATCTTCATGAAGAAAGTGACAATAATTTCATTTTAAAATAATATGTCGTTGGCCCTTGAGGTCATGAAGTTATCGGAGATTTGTTTGCATATGTTCAATGTTTTTGGTTTTGAAATATTTTTGCTCCAAAAGTAATCCATGGTTGATGGTAAATATGAATGTATATGAAGACTACATTTTTTTGTGTCGAAAGACATATTTCATGATAAGTATATGTCTCGAATTGATCGGATAATACATAACGAAATTTAAAGTTTTCGTTTATGAGACGAAAAATTCCACCATGATCAGGGGGAGGAAGCTTGTGTTAATTAACTTAAATGCTATATCAATTTCTCTCCTAACATGATCAAATTGAAAAAGGCTATCACTATCAATTGGTGCGAAATGTCTCATTTTGCCTTTATATAAGCTTTTGCCTCTTGGAAAGGCAAATCCAGTCACATCTATGAAATTTGTAACATTTTGTAAGAGGCTACAGATAGTGCTCCAATTGAGTCTATCAAAACAATATCCACATTCTCATGATTCATATCTCCTCACTGGAAGATAAGGAGACTATAATGCTCGCGGGCGCTGGTACCAATAATTCTGTGAACATTTTTCATGATATGCATACACTCGAGAATTTTATGGGGTCGCGATAAGCTATATATTGTCGAATATTCGTTTACAGTATCTACTGAAATGATAAATTATGGTGGTTGTTAACCCCTCTGCAGAGAATATCGACATATGTGATTGGTTGGCATACAATCCAAATTAGTTTGGATTAATTTCTCGATTGACATATTTTTTGATCCAAAACTTCACACCTTAAAGATGCAAAACCTATTAATTACATGTTGGTGTATTCATAATGCGTCGTTATACGAGAATTTTGTTTGTTTGTAAAAATGATTTGAGGGTTTTTTTTTTTATCCAAGATCCCTGGGATTGATTCAAGAATTGTTCTTTTTATACAATGCACTTGGTGTGGTAGTCCTTTAAGGACTCATATTGCATTCCCACAAGGAATATGGTCGGAGAAAATATTCAATTTATAATCCTTGGAGGATTTAAATGATATTCAGGTAGCCACCTGACTCGATTATATTAGGTTTAACAATCCTTTAAGTGTTTTTCAAAATCTTTGCAAAGTAATAAAATACGGATTAGTTGATGATATCAATATTGTAGGTCTCTTGAAGAGTCCTTAAAAATACAGAAATCCACGACTTTGCAACATTTTACTTTATTTTCTTTTTTCGTAAATATGCAGTTTAAAAATTATGCTTGCATGAACATTATCTATTGTGATACATGATTTTAAGTATCTATTTTGATGGTTGCTTTTTGTAATACTCATATAGTTGAGTTAGCATCCATAAATCGTCAAATGTTGTACTCTTTTGCCTACGTTTTCAGGTTTTGTCCCATGTGGTTTTCCCGATAAGGTTTTAACGAGGAAACATCTTGTTGACGTTTAATTTTCTTTCAAAATGTTGATATTTGTGCTCTTTTTCCTTTGTCCAAAATTTTTCCCATTGGGTTTTACTGGAAGGGTTTTAGTGAGGCAATTTATTCAACATGGTGGTCATCCAAGGGGGAGTTGTATAATTTCTGTTATTTGGTGGATTCCTACCATTAACTAGGTCATTTTGCTAGGCCAAATCAACATAAAAAGCCCTTAGTAATTTGGATGTCATTCCGATCCACATAAGGTATGACCACAAATTCAATTTTGTTCACTTATGGTAAGTTATATACATCTTGGCTCTATGTTGAAGAAACTACATCAACAACTTATGCAAATCATCTCGGGAAGCTAGCAATCCATGACACAAGTTCTAAATGTGTTGAAGAAGAATGTAGACTCCGCAAAACTATTAATCGAAGGCATTCTCGCTTGTGCAACATAAATGAAGACTTCATCAAATATCCGACATATTCATGAAAGCACAATCCTCTTCTGCATTCAAGAAATTCGTTCTTCAAAATTGGAAAGTCTCGACTCAAATATTTGCTTGCCAAGATTTAACTGAAGTATTTATTAGGGGGGTGGGGGTGCCATCATCAAATTAAGGTGCATTCACTGGACTTTATCGCGGTGTACTCTTTTTATTTCGTCAAGGTTTTGTCCTGCTGGGTTTTCCTTGTCAAGGTTTTAACGAGGTAACATATATGTGTCCAACACTGTCTGAGTCTTTACATGCTTATGCGATTTTAGGTTTTTCTCTTTTGAATTTCCTGATATGTTTGTACTAACTTATCCACAGTGGTCATAAGGGGGAGTGTTATAAACCAAGTTTATTTACTAAGGTGCCCTTCGTGTCTAAGTTTAGGGTTTACATATCTTGGACACCAAGTCTTATATAAATAGAGGCTTAAACATTGTATCTTACACACACATTAATAGAAATCTCTCTCTATTTCTTCTCCCTATTATGTGTCTCCTTCTCTTTCACAACAAATAAAATCTAATTATTAACCTAAGTTACTATTATACCATTTCCTTTTTACCAAACCAGTTCTATGAAGCCCTAATTCATTTTCTACTTCATCTTCCTATGCCTCCGCAAAAATCACGACTACATCACGCGATGAACCAGTTTCATAGGTTGAATCCGTGTATCACCAGCTTCTTCTCTGAAATTTGAATTTCATATGCAACCATCTCCTCAAGTCCTCTGCCTTTATCTTCTTCGGATCCAATCCTCTTAAAATCACCACTTATAGAAAACCAAGTTCTTAACTATCTTCAAATTCTTTTATGATACTCAAATTATTGACATCTACTCCTTCTATTACCAACAACAGAAATGTCTTATCTTGGACACAATCCCCATTAGTTCCTCCATCAGCATACCCATGTAAACATCCATGGAAACACACACACAACTGAATTCCTCTTACAATTTAAATCTCAGAGAACATACTGTATATTCATCTTCTTCAAATATGATATGTAAACCATAATTGAAATAATGTAAAGGAAAACGGTATCCACAATCTCAAATTCTCAATTCACTTTCGTGATGATTTTTAACAACAAAATCCCTAATATCCGTCAATTCCTTCCCTAATTCAGAAAACCCTAATCTCCCATCCTCTTCTTCTTATGAATTGATGATCTTCACAATACAAAATTTTGAACCTTCAAAAATAACAATTTGGTTCAATTGCAAGATATGTACCTAATTACAAATCTAAATCTAAATTTAAATCTCAACTCAAATTCAACCAAGAGATAGAACCCACAAAATTGTTACTCCACAAATGAAATTGACGTTCAAATTAAAAACCCCAAAACCCAAAATCAAACCAATCGGACGCTCCTGGTGATGATACACTTGTATGCTTTACAAGTTCAAGCATCTTGAGCGACAGTGCAAATCCATCCTATGTTTCTTTGATTTGGGGATATTTATTGGCGTCTAGAATCTCAAAATCAACATCAGTTTTTGTTTCCTTTTCTTATATTTTTTCTTTTAATCACAGCGGTGTGGTGGAAGCGAAGAGGGTGAGCGGTACAAGAATAAGAATTGGTTGTGATATTAAGGTGGTTTCTTTAGAAAGGGTAAATGAGTAAAATAATTAATTATTAACAATAAAAGATAAATAGAAAAGAGAAAACTAAAAAATAATTAGATCAAATAAAGTCAATCACAGTCAACATCAATTCCAAGTACCAAACGCAAAGCTGGACAAATGTCAGACCAAACTCGAAAACTGGAAGAAACCTGAGTACCAAAAACAAAATAACCCTTTAATTATTCAAGATAGAAATTTCTTCAAAGAAATAATGCTCTCATAGATTCACTGGATAACCCTGATGAGCTTACTTCTGGAAATCAGAGATAAAATTCAGGTCCCTGTGAAGGAATATCTGTTGATTCTGATTTGGACTATGATTTCGAGTCAGAAAAGGAAATTTTATAATTCTTGAATAAAAGTGAATAAATTCACCTAGAAAACCTTTGTTTGAAGAAAACATTGGAAAAACTCGAATCATCACTTCATGCGAAAAATCTAGAGTTGGAAAAACTTAATGAAAATTTCACTAGAACAATGTCTATACAAGATAATGAGATTGATACCCTCAATTGTGATCTACAAAGTCTCCCAGGAAGCTCGGACAAAATCTCAGCTATGTTTTTTTGGGAAAAATTCCCTTGGTAGCGCAAATGGTATTAGGTTCACCAGCAAGACCTCAATCACTAATAATTGTTTCATCCCTGCCAGTTCATGTAAAGTGGAAACTATTCGTTGTGATAAACATGTAGCTAAATCTTCAAATGATGATCCCTCTTTGGCATTGTTGAAGAAAATTTATGTAACCTCAATGCTGAAGAAATAAGAAGAAGAAGAACCAGAAAAGGTAAGTCTCCTGTATACACAAATAACCTTGTTAAGTCACCTAGTGACACAAGAAGTATGTTTTCTACTCACGCCATCACTACTTAATTGTAGTGATGAGTGCAGCCTCAATATTTTATCTTGAGAAAATAAGGCTTGCACAAACTCATCACAATACTCCTTGTGATGACAAGGTTACTCAAGTCGACTTGACCATTTATGTTAAGTTTGCTAATTGATAGACGCATTTATGTGTCTATTTTGGTCTCAATTATATGTATTGTTAGTGCTCGATTTTGTAGTTATTTGATTATTTTATGTTTTTGGAGAAATAAGCTTTTGCGGACAAATTTGGTTCGAAAAGTGATATTTGTACCCCAGAGATGAATTACTAAAAGCACCCAGAGGACGCGTTGAGGCACCCGGATAATTATGCGCACCCCAGGAATATTACTATTCACACCCCTGGATTTACTATTTTCACCCCCAAGTGCTAAAGGGACTCCCGTTCTGGATAGGGGGATTCCATTGTCTTCTCAAATGCAAAAAGGAAAAAATGGCGGGAAAAAGAAACGCATAAATTCAGGATCGAAGTTAGACGAGTTTTATAGAGATTCAATTACCGAGTTCAATTGGGCTGGACTTGAATGAACAAAACAGGACATGTATGGGCGTTCGATTGAATTGATTTGGGCTGGAGTTTGCGTGACAGGTGAGCAGGTTTGGCAGTTAATTTTTGCGACAAAACAAGGCCGGAGAGTACTCGAATTTGTTTGGATGTATTTGGAGCGTGTTCTCGGATTTCCACTGGATTTATATGGGCTTATAAAGCTTAGTCAGGGTTGGTAATCGTATTTGAAAGAGAGAATATCTTCGAATCACGGTAAAACATAGGAGGAGATATATCAGGGTCTTTTTGGTTGTATTTCGGGGAAGTTACGCGTAGAAAAGGAAGATAAATCCTATGGGATTATTTAATGCTCAAATGAGAGGAGTTTGGAGAGAATCAGCCGCGTACAGAGAAGATAGAGGAGTTATTCTCGTGACTTGGCCGTGATGAAGAAGAAAGAAATATTGGAAGATTTCGTGAAGATTTTATAGGCCTGTGATGTATAAATAAGGTGTCAGAGACTCATAAAAGTCGGTTGAGAGTTTGGGTAGACAATAGAGGGCTCTGGTACGAAGAAATCACGCTGCACACAATTGCAGCAGCAGGAGGAAGAAGATAAAGCTGAAGAACATTTAACGATCAAAGTCAGTCGCGGAGAAGTGTAGTTTATCCACAGCAATAGAAACTGTCGTTTCCTGGCAGTCTTATTTCTTCTGTAACTTTTGTAACAGTTAACCTGCAACGCTTATAAACGTTGCAGTTGATCTGTTTTATTGATTTTCTTTGTATTTTCATCTTTAATACAACTTTGAGCAATGGATTCATATTTTGAGCATGTTTTCACCATGAAGAGCTAAACCCCATCACTGAGATGATGGAGGAATCCTTATTTCACAATGGTTGGTAACTATATTTGATTCCTTATGACTTTTTTCATTGATTTAATTGATTTATGATTTTCACAAATTAGTTGTGATTTCTTTTGATGGTGTATGCTTAGACGTAAAAGCTTTTGATACATTATGCTTGTGATTTACATCTAATATTTTAGAAATCTACTTTTGGCAAAGTTTAGAGTCCACAAATTTAGAGTCTACAAAAGAGCTAAAATTGTTTTGAGTCATTATTTGAACCAATTTATTGTGATTAATGGTAGAATCCCGAGTCCCAGTCCTCTCGATATTTGTGACATATTTTGTATATATTTTTGTTATTAAGTCTTAAAATCAACCTCAACGAGTCCGAGTGAACGACATTCTTACAACCACTTTCTACAACAATTAAAATCACATCACTAATTTTATGTGAAACACCTCATAATAATCTCATAGAGATATCGTGTATACGATCTTGTTGAGCTAGCTTCAAAATCAAGAATACATATTTGTGTTCCATCATCTATCTATAAGCCCATAATTTTTGAATAATTAACTCTTATGCTTTAAACCTTGTTTATTTGAGCTAAGAATATGTTTCAATCATATGTTGAAATAACTATGATTTTCGTGAGGATAAGTAACTAATAATTAGTATAATTAAAAAGTAAAAGGTCGTCAAAATTTGTGTATTTTATGGCTCACAGATGGCAAGTTTATACTAAAGCATTGGTTCCCGGACCTTCATAAGGATGGTCATTTCTTTTATTTAGGGTTACTTCCTTATTCCTTTCTTCTTGAGGAAGTACTATCAATTTCTATTGAAACTAGAGGTATCACCAAAAAAGATGCGATAGAAGTTGTTAATGTTTACCTATGCGAAGGAATCAAATCATCAAGGATCAGAAAAGAGAAATCGTCTGGAGAAGGAAAATGTTCAACCTCAACTTGCCTTTTATTTATATGTCGCCAGGATAATGATTTCATGGCTGAAGTAAAGAACTTTGTTTCCAAGAGGAATGATTTGAAGTCTCGAATCAATCTTTCATTGGATAAGGTAAACTCATTACGAACACATGATGTCTCAGTCAAAAACTATCCTATGTGAACTGGGAACAAAACTTAATGAGTTGACTGACATTTCTAAAGACTCGAAAGAACTTAATGATCCCATTATCAACGAGTTCTTCAATAATGAGAAGGAATTCTCTGCTCAGGCTATTAAAAATAACTTGATGCTTTACTAGGAAACTTCTTGTGAGAATTCATTCTTGTGTCCAAGAAGATAACTAGGGTTTGGTATAACGAATATTGTGAGTACACAAGCTATTTCCAACGATTTTCATCTTGCATGTTTTTAGATTTATTTATTTAAATTCTAGAGTTTTTGGAAGATGAACTTGAAGTATTTAGTTATTATTGGTTTAATGTATTACAAAGTCTTATGAGATATATGTGTCATTTACTCTTTGTGAATTGAATTGATATCTCATATATGGTCAAAAGTTAAATCTATTAACTTTTATGAACTAAAAATAGAACAAATTTTGTGAGATTTTTTCGCAGTATGGATCTACTCACGGTCACACTCTTATGTAATTACTGCATTATCAACTCCATAAGAATTTCTTATGTTGAGTCATATCGATTAAAATTGTCTCTTTGTTCGTAACTGGCATTGAGATTAATTTATGTCAATTTATAGGATACAAATCCATATGATTTGTTAATGTCCAAAAAAATCCTTCTTTTTAATTAAATCAAGGTCACTCATGTTGTTTTCTTGGGAATGGCATCAGACAGGGGAGAGTTCTTATACTTAATTGATATATCTTTATGGGGAGAGTGGATGTGGAATTTATAAGGGATGCTTGTATCTTAAATCTCCTTGATGAGATACTAAGTATTTTGTACTCTGTGATATCTTCTAAATTAAAGTTTATATGTATACCTTTTAAGTCTTGAAATATCTTTTGTTTGCATCCATTATGATTTCATACTTTTCGTACCTTTGCCAATTTTTATTGACAAAAAGGGGAAGAATTAATTAGTAGTTTCGCACTACATACATATGGTTTACAGATCGTTATGTAAGGGGGAGTGACTCATCATCTATAGGTTTCACCTATTATGCAAAAAATGTAAGTATTGACTAAGGGGGAGAAACAGATCACATTAGTATTACTTCGAAGTTGTGGTACAATTGAACTTTGGAGAAGATAATAATATTATGTTTATGTATAACGACGAATGAGAATATCTGTTTTCAAAGTTGTTATCGCTACAGATCTTAAACAACAACGATGTTTAGTTGAACACATTTAGAATCATTGTAACTTAAAGTAACGAAGAATTCAAGGAGTTAGAGAACCAAGGAAGTCAAGCATGATTGATTCTGGAGTTGAAGTTTTATTTCTTATTCCATATGTATTGATAGTTTTTTCACTAAAATTGACAAAGGAGGAGATTGATAGAGCATTGCTCGGTCAAACTCACAAGTGTTGCTATCTCAAACTTGTTTTCAAATTTAGTTGACCAAAACTATATCTTAATATCTAGACTACATTTATTCAAATATCGGATTAAGATAGAAGTGTGTTGTTGAGTACCAGACATCACTGTGTTTTACCGTTTGAAGATGAAGATCAACCGAAGCTTCCGGAGAACTTCATCAACAAAAGTTAAGTGAAGACTAAACCACATATTACTCAATTTTTCACCTTTTTTTCTATGAGACAATGTCGCATGACTAAATTATACATTACATTCATAATAGAAATTTTGAGTCGAGTTTATCTTGTTAATAGTTCTCGAAATATGCTAAGCTTAAGAACATTTGTTCATACTTGATGAATTTGGTTAATTTTTTATTATTATTTATGATCTAAATTATGATTCAAGATTTAATCATTTGAAAATATCTTGGAACAGTGATATGTGTCATTGATGTTATTCGGGAATGTTTCGAATCGATTATTAGAGAGATATATAACTATTATGAATCTGAATACAGGACAGTATGCATACCGGTTTCACATGATGGGACAACTGTTATAAGTCTAGAGCCGCAGTACATGTACCCAGTACACTTACCGGTATAGATATAGTTCGACAACGACTTTTTGGTATGCATACCCGGTATCCATATCATAAAAAATTTGTTGACTCGTGAACCAAGAAGGTACGCATATACCTAGTATGCAAACCAGAAAAGATATATTAGTTTCTAAACCCAAAAGGTAAGCATATCCAGTATGCAAACTGGAAAAGATCTGCGGATTCCTGAACCCATTTTTGTATTATGGGTATACAAACCAGGTACACGTACCATGACAAAAATACTCATGAAACAGGTATTGAATACACGTACATACCCTGTCGAATATTTTCAGATTTATCAGAATTATTTCTATGAGATAATCGGCATTTGAGCAACTTTTTGAAAACACTATCTAGACACGATTGATCACATTTGTGACTCAAGATTAAAGTCTTAAAGTTTTATATGAAAATGGTTAAGATTATTGTTCGACTGGCTAGTTTCGGCTAACCTTTCACAACAAATTAATCAAGATATTTCCCGCTAATTAACTGGTAATATAGCGGTAGTAAAGGATCGTTCCCACAGAGAGCTGTGTAAGTGATATGTTATTTGATTCATCAAAATAATAAAAGACAAGAGGGATTGTTTGATCAAGTAAAATAAATGTAAAAATAACTAATAAAAGAAAGAGATGATTAAGGAATCCTTCGCCGCTACCAAGCGATAACTGGATTAGTATACTTATCTATCTTCGTTAGAACCATTCATCACCAACCGTAGAATAACAGCTAGCTCAGTGCTATCCCCAAAACTCCTTTTACCACGGCTCCAATATCGGATTATATCCAACCGAACCACCAAGTAGTAGCTCACTCAAGGTGTAATCCAATCGAACGCTTTAGGCTTTGTGAATTAGGTTGATCACAGTAGTTAAACTCTTAGCTCAAGGTCCACTTGCTGATGTTTTATCCACTCGCAATTGCTCCACAGAATCCCTCTGCAAGGTCACTCGATTTCTACTTGTGTATGAATTATTCGACGATTACTTATCTCCTAACTCAATACTAGCAATAGAATGATCAAAAGATTAATCTAGCGTGCACTCCAAACAATCTAATTTATCAATCATAAACCCTAAAAATAGTGAAAATAAACGATGATGTGATTAAAACTCATAACAGATTTATATAATTAATAAAGCTTCACGCTTAGAACATTGAATTCATCCTCAATCAATAAAGTTTAGGCTCTCATGTTTACACCGTTTCCCGGCTTCCCCCTAAAGGGGTAAACCCTTAAATATTGATGAAGAACCAAAAGTGTATTATGAGATGTGTGATATATTTTTTAGGTTAAGAAGTCTCTTTTATAGATATTCAAGTTGTAGAAGTGCCCGTCCTCAATCCCCATGCAAAGTAGTTGCTAAAAGTGAAAACTACAGTGAGACCCATTCTCACAGATTTTTCCACTGTGAAACCCACGCTCCCAAAACTTCAGGCGCGCACCCATTTTTGGGAAAAAAATTATTCCCAAACCCAAAATTAAAAGAAATGGTTTCTCTTTTCTTTCTTCTCTCTTCTCTCTTCGTTCTTCTTATCTTCTTCATCTGTTCTTCCTCCGCCGAATTTTACATCCCTCTCTTTCTCCTCACTTGATCCACAAATTATGATTTGGAGAGACACCATCATCATCAACAATATATAGATCCGTTTTATAATAACTTAACATGCTGTAATTGATTAACATTGATTTGAAAGTTGACTTCAGAGTCCGGTTAAATGCCAAATGAAACTTGTTTTGCTCATAATCTATTCTCTCTCTCTAGCTTTTGTACAACAAAATGAGTGAAACTTGAAATCAGTAATCTATAATTTTGATAATCTATTGTCACGTACAGAATCTTCGAATTTATAGTGACCTGTATAGTCTTTCGCATTTTGAATTTCATTTGTGTTTGTGTTAGCATTTCTCATTTTGAATTTATAGTGACCTCTTGTTTTTTTATAGTTCGTATTACGGATCCATTATTGCAATTTCAGGTCCAAAGTAGGGGATTCAGATCATTTTTATTGTTTAATTGTTGGTGAGGAGGTAGTTTTGGTGGTAATGTATGGTCCAATGGTAGTCTTGAGGAGGAGGAAGAAGAAGACGACAGCGGTAGTAGTGGTGCTGCTTTTGCTGGTACTAACAACTTGAGGGTTTTGTCCACTAATTTTATTTACTAATTTTTTTGCTCGTCTTGTATCAATTGGTGGATGCTTATCAGACTGGGATGTTCCTCTAGTTGTAATTCCTAATTTTCCTTTTTGTCTAGGAAGCCAGTCAGTGGTGGAACTGATATTTCTGTGCACCAGCAACTAATAATTCCACTTCTTGTATGTAAAAAGAATCTATCAAATTTGTTACATCACTTGTTATGCATTCTCGAAATTGATTGCTTAACACGTTCTACGACTTTTTTCTTTTTGCATAACTTGTTATGCAGTCCGAAGAACGGTTGCATAACACGTTATGCACCTACTTTTTTTTTTAGTATCGAAACCAACAAAAAATAAGGCTGCATAACTTGTCATGCACCTACAATAATATCTGCATAACATGTTATGCAGTCGTTAAAATAGATGCATAACCTGTTATGCATCCGAAAATATGACTGTATAATGCATTATGCATCGAGAAAATTGTTGCACAATCTTTTATGCATCGAGAAAATAGATGCATAACCTGATATGCATTCGTAAATATGGATGCATACTGCATTATGCATCAATTTTTTTATGTACGCACTAAAATCAACCAAAACAATGGTTACATAACTTGTTATAGATGCATAACTTTGTTATCCAAATGCATAATGTGTTATGCATGGAGAAAATGGTTGCATAATTAGTTATGCATCGCATAATGTGTTATGCATCGTTTTGGTGACTGCATAATGGTTATGTATCAAGTTTTCGAAAATTTTCCCTAAAATGAGGATCACCTCCGATTTTTTCGTGAAAAACAAAAATTTGATATTCTTGTTTGTACTCGTTGCGTAGATATTTTAAAAAGATTTCCAACGATATAAAATTTGTAAAATTCTAAGGCGCGGATTTTTAGATATGTTATGTCCAAGTTGCGCTTCCAATTATACCCCTGAAAAATTAGGCTGCATAACGAGTTATGCCTGAAAAGATAATATGCATAGCGAGTTATGTATTGATTCCCTAATAATTTCATATAATTATGGGTGTGACAGTACCAAAAATTAATTGTGGGTTTAACAACGAGAATATTTTTTTTTTTTGGTCTCCCCCTAATTTCCCCTTGCTAAAACTAATCAGAATTCCCAAAATAAGTCACGGCCAAGTCTGGCCATGCGAAGAAGTCGCATAAACACATCCTATTGGTCTCGTGCAGCAGCGTTAGAAGTCCAGCCCATTTCATATTGTCCTGTCAGTCTCACGGAACTGACAGCCTACTCTTTTCCCTCGACTATGATTGTGAGTTTTTAAAGTTACGGACTTTGTTTTTCTTCTCTCAGTAAGCCACGGGCATACATATTGCCGTGAGTTTTTAGTTCCCCTGAACTTTTATATTTCCGGCCATTTCTCTCACGGATACTCCCCCTCCGTGATATTTTATTTCTTCTGGATTTTGCTTCCTCGACCTCGTGATTTCCTAGCTCCTATTTTATCTCGTCTTCTCAACACTACCACAGACTTTCTTCTCTGTGCTCAGCCAACTCATCATCTAACTGCCAAAACAAACTCGAGATCCAACTAACCACAGCAACTTACATCCCTGCATTCTTTTCAAACTCCTCCATCCATCGCAACAAAGCAGTGTTACCAACTCCCTGAATTTCTTCTTGCTTCATCTCTTCCATCACCGAGATCATCAATGGCAGCAGACTCGAAAATACCAGCAGCATCAACTATTCAACTCTATTCTTCTTCAACAGACACCATTAACAGCAAACTCGATCAGCAACCTTGCATTCTTCACCCATTATCCCATAGCTGTGACCTCCTCAATCCCTTCACCGATAATCAACACTGCCAGACCCTCTCCATCTTCACAGAAAACTGGTTTCCTGCCATACTCCAACTGGTAGCACCCTATCTTCCACTGAGCTCGAGAATAGATCACAGCGTTCCTGGTTTCTCGAGTTCTTCCTTCTCTGCACTCCATTAACAACCCATTAACTCTGTTCACAGCAACCAAGACCGAGCACCATCAGCTTCTTACTCGTCGTCTCTATCAATCAGTACGACGACCATCTTCTCTGCAACATCAGTTCTGATCATCAGTCATGCTCCTCTCCTTCCATTCATCTCAGAAAACAATTATCAGTTCGATCTCTTCTCAACTGCTTACAACAGCGTCACCTTCTCTGTCATCACCACTGCTTCGTTGACCTCCAACAATAGCCATTGATTTGCTTCATCATCGCCAGCATCCAACTCCATCAGAAACCCAATGATCTTCCCAAGCTCCCATTCAAAACCGATCATACCAATAATATCAGTAGCTTCTCCTTCCATCGATCCCTGCCATCAGTCTTCATCGCCTCCACAGTCTACAGCCGTAACCACGTCACCAAAGCAATGTGTTCTTCCAGTGATTGGTAAAGAGGAAGAAGGTGGCATCGGGCATCCCTTAACATAAATATGGTGCCTTAATAGATTCTGCAACAACTTGACGCACTTTGACTTGCTTCAAATGCCTATAAAATCTTCATACGATGTCCGAATGACTCCGTTCTTTCACCGTTGACTTCGTCTTTTCTCCCTCTTCAAGATGATAACAAGAATTCCTAGACTTCAACGAGTTCCACTTGGTCTTTATCCCTTCTCCGCCTGCGGCTAACTTCTTTTATTGCACAAATATGTGCCAATTCACTTCTTTTGGATGATTCACCTAATAAAACATAAATAAAACAAAACAAGTGTAATATACAATAATTTGCAAGAAACTAAGCAATTACTAGCATGAATTCGACACTAAATATATGCAAAATATGCACTTAACAACGGTTCATCCAAACTAGAGTATGTATTCTGTTATGTTAATCTCAAATCAAGATTTTGATCTAACAGTGATTATTGATTGCTTGATTCCAAAGCTACCTTAGATTAAATCTAAAGCAACCTTGATCTTGAAAGTTTATATAAGGAGAACCTCAAAAAATTGGGATTTTTGAATCCCTGACATTATTCTTGTGTGCCCTTGTTGTAAACTAGAGCCGTCCTCTCCTTTAAACATTTTTAGGTTTAGCAATTAAAAAGATTTCACTTAGGGATTCGTGAAACCAGGTCCAACTGTTTTTATCTTGATAGTTCATATATCCTGATCTTGTTTTGATTGTTGATCCTTTAGCTCCAACAAGCAAGATAGATAGAAATCACAAAGTTTCTTCGTCTCAGACTTTGTGATTCCACAAGTATCTACTTGTAAGGTGAATAATAATCTAGGCTGCTCTTTGGGAGTCATAATACCATATTTTGAGGTTTGCTAGACTTTGTCTATTGCAATCTATTTCCTACCCCACCTTGATCTTTGATCAAAACGGAAATCACATATAGGCTCATCTTTGGGAAGCAGATTGGTTTAAAGTCTTCAATTGAGTTGAAAGTGAGTGGACATGAGTGTTCCACATGCTTTTGTATTAGGTTTTATGTATGACTAGTACATAAAGAAAGAGAGGAAGAGAGAGAAAGTAATCTAATGAAATATAATTGACTAGAAGAGGTAGAGAGTAGCCAAGATCCCTCACATCCATTCAACAAAATTACTTCAAATCTCTTTACTAATTCAATCATAAAACCAACAATTGGTATCAGAGCTTAGATCTATTAGATTTGATCTTGGTGATTGAAAAAAAAAATCAATCAATACCCATTAAATAAAAAACAACAACAATCAGTATCACTTTTATTTAAAGTCTTCATTACATTAACTATATGAGTCTTCTACTACACTTTTAACTCTTAGGTTGTAAAGGACGTCATCAAGGGAGTCAATTGCGCAGAGTCTTGCGAGATTCAAGAGGCGTAAGGAGCGCGACTATAATTGAATCACTGAGACGGTAGATTCGGTCTCAACTATATTCCAGTCCAAAGTATTGATAGCAATCTAGTGTCTGCAGTGTCTTAATACAATTTGGTGTTCAAATCTGGACTAGGTCCCGGGGTTTTTCTGCATTTGCGGTTTCCTCGTTAACAAAATTTCTGGTGTCTGTGTTATTTCTTTTTCGCATTATATTGTTTATCTTTATAATTGAAATATCATAGGTTGTACGTTAAATCAATTCAAGTAGATAAGTCAATCGAAATGGTTGGATACGACTTGATTGATCTTGGATATTGATCTTTGGTATCGTCCCAGTACTATTATGGAATAATCAGGTTCACAGACTTGTCTCTGTTTATTTTCTGATTGTGAGATAAAGAGATATAAGCTTTTCATATAATTCCTCATTAAGAATCATTAAGTTGTAACTTTCAGAATTGTATTTGAGTTTAATCCATACATGCTTGCTAAGAAAAAGTTATTGGTGTATTTTTCTATCCCCGCATTTTCACATTATATCAGATGAGGTAGTAAACAAATGGTATTCATCGTGAATATACGTGTCCCTATACTTTTGAACAAAACGGGTTTGCAGAAGCTAAACATAGACACCTTTTAGATATATGCATAACTTTTCTTATTAAATATAGACTTCTTGACAATTTCTGGGTTGAAGCCTTTATGACAACTAATTTTACTATCAACGGATTACCTGTAAGGAGTCTTAACTTTGTATCTCTTTTTGAGAAGTTATTTCACAAGAGTCCAGATTATTCTTTCCTCAGAAGCTTTGGATGTTCTTGGTATCCTTGGCTTAAGCCTTATACTTCATCTAAGTTACCTCTAAGAAGTTCTCATTGTGTTTTTATGGGTTATGATGTACAACAAAAGGGGTATAGATGCTTAAATCCACTTACTGGAAGAATCTATTTCTCAAGACATGTTACCTTTAATGAAGAAATTTTCTCATATACTACTATCATGTCTTCAATCACTCCTTCAGCTCTTTGTTATAATGCTTCAGTCGCTCATTCATCCTTTGTGGTGATACTTATGCAGCTGGTTCTCCATCACCAGTTGTAACTAATGCTTCTACTATATTGGCTCATACTACTTCCATTTCACTTTTGGATGTTGTTCAAACTGACTCAATGCCTATTTCTCATAATAACTCATTGGTTGTTGTTCAGAATGATCATTCAATGCATATAAGGGGAGAATCTGGCATCTTAAAGCCAAAAATATACTTTTCCACCAAACATCCTCTCCATACAGCTTATCTCAGTTCTGTTATCCTTATCACTCCAACTTGCTTCACTCAAACTATAAAGAACCCAAAATGGAGAGTTGCTATGAAAGCTAAACATAAAGCTTTGCAATCCAATAATACATGGACCAAAGTACCCCCTTCTCCAGGTCAAAATGTTGTTGGTTGCAAGTGGGTGCATAGAGTTAAACATAATGTTGATGGTACATTGGATAAATATAAGGCAAGATTGGTTGCCAAAAGGTTTCATCAACCTCCAGGTCTTGATTATAATGAAACTTTTAGTCTCGTGGAAAAACCAATCACAATTAGACTTATACTCTCATTAGTTGTTCATTTCAATTGGAAAATTCAACAGCTTGATCGATGTAAGCAATGCCTTTTTACATTGAGATCTTCAAGAAGAAGTCTACATGACTCATCCTCAAGGTTTCTTAGATGTTGTTCATCTTGAGCATGTATGTAAACTTCACAAATATTTATATGACCTTAAGCAGGCTCCAAGGGCTTGGTATGACAAGTTTCATACTATTCTTGTTTCTCTTGGTTTTCAATATTCAGCCGCAGATCCTTCTTTATTTGTACATAAATCTGGTTCAAGAATTACCATCTTTTTGGTCTATGTGGATGACATTGTTCTTACAGGGAATTGTACTTCATATTGTGTTGAGCTAATTATTACTCTTTGCAAATCTTTTCCACTCAAGAATCTTGGACAACTTCAGTATTTTGCTGGTCTTGAGGTCAAAAGAAATGTTAGTGGACTTATTATGTATCACACCAAATATGTACTGGATTTTCTTAACAAGACTCACATGATAGGTGCAAAGTGTTTCTCCACTTCTACTTCTACTACTTCTAAGATCAGCGCAAATGATGGTGCACCTTTAGAGAATCCTACAAAATACAGATTTCTTGTAGGTGCTCTTAAGTACCTTACTTGGATGAGGCCTGAGATAAGTTTTGTTGGCAATCAAGTGTGCTAGTTCATGCATTAGCCTACTACTACGCATATGGTTGCAGCTAAGAGAATACTGAGATATGTGAAATGTACTATAGATTATTGACTATTTTTCTCTAAAGGATTGATTACTTTGCAAGGTTACAGTGATGCATATTGGGCTAGATCTACTAGTAGTGTTTGCATCTTTTTTGGCCATAATCCAATTTCCTGGTCTGCAAAGAAACAATCCACTGTTGCACGCTCTGGTACTGAAGCAGAGTATCGTGCACTTGCTCAAACAGGTGCTGAGGTGGTTTGGCTGTGTCAGCTTTTACAGGATTTATACACTTTTCACCCCGCACTTCCTACTATGTATTGTGACAACACTAGCAGTTTGACCCTTGCTTCAAATCCAGTTTTCCATAGTAAAATGAAGCATATGGCTTTCGATTTTCACTTTATGAGAGAGCTTGCTCAAGCTAAGACACTCAAAGTTTTCTATATCTCCACTATTTCTTAGTTGGCAAATAATTTTATTAAGGACCAACACTCCAGCTACTCAAGGACAAAATGAATGTTTGTTGTCTTTCGGCCTTTCAACCAGTTCAGTTTGCAGGGGGGTAATGGTTACATTCTGTTTACACCGCTTTCATTTAGGCTAATAACTGTAAACCGCTAGCCTGTATTTGTACATGTGTCTGTGTCAGCTTAGACATGTGTATGCATTCTGCTGGTCAGCGAGTGTGTGGTTGTGAGTGTCTGTGTGCAATGTATATAAAGGTTATGTTATATATCTGGAAGATCGTTTCTTTATTAAAATTAAATGAGAAGAACAGGTTCTGTTATCTACAACAACTTCTTGCATAATCTAGAGCAATGATACACACACCGAAGGTGTGTACCGCAATTCGCACCGCAAAGAGATCCAAAAGCTGTAAGGGCAGCCCTGGGGGAGATTAACAGGGGGTGGGGCTAAAGGTGGGGTTCACCATCTTTTTTTCTCTCACACCAAAACGGCGGTGCAGTTCACGGTGCACCAAACATTTTCACATAATCTGAGGAATTGGATTAAGAAAGTCAAACCAAGATGAAAGAAAAAGAATAAAAATAGAAAAGGTTTCAAAGATCAAAATCAACATAAAAACCAATGTCTGCTATGCTCACTATTAGAATGCACAATATCAAATAGTTCAACAGTTGTTGGATTACGTCCTAGACTCCTATGTCTTCTCTGAAAAGCTTACTGTAGTACTGTAAAAATATCGCTCATCAAATGCTAAACCCATTTTCTCATTGACCTCCAATGCTTTCTGCATCTCCCCATGACATCAATGTATTCAACTTCCGCCGAAACTGCACTTGTCTTGAATAACAACAGCTCCTGCCAGGTAAACACGCTCAGGTCATTTGATCATGAACAATTGCAGATTTGCAGCAAACTCATTTATTTGGTATTCCTCTAACCCCTTACTTCCTGAACCAGGAATCAGTATATACCGTCTTGACCTCTCCAAGCGGATAACCTCCATCAAGCCACATGCTTTACAAATAAATACAGCATTAGCACTCCGCCCTGTTGTAAAAGAAAGACAAGGTCCAACCCCGAACAACAGAAGAAACACCCCTCTGATTCTCATTCTTAAGAAAACTATCACTTCCCAAATTGTCAGGCTCATACGTCTTCCAGAAGCCATTCAAGAGCACTTCAAGCTTTTCATCTGAGAGAGTTCCAAATTGATCCCAATATTGAAACCCTGCTCGACCTTCAAATATACAATCTCCCTTGAAGTCTTTGTCTGAAATTTCTCAAGGAGTTCTGCATTTGCGCTTTCTTGACTCAGCGGAATCTGGAAAAAATATAAAACTTGCTCATTATCATTTTCAGCGTTAACAGAATCCTCACCAGAACTACTCGCATCTCCTAAAACCACAGCTGCTTAAGGTTTCACAGAACACATAGCCCTTGAAATTGATGTAAGAAGTTACTCTTCAGGTTTCTGTTGAGGTCTATCCCGTAGAGGTACTCAAATTCGCCACATCCTCCATTAGGCATTCTTGATGAAAGGCTTTGTCTTTGTAGAGAACCCCAAAATGGCCTACATCTCTGCTGCTTATAACAAATTCTTAGCAGAAACAGGCTTTGTCCCAGCGAACCCTGCAAAAGAAAATCCCTTGCATTTTAACTGGCAATCATTAGTCATCAAATGTCACGCCTCAAATACCAAAATCAAAACAAGATAGAAAATTTACCGAATTTACCTGCAAGAACTCTCCACCGCCTTCCCTGCAGCAGCCATTGCTACTTCAACTGCATAAAATTACACCAACAAATACTCATCAGAAACAGCACAAATTACACCAAGATTTGCAAATTCAGGTTCAAGTAATGGCACCTCACCTTACTGGTCACACCAGCAAAAAGTGTTTGCACAAATCCTCATTATCAATATTCATGTTATGCAGGTTATATGGCATATACTCGATCATTCAGAGCAAAAGTAAGGTCTTCTAGTGTACCAAAACAAAGACCCAGTAATGTGCCAAGTCCTAGATAGAAATTTCCATTGATTAATAATGACATGGAATCAATAATTTCTTTAGGTAGTAATATCAAGATGAGAAAGTCATGTTTTCAAGTTCAGGATGTTTTGAGTTTTAAAAATACTATTATAGTTAGTATTGGATTAGCAGCATCAGAAAGAGTTTAGTCTTAAAGAAGATGGTCGAGGTGATTATTTGCCAAGTACATGTAATCAAGAAGATTATGTAAGCTCAATTAACAGAGTAGTTTCTGAAACTCTAAATGTCCCTACTCTTAACCTTGTATTTCACTTATAATTTACTGCTACATTGTAATCCAAGAGCATGGAATGTGTTTGTGAATTCACAAACAAGATCTTGTTATATTCTTAGAATTTATCAAATGTTTATGGAACTTTTCAGATTAGTCTATTCCTGAAGATCCAAAACTTTGTCAGTTAACATGAGTTAAACTATGTGATACCAACAGAATTATGTAATGGAGAAGAAGTACTGACCAGCCAAAGATCAAGCAATGATCTTTTTGATTAGCGCAGCTGTCTCAGTTGTATCCTTGAGATCTGTCAATACCAGTGACAATTCAATCAACACACAACTACCAATGGACATACCTATGAAACCAAAAACTGTTCTAAATAGATGTAAAGAGAGAAGTGAACCGAAATCCTTTCGAATTTGATAATTGTAATCCTTCACACTTTTAAACTCTGAGTACATTAGTTTGCGGGCTTAGGAGTTTCACTTCTTTCTGGTGTCTTCTTTCTTAGGGCTCTTTGTTTCCCTGAATTTCCGAAAGCAAAATGCAGAAACAAGGCTTTTGTGAGCATCAAAGCGGCTATTTTCGAGTAATGATGTCCAAATTCAGCAGGTTGTACTGCCGTGTCCCGACTACAAAACCTAACTTAAGGGCTCTTCAATTCAATAATCTTAATAACATCTACTTAGCAGAAGAACACGCTAACTTAAAACCTACATTGCTTGATATACAAAACTTGTATGAATAAAATAAAATATCAAATTAAGCTTTTTTGAAGCACAAAAAAATTAATGAAAAAGCTTTAATGAATGTTTACGAAGAGGAATATATGTTGGAATTAATTACAATAATAGAATGCAAATGGGAAATAATACTTAGATTACACTGATAGTAGTAACAAATAACTCAATAAACTTAGTAGAGGCACGTATGAGATACGCTGAGCTAAAGGTAATATTGCCTGCTACTCCTCCGAGATGCTATAGCAATTAACAAATTACCTCCAGGATACAACTATCGTTAGTTCTCCTCTATGTGTAGCATACACGAGAGAACCCTTAGAACTTGGCAGCAAAAATGATAAAACAAAACACAAATCGAAACTACAACCAGTTTCGATAAATATAAAAACTAATTTATGTTTCGTAAACTATGATGTTTATGTAAACTAATTTCTTAAACAAAGTTTCTCAGAACTAATTTCTGCAAACAAAGAAGTAGTTATACAAAATTATGTTTCGTAAACTACAACTTGTTTAAGATAAGAACTCGATTTTTTGTTTCAGAAACTTAAAAAAATTTGTTTAAAAAGCATAAGAAAAAATAAGAATTTCGAAGAGAAGAGTTCTCAAAGGTATGGTTTACAAATGAAGTTTACAACTCGTATTTATAGCAAGAAAATGTTCGAACGTTGGAAGAGAATCCAAAGCACGACAGATCGTCCGTGATTCACGCATCTCGAACGTTGCAAAAGTAAGGTAAAAAATCGCGTTAAAAGAACAGTGCACACGCATTCAAAATTTTCGAGATTCTTCTCGAGGAAAAACAAAGGTGTACAGTGTCAAGAAAACCGTGTGACACGCGTGAAAGAAGATGCTTCTCGAGGTCGTCGGTTATCCAAAACCGAGAAGGCAAATAATAAAATTCTTTACATGTGTGGGAGAAGCGGAGAAATTTCGTGTGGTAAAGGATGGGTTCGGATAAAAATAAACCCATGGGTCACCCATACACCCACCCACACCCACACCCACACCCACACCCACACCCACACCCACACCCACACCCACACCCACACCCACACCCACACCCACACCCACACCCACACCCACACCCACACCCACACCCACACCCACACCCACACCCACACCCACACCCACACCCACACCCTCGCCGGTTTAGGCAACCTTGACATAGTCTAGGGCTTTCCCCATACACAAAGGTCTAAAGACCCAAAGGGCCATACCCTTAAGGCTAAACCAATGCTATTTAAGTCTAAAACTCTTAGTGTTTTAGTCTATATGGGACTAATGTTTTATTCATTCACATGAAAAAACATCTAGGGAGCAATAGGTCTTGGGATCAAAACATGGTCCATGCATTTTTTTGATTAAAACAAAACATTGTTTTTTCTAACAATATACGACTATGGAAAAAGAAGCCTAACAAGTAATAACGTTCCCAAATTCCAAACATGAGCTGAGAAGGAATTATCAAGAACTACTACTATGTAAAAGGGAAGCAAAGGATTTGAGAACAGAATGCTAATAGAACTGATAACATGTTAGCTATAAAATTGAAGTAGTTTTCTATTCTGGTATAGATGAACCCTAGCCTTCATAATGAGCTGAATTATGGACTTTCACAATATCAAATGTATACCAGAAATCCATCTGCGTAGTCATAGCACCTAAGCACCACAATCAACCATGCACATGATTTGTGGGTGCTCTTTACCTGGCACCAGGGTCTAACAGTTACTTTCCTGCAGGCTGGATGCTTACCAGTCCCTTTTCCTAATCATAGTTGCATATGCTTTCTAGAACTGCCCCATTAAAGCAACCTTCAACTTTTTACTGTAATTTAGTCTGTCGTTTGAATCTCGCACAAAAATGTGTGTACAGCATCAATAAATACAACACACAGATACAAGTACGACAAAATGTAGGAGGTTCTGCAATAACAATCTACAAAAAACATTTGCATCCAGTGGATAAAGAAGAATATGCGATAAACCACTGTACTCGGTTACGCAAAATATTTAAAATGGTTCAGTAACTTCTTGAACATTTATAGGACTTGCACAGAAATGGCAGTGGCAAGGTTTTGGGTGTATATAGAGCAGATGCCAAGGTCATATCTTCAAACCAAGGTGAGTTTAAAAAGGAATTTCTATGAGAAGAGTCAATCAGATTCGGGACTCCTACCAGAAATGTTTCGGCTGGAAAATTTCACTGTTATATTTGAGCTTATTGTTACACAATATGCGTTGGCGTGCATTTGTTGAGGAAAAGAAATGTCCCCAATAGAAATACAGTCCAGAACACGACATTGTGCTTGCCTCTCCGGAAGCAGCTATCCATGTATACTTGTCCAATTTAGAGGTTTGAAACCCCTTTTTGGCATTCATGAACCAATTTAATAAGATAGTCCTCAATCATTAGAGGAAATGTACGAATCTCCTCCATATTATCAATACTTGACGAAGTATCCATCATCTCTTACGAGTTCTACTTCTACGCAATAAACTATCTATCATTTAAACAGAAGGAGTATACATAACAAGTCTCTAATCTAGATATGTTATATGCATACAGCAACACATCCAAACTTGTTTTCCAGTTCTGCTACAATTTAAAAACCCTAAGCATATCATAACACTGTTTACAACAGCCAGTAATCACTCTCTAATCGCACTAATTTCATACCAATCATATCTCAAAATCAGAAATTAGCAAACTCTAGGCTAACAAATGCTGTAGCACTTTTTTTTATTAAGATTGAAGTAGAAACAAAAACCCATTTTCAGATAAATGAAAATGCAAAGATGAAATAGACAGCTGCCGAATAGAAATCGACAAGGAACCACGTTGTAGTACAGTGGATTCCTATCCCTCCACTAGGGAGGAGGTCCGGGGTCGAATCCCCTTAGAGTCATAGAAAACCTAGAGTCTAGGTATTGGGCTTAGGCAAGATCGTTTGAAGACAAGTAGTTATAAGCCAGGCCCACTTCAAAAAAAAAAAAAAAAAAAAAAAGAATAGAAATCGACAGAGAAAGAGAAGGTTGGGACTTGGGAACATATACCTTGTTGTTGCAGAGAAAAAAGCCCGTTAGTGAAAAGCCCAGAAAGTGAAATACGGTTCTTAATATGGTTTTTAAAAGCGTACGCTTCCCTTCAAATTTCAGCGTTTCGCTCTGAAGCGGTCATGTGAAGTGCATCTTTCATGAAGCGTACACTTCACGCTTCAGAGCGTGCGCTTCGCTTCGAATTCAGCATTTCGCGCTTCGAATTTCAGCATTTCAACGCAATTTTTAAAGCTTTTAAAAGAAAAATATGAATGTTTTAAGGGGGAATTGAACACCCCACCTCTTATTTAAAGCTTTTAAAATAAAAATATGAATGTTTTAAGGGGGCATTGAACACCCCGCCTCCCACTTGTCTGGAGTAGGTTGAATTAGTGTACACACGATTTGTTTTTGATAAAAATTAGACTTATATAAAATTTATATGATATTATCTTCCTAATAAATTTATAATTACTAGTTACGACTAATTTATTTATAAGGAAACATCCGCTTCAAACATCAACCATGAAGCGACGCTTCACGCTTCGACATACGCATCGCTTCCTGGAAAGAAAAAAAATGCTTCACGCTTTCAATACCTTGGACTTCTTACAGTAATAGAGGAGAAAACTGATTAGAGACGAGGGATTTTATGGGTAGAGCAAGTCTTATGATGGAATCCATTCATCTTCCATCTTCCACACCACCTCAGCACTTGGAACTGTGGATGTAAGCGCAAGTGTAATGGTGGAATAGTAGAAACGCTATTCTTAATAGCGTTTTACGCCATTCTTAATGGAGCTAAATCTACATTAGAAAACGATATTCTTAATAGAGCTAAATCTACAGTAAACAAGCTATTATTAATAGAGCTTTTGTCTCAGCCGTTAGATTCTTAACAACTCAGTTTAAATCTACGGATAAAAAAAACGCTATTTTTAATAGCGTTTTACGCCATTCTTAATGGAGCTAAATCTACAGTAGAAAACGCTATTCTTAATGGAGCTAAATCTACAGTAAAAAACGTTATTTTTAATGGAGTTTTTTGCTCAGCTGTTAGATTCTCTACAACTCAATTTAAATCTGCGGATAAAAAAAAACGTTATTCTTAATAGCGTTTTTTGTCTTTTAACGCGCTATTCTTATTGGCGTTTTAGATGGATTCTACGAACCCTTCCACCAAACCATGGAACCTTGATTGGATTTTTTGTGGAAAACCCAACTTGGAAGCCACTAGACATTCCATGAATTTTCCAAACTTGGAATAGGTTGGATTCCACCATAAGACTTGCTCTTAGAAAAGGGTTTATGAGGGTGTGGTTGTCATTTGCTTTTAGGGTATTGTGTAATCCAACTGGCATTTGTGTAATATCTTAACAAGGATCACCTCGTTCATGGAACTTAAGGAAAGAATCAACGCCTGTGTTCGGGGTCAACGGAACTAAAGGAAAGAATAAACGGCGTTAGATGGTATACAGTGAACTGATATCCACTTTATTTTGCACGGAGCTTTGCTCATTGTATTTGCTACTTTAATTTAACATAGAGGGAATGAACAAAAATGAAAGGATGTGAAAAAAAGGAAAATGGTGTTGTCTACAAAAGCAATACTGACAATAATGAATGTTGGGAATTTTTGTAAACAGCTAGTGCTCGAGGTCAACGGAACTAATTCCATCTGAAAGAAACCAATAGAGACATCGCTAAAATTCTCCATTCGAGAAAAGTCATTCATCTAAAAACCGATACTAATAATGAACAAGAACCAGGTCTCACATCAATCAACCAGTTTAAACATATCAATCCACACGAACAAGAAATGACCGTCTAACTTTGTAAAATTATATTTTTTAAAACCTTTACATAACAGGTTATTCTGTTTCTCTCTAATGAGAGACTTTAACCACAATTGGATCATGCCTAACATATTGCCCAACATCCTCATAATGCCCAACATACTAACATCCTCATAATGCAAACATACCACAAATCATATAGCTACTATAATTTTCTACCATTTTTATACAACCAATCAAACAGAAATTCACCTACTGGGATGCCTTTGACCCAACATTCTTTTGTGACTCAACCTCTCTCACAGGGGCCATCCTGGAATCGGATGGGTGCTTTCCGATGTTGTCAGGCACTGTAAGAAAATATAAAAGTTAAGCACCGATAGTTTTGATTCGAAGCAAAACTACGGCAGATTCGGCAGAAAAATGTAAGATGAGATATATTAGCATCAGGAAAAGGTAAAAGCCAATCATCAATAGTTAGCCCTGTGCCTAATCTGGATTCTATTCTTCCTGTACCATGTTTTCTATTAGACCATGAAAATTTGGAGCCATTATAAAAGGTCCACAAGACCTGCATCATTAATAGCTCGAATAACAGCATGGAAGGAAGACTAAATGCAGTGTTCCTATGGTCTCTATCTTCAGCAATGAAGGTTACATTTAGATCCCCAATGAGGACCCAAGGTTGTTGAACATCAGGGCGTAAGTCTCTAATAAAGTTCCATCGAGTCTTTTTCTCAGTAGGTTTAGAGGAACCATAAACACATGAGAGTAGCCATTCTGGTCTAGCAGGATTTATTTTTAACTAAGCAATGAATTAAGGGAAGAGACAAATTGGAATTCAGCAAACTAAATTCTCACCTCCAAAAATGTCACGGGGCACCAGAGCCTTTTCGTTGTTTTCAACATTTCCCTTCTCCACTGTAAGAAACCATAAGGTTTTATAAAGAGAGAGTCAGGTATTCTCTAAGAGATAATGGATTTCAGTTTAGGGAAGTATATTGATTCCCAGCAGAAATGATTTTTAACTAATCAATAAATCATATAAGAGAAGAAACAAATTCAAATTCCACAGACTAAATTCTCACCAACAGAAATGTTAGGTGGCCCCCTGGAATCCAATGCCTTTTCAAAGTTATCGATGTTGCTTTTCTCTTTTACCACTGTAAAAAAAAACATAAAAGCAATTCAAACTTTAGTATACCTATGGATTCAAACAAACCCATGTACATTCAAACACATTTTTTGGTTTAAATTAGAAAACCACATACCAGCCATATTCACTTCTCCAACTACTTTTGCTTCTTTAAGAAAAGACTTCAGTTTAGGGTCCTGCTTCTCTTTTACCACTGTAAAAAAAAAAACAATTCAAACTTTAGTATACCTGTGGATTCAAACAAACCCATGTACATTCAAACACATTTTTTGGTTCAAATTAGAAAACCACATACCAGCCATATTCACTTCTCCAACTACTTTTGCTTCTTTAAGAAAAGACTTCAGTTTAGGGTCCTGCTTCTCTTTTACCACTGTAAAAAAAAAAAAACATAAAAAACATAAAAGCAATTCAAACTTTAGTATACCTATGGATTCAAACAAACCCATGTACATTCAAACACATTTTTTGGTTCAAATTAGAAAACCACATGCCAGCCATATTCACTTCTCCAACTACTTTTGCTTCTTTAAGAAAAGACTTCAGTTTAGGGTCCTGCAAGGATGCAATTATACATCATATAGGCAATACATTTCCACATTATAGAAGTCACCAAAAGAACCAAATTAGGAAAAAAATAATTACATTAAAAACTCCGGAGATATCTTGCAATTTCCTGAGAGTCAACACATTAGGACCTTTTTCTTTAGCGATTATAATCTTGACAACATCCGGTGTAGGTTTTCCCATTTTAGGGATCCCCATTCCAGTAATTGTCTGAATATCATCAAAAGATTAATAAATGAAATAGAAGATACGATTACCAAAATATTAAGATCCCTAGATAAAAGTTTAATACTAAATCTATCTATCTAAATAAATATATATAATAATGATGATTTTTTTACCATTCCCTTTAAGAATGCATAACTCCAAATATTTGCAAGATGAACAGCGGTGTTATTCAGGTGTTCCAAATGCTGATTAGTTTTACGTATGGCGACTTCTAGACTCTTAACTTTCACCTGATTGGTCTAGTTGTTGAAAAGTGATTCCAAGACTCATTAATGCTGCTAATCCTCCTATTAAACCTCCCACTTGGCATACTTTGTTGAAATTACTACTAGTTTTGACAAGCACCTTCAAAATATCTTGAGATATCTCTAGCTGCTTCTTTGAATTTTCGTTTAACAACCTTAATTCCTCTCTTGCAGTTTTAGGTAATACCACTGGATTCGATGCTGGTTGACCATGCAATTGCTGCCGGGAATGTCGGAAAAAATATCTTTATCTGGATATTCCGGGAAGATTAGAGAATAACTTCCTCATTTTGGTGCGGCTAGGGTTTGGAAAGGATTTCATTTGGAGAACAGATATACCAACCCTTGCACAGATTTTATCTTTTTAGACTAATGGTCTGTTTGGAAAACATTTAAGAAGTGTAAAAGTCATAAATTAATTTGGGTTTTTACTTCTGGGACTGATTTCTAATTTTGGTTTCTAAAGAAATCATGTTTTACAATAAGAAATTGTTTTTATTTTTTATTTTATATACATATATTAAAAAAAAAATCATGTTTTTTCTTGTGTTTTACCCGTTGTCTTGTTCTTAATACAATTTACAAGACAACATAAATAAGGTTATGACTTATGTGTGTCAAAAGTCATCTTGCAACTGAGATTTCGCCTATTTAGTCGGACTAGGAGAATCCAATAATATATCCCGCCTTTATAATAGGGATGGAAGGAGTATTTTATAAAGACTCAGTAAATGATAAACATTTAGTAAAGGCTCACGTCAGATGATAAACTTAAAAAAATAAAATATTTTCTTCGATCCTAAACTGCCAGATAGTGAAGATAACTACTTAGGCACTCCCATGTTTATATCGGGCTCAAAGATCAAGTGCTCTGATTCTATGACTAAGAGGTTCAAAGGTTGAACGCAAAACTAGAAGGGTAAGAACCTCCCATCAATTGCTAGGACGGTATTGAATCCACTTTGGAATCCTTATGAAATGGGATGTTTCTTGATTCCTAAAACAATCACTTGTCATCTTACTTTTCTCTGACGGAATTTCTGGTGAGGAAAGACGGACGACAGAAAAAAAAAAGTTTTTTAAGATGACTTGGTCACCACTTAATAAACCAATTAGTATAGGTGGGATGAGGTTTGGGAATATTGAGCCAACAACTTTAGCCCAACCAGGGAGACTTTTTTTTTTTTTTTTTTTTTCTGAATCACATTTATTTTATTAATAATCAAAAAGAGTTATATCAAGAGTCGGGAATCAGACTGAACTAAAATAAAGAAACAATCAATCAATAAAAGGCTCACTTTATAAGGCCCGTTACAACCATTCAACAGAACCTATAGTAATCCACATTGGGAATTTTAACTCTTATCAGAGATGAAGGTCTCCATGTGTAAAGTTGTCTTTCACCTTGAGCTAAAGTTGCACCTTTCTTTGCCACACTGTCTGCTGAAAAATTAACTTCCCTGTAACAATGCCTATATCTTATTTGTGATAGCTTTCTCACTGCATGTTTCCATCTACTCCTGATAAACCATGGAACTTTCCCTTGATCAAATTCATTTACTATTGTTTTTGAGTCAAAGACAATTATAATGTTTTCTTTATCCCACTCAATTTCCAGTTCCATAGCACAAATAATTGCATAGATTTCTGCCAAATAATTTGAAGCAATACCAATTACTCCAGTAAGAGTACCAAGTACCTGACAGTAGTGATCTCTGACTACAACTCCAAAACCAGTAGCACCGAGGTTTCCTAAGGAAAATCCATCACAACAGAACATTGTAAAGCCAAAATCTGGAGGAAACCACTGACATTTCCTGATTTCTTGAAATATGGAATTCCTAAGCCCCAAGTTGAAAGATGCAATGATACTCATATCATAATTCTGATTCCATTTGTTTCATGTTATTCTTAGACCTCCTTCACTTATTAATTTCATGATTCTCCATTTAAAACTGTGAATGTTGGGCATGATTTCTTCAAAAAATCTCTTATTTTTCTGGAACCATAATTCCTTGAGTATAATACATGCTGCAATAAGCCATACCTGCTTGATCAAAGGACTTTTATTTTTAGCACACTTCCATGTATCATTAAAAGACATAGGCAAAGAGAATTGAAAGAATGGACAAATACATTTCCAAATTTCATCACTAAAACTGCACTCCCATAACAAATGTTCCATACTGTCTTGAGCCTCCTCACAAATGCAACATCTTGATACCATTTCATACCATTTACTCACCATAAATGTATTATAGATATTACTAGCCACACTAGAGTGAATAAATGTATTCCAGATATACTTGGTCCAATATAGAGTATTTTTCTTAAATCTTAGTTTTTTGAACTGCTGCATGAACTGAGAATGAACCTTGTAAATCACCAATCCAAATTAGTTCATCTTTTACTCCTTCTACCGTGGGCATTATGTTAAATTGGAGTATTTGTTGAATGGCTGCAGACAAGGACCATACACCATCATTCAAAATGTCTGAAACTTTCAATAAGGCATTGTCTTTAACATATGATGTAAATCCCACTTGATCTATCAAAGGTTTATTCCCAACCTAAGTATCAAACCATACTGAGATTCTTTGTCAATCACCTATGATCCACCTTATATCTTCTTTGAGAGATTCACATGCCCATTTCAAACCTGGCCACAGAGATGATAACTGCCAATTTATATTCCATTGACCATATTTGTTTAGGTACTTAGATTTGAAGAACTTTTCCCAATCATCCTCTGAATTTTGAATCTTCCGCATCATCTTCATGAGAAAAGTTGTGTTTATAGTTTATAGTCTTTGAATCCCCAAACCCCCTTTACAATAAGGGGTGCATACTTTCCTCCATGCAAAAGTAGTATATTTCCTTATTTCACTGTCTCCATACCATATAAAATTTCTTATAATCCTCTCACATATTTTGTTTACTGAAACTTTCCATTTATATATAGCCATATTATACATTGTGTTAGAGCATTGCTCGGTCGAACTCGCATGCGTTGCTATCTCAAACATGTTTGTCAATATTAGTGATTAAAACTATATGTCTTGATTTCTAGTTTACTTATGACTAAGTCTTGGTCTAGGATAGTTAAGTATAGTTGAGCTCCAGAATCCATGGTGATTATCTTACGAAGATGAAGAACTACTCAAGGAACCAGTGGAACTTCATCCGACCAAAAAGGTATATGGAGACTTGAACTTATATAGCACTCAAAAGACTATTTATCTCCTACTCTTGAGACAACAGTCGTATAAGTATGATAGTTTTCATACATACACATTTGCTATTTTGAGTCGAGTTTACTCGCCTATATTTTTCTCGAAATATGTTTTGGTAAGCTTTCGCTTTAACCACTTTTCATCTTTACCCGTGACGAAAGTCATGATGATGTTTTAATCTTGAAAATAGCTTTGATGACGATAGTCGATTCTTATGTCTAACGACTATTATAACATTATAGAAGAATGTTTCAATGATTGAAATGTAGAGTTGAGATTACGTAACCATCTATGGATATAAGCATATATAGTATGTTCGCACATTAGTGTATAAATCCATGTACCGAAAACCAAGTGCATGCACATGTGTGCATACGGTATTGGTGAAGGAGACAGGTTGGGTACGCGTACCCGTACGTGTACCCACAGAAGTTTTCGAACCGAAAATTTATGCTGAGTTTGTAAACTCAAATCCGGTAGCTAAGGTATGCATAACCGTACGCATACCCAATCTGGTTATATTTCTCAAATCGGTAGCTCATGAACTTAAACAATAAATCAATAAGGAATGCAATCTTTGCAAACCGTGGCTATATTGTTCATGAATTGATTCGAGTGAATTAAACCTATTTTGTTTCAATTTTTTTTATGTATAAAGATCTAAGGAATTGAACAACTCTTCAACTAGTTCTTTTGAGTCATTTGAACTAGTTGTGAAGAAGATGAATATGGTTGATATGAGAGTGATCATATGGCTAACCATTGGTTAACTATTTTTGAACCAACCAAATGTACATGTTTAGGTACGGTTACTCAAAACCTAAATGAATACATGTCATTTTTGTGTGACAAGCTAAGTTTCGATCTAACGGTTGAAAGATATTAGCTTGGATAAATCAGGTTTTTCATCTAACGGTGAATATTGAATGCTTTGTTACCAAGGTAACTTAGATTGCAAACCCTGATTTGAAAACTATATAAAGGAGACATCTAGCAACTGGAAAAACTAATCCCCACACCTCTTGTGTGATACTAGTTGGTTTTGCTAGATTCGATTCTCCTTTAACCGCAGGTTTCTTCTCGAGACCCTGTCGGTTAACGACTTAAAGACTTCATTGGGATTGTGAATCCAGACGAAACTACTTCTCTTGTAGTTGAGCGATTTGATCTTGCCATTTTCTACCGTACGAGTTCAATTTAATAATTAGTTAAATATTATATCTCTGATAGGGAAACTTAAAAAGCAAATCACAAACATCTTCGTCTCATCGTTTGTGATTCCATAATATCTAGTTTCCCTACCATACGATTTAGATTATTGTGAGGTGATCAATAATTCTAGGTTGTTCTTCGGGAACATAATTCTGGGTTATTAATTAATTACTATTCACCTTGATTTTATCAAAAGACGGAACAAAACTCGTAGGTTTATTTGTGGGATATAAATTAATCTATTATCGTAGACTTTTCTGTGTGATACATATTTGTTTATTAAAGTCTTCGACTTTGGGTCATAGGAACTCTTGGTTGTGGGTGAGATCAGCTAAGGGAATCAAGTGCGTAGTATCATGCTAGGATCAGAGACGTAAGGAGCGTAATTGTACCTTGAATCTGTGTGATATTGATTAGGGTTCAACTACAGTCCAGGCCGAAGTTAGTTTGTAGTAGGATAGTGTATGTAGTGGCTTAATACAGTGTGGTGTTCAATCTAGACTAGGTCCCAGGGTTTTTCTGCATTTGCGGTTTCCTCGTTAACAAAATTTCGGGTGTCTATGTTATTTCTATTTCGCATTATATTTTGTTATATAATTGAAATATCACAGGTTATGCGTTGTATCGATCAATTGTGAAATCCAAACTTTGGTTGTTGATTGGAAATTTATTGATCCTTGGATATTGGTCTTTGGTACCATCCAAGTTTATATCTCTTGTATTTAATAAAGACTCGCATATTTTTATTTGCTTGAGTATAGATCAAATCGAGAGATAAAGATATTAACTCCTTGATATACTTTTTATTTAAGATTGAGTCTGATTGTCTAGTTGATTCTCTTAAAAGTATATTCAAGTTAGTCCATACAGATTGCTAATCGAAATATTGGGTGAGGTTGTTAGACCCCCGCTTTTTCAATTGGTATCAGAACAGGCAAACACGTTTAACGACCTTATCAGTCTGTGTTTGTAGCGATCTGACTTTATGGATAGAGGTGAAAAAGCGGGGGTCTAACAACCTCACCCAATATTTTGATTAACAATTTGTATGGACAACTCCGAGTTGTTTTTCTAGAGAATCAACTAGACTCAATCGATAGAAAATACTCAAGGAGTTATTATCTCAATCTCTCGATTTTATTTACTCAAGCAAATATAATTCATGAGTCCAATCAAATAGAGATAGCTTGGATGGTACCAAAGACCAATATCCAAGTTTCAATCGATTTAAATCAACAACCAATAGGTCGGATATTCTAATTGATTGAACAACGCACAACCTGTATTATTTCAATTATATAAAAATATAATGCGGAAAAGAAATAACACAGACACCAGAATTTTGTTAACAAGAAAATCGCAAATGCGGAAAAACTATAGGGCCTAGTCCAGATTAAACATACATTGTATTAAGCCGCTACAGATACTAGCCTACTCCAAATTAACTTCGGTCTGGACTGTAGTTGAACCCCAACCAATCTCACATTGATCTAAGGTACAGTTATGCTTTTACGCCTCTGATCCTAGCAGGATACTGCGCACTTGATTCCCTTAACTGATCTTACCCACAACCAAGAGTTGCTACGACCCAAAGTCAAAGACTTTAATAAACAAATCTGTCTCACACAAAAAAGTCTACAGGTAATAGATAAATTTGTCTCCCACGAATAAACCTATGAGTTTTGTTTCGCCTTTTGATAACTCAAGGTGAACAGGAACCAATCGATAAAACCAAACTTATATTCTCGAAGAACAGCTCAGTTTTATCAATCACCTCATAATAAATTAATCGACGCATCGAAGAAGATTATTGAGGAATCACAAATAATGAGACGAAGATGTTTGTGACTAATTTTATCTTGCCTATCGGAGATAGTAATCTCAAGCCAATTATTACAATTGTACTCGTACAATAGAAATAGCAAGATCAGATCACACAACTACAAGAAAAGTAGTATCGGTCTGGCTTCACAATCCTAATGAAGTCTTTAAGTCGTTAACCTGGTTTTAGAAGAAGAAAACCAAAGGTTAAAGGAGAATCGACTCTAGCTTTAGAAAACTAGTATCACACAGAATGTGTGGGGATTAGGTTTCCCAGTTGCTAGATTTCTCCCTTATATAATCTTTCAAATTAGGTTTTGCAATCAATGTTAGCTTAGTAACAAACCATTAAATATTCACCGTTAGATGAAAACTTGATTAGATACAATCTAATATCTCTTAACCGTTAGATCGAAAACTTAGCTTGCCATACACACATGTACTTGACATTTTGGGTTTGTGTAACCGTACCCAAACGTGTACAATGGTTGGTTCAATATTAGTTAACCAAATGGTTAGAAAAATGATAACTTTTATATCAACCATATTCTTCTTCACCATAACTAATCCAAATGACTCAAATGAACTAGTTAGAGAGTTGTTCAATTGCTATGAGATCTTAAGTACTACAAGAGAGACAGTTGAATCAAAAACGATGTGGTTCACTCAAATCATTAATCATGAACTATAAATCCACGGTTTGCAAAAGCATCCCTTAGTAATTTAAGAATAAGTTCATGAACAACGTTTTCAGACATAACCTCTTGAGTTCGTGGACTGAGTTCGCGGACTCAAGCTAATCGGTTGAAGTTAATAAACTCCAGCAGAATTTCTTGGGATGAGAACTTCCGTCAGTTCGCAGACTGGGTTCGCGGACTGCACCTGAGCTTCAACTTCAGCAGATATTCTCGGGTTCGAGAACTTACGCCAGTTCACGGACTGGGTTCGCAGACTGAGTTGCTGCTCACGTTCCGGTTCCACTTGATCATCAAAGTTCGCAAACTTCGGTTCAAGTGTTAAGGACTTATACATATACGTGTTTCCACAACAATGTTTATATCCCACAATGGATATATAGTCTAAACTCTCATTTCAATCATTGAAACATTCTCAGAGGACGTCATATAGCTGTTTTCACGAACTAGTTTTCGTCAGATCTATTTACAAAGTGATTAAAATATAACATGACTTTTGTTACTAGGTAAAGATGAACTTGGCTAAAGCGAAAGCTTTACCAACACACATTTCGAGAAATAGATTAACGAGATATACTCAGCTCGAAATGTTACATGTGCATATTCTTAGTCTATATAGTAAAACGACTTTTGTCTCAAGATAGGAGATATAGTAGATAGACTTTTAAGTGATAGATAATTTCAAGTCTCCACATACCTTTTAGTCGATGAAGATCCACTGGTTCCTTGAGTAGTCCTTCGTCTTGTATGATGATCTCCATGGAGTTCTTGAGCTCAACTACACTTTCTATCCTAGTCTGAGACCTTAGCTATAGTAGACTAGAAATCAAGACTATATAGTTTTGATCACTAAGATTGACAAACATGCTTAAGATAGCAACACATGCGAGTTTGACCTAGCAGTGCTCTAACAATCTCCCCCTTTGTCAATTTTAGTGGCAAAATTATTAATATATATGGAATACAAAAATTATATAAATAAACTTTGTGGCACATATTCTACATGCCTAATCTCCAACAATACTCGAAATCTTCCTCACTTCCAAGTTTTCCAATGATCCCAAAGGTTGTAAGTTTAGTATCATCATTGTTGAAAATCCATAGCTATAACAATGAAAAAAGCATTGGTTCTCAATCATTGTTATACAGTGTCATAATATTATTACACGGCGTTAAAGTCCAATTGCATCACAAATTTAACAACAATACTATGGTGATACTTCACTCTCCCTTAGTCAATACTCCATCTCACATGGAAACCACTCCCCCTTACATAATGATCCAAAAACCATATGTATCTGTAGTGTGAACTATAATTAATTCTCCCCCTTTTTGTCAATAAAATTGGCAAAGGTACAAGAACTGGATCCTAATGAAATTTCTGTAAGAGATATTTCATGACCAAAGGTAAATGTTCTATCTCATAAATCCGAGGCTAAATGCATTCATCAAGGAGTTTATAAAGATACAAGATAATCCATAAAAATTCCACAGCCGCACTCCCCACAAATATTTGGAAATTAAGCGCAAGTTCAAAAGAACTCTCCCCCATAAAATGTCATTCCCTAAGGAACAACAAGAGCGACCTTAATTTCAAGAAAAAAGAAGGATTTCTTTAGACTCAACAAATTACATACAAGTATGAATTTGGAATCCAACAAGAAATATTCAATCATATTAACCATGGCGAACCAAGATTAATTTGATTGAATATGCTCAACACAAGTAAACTTATGGAGACTTAAAACATCGATTAGATTATTCACAAGAGAACCCATAAATACTCTAACCGCATTACACGATTAAACTAATCACAAAGTAATCAGTTCAATCGTCCACACTCGACATGAGAAAAATCTATGGAGTGCTAACTAAATAATCACACAAGATGATTGATTTAGTTCATTTGGGCTCAACATAAGAGATTATGGAACCTCGACTAAGATTATCATAGGAAATGACAACCTTAACCGTACATGTACTCAACATGAGAGAACTCATGGAATACAAACTAAATAACCACACAAGTTGATTGATTTAGTTCTTAATGCTCAACACATAGCATCTCATGGAACAACCAACCATGCCAACAAGAAATTGACTTAGTTGTATCGTGCTCAACATGAGATACACAATGGATCCTTCACGGTAATACATAAAAATGGATCAATAAGGATCTATACCGTGGATAATAAAACAAGGACCTATTCTATTTTTCCATCACAAAGTGACATAATAGACTTTATCCTTGAATCACAAAATATTTTAACCTATCTTACATCAATAATTGACAATATAGGCTTAACTTTTGTGTTTGTCAAAATTATATTCATCCTTTTATCAATATTTGCATATCAATACGTGAACGGCTATACTTTTGACAAAATATGGGACAATCAAGTTCACGGACCTAATCAAACATATCCCATCAAAATATTGCAATATATGAAATCAAAGTATTAATACTGCAACCATCATCTTCCAAACAAGTTTAGAATTTAAACCAAAACATGAAGATGAAAACGTTGGAAGCTATGTGTAATCAAAATAATGGTTGTTCCAAACTCTAGTAATCCTTCTCAAAAACAAGAATAAATTCTCATAAGAATAAACTCGTAATGCACATATAAGATGATTTGTCCTTAGAGGGTAGAATCAATCTTTTCGCCCGGATTTGTACCAATAATAGCTACCAAAGGCGTATAAAAATATTTTTCACCAACATTCTTAAAAAAAATAAAAATTATCTTAGAAGATTAGTACTCCAAGAATCCAAGTGCCCAAGTTCAAGAGAAGTGGAACAAGTGCAACAAAACGGAGCAAAATACTCAAAAATAAGAGACAAGACAAATAACAATCTTAACTCATCCAAATTCAAGGTTTCTCATCTTCAATTTGAAGATAATCCAAATAGGAAGAGAGTGCAAAAAGAATGAGTTCATTCCGAGTTCGTACGAAGAAGTTACGGCCAAAACAAGTCGACCGAATATTGACGTCTACAGGCAAGTCCGCGAACTTACGGGTTTGCACACGAATTTTCAAGTCCGCGAACTTAAACTCCTGGATTTTGGTTTTAAATGATGTTATGCATACTTTGTATGTGTACCATGAAGTCCAAATATCCCAAACCACTATTTTCAAACCTAAACAATTAAGAACCTTAAACACAGATCAAGTTAGGTAGAAATGAACGATAAGCAAGGTACATCAATCATAAAAACACAAATATTGCTCAAGCTTATAGATATACCTTTTTAGAAGAATCCAATCGTCTTACCGAACATAATCTGTGTGCCTCAATTCTCGTGTTTCCCTCACCGTATACATAGCAGGGCATTCCTTGGTGAGGATGCACTTACAACACAATCAAGTTGTCTTGAGGTGAACAATGTTTTGCTCACCACAAGTGACCTTCGGATTATCATGAAAGAGATCGCTTTTAGAACCTTTCACATCCAATTCCATTTTTCCAAAAAACTTGTTAAGTTCCAACATCATGGATACTGCCTTCTCCATAGTTATGGAATTTTCAGGAAGATCATTCCTTTTCACACTCAAGGCATCATTGTCTTTCTTTAGTACCCACTTCTGAGTGCGTTTAGGAACAACCATAACCTTCTTCCCATTACTCTCTTCAAGATTTATCGGAAGGTAATTGGATTGACTATTCTTTTGCAAGTTAGTCTTTCGCCAATTGGGAGAATCAGATCTTGTCTTCGTCTTTACGAAGTTATCCTTTTGATAACCATTACGATTGTGAAAAGGCTTCATATGACGTTTATAGGAAAAAATAGGTTTATCACATCACTGATTCCTTTGCCTAAAGGTCAGACAGTTATAACCTGTAGCATTAAGGGGATTAGCCTTAACATATGATCTTGGTTTCACAACTTCTTGTGATGCCCAAACAAGAACATCATGAAGTTTCTCATTCCTTATACGGTAGCGACATCTCCTTTCCAGGTGACCTTTATTTCCGCAATAGTGGCAAACATAAGGAATGTTCTTACCTCGATCCGTGTGTGCTGACTTTGGAGGTTGATATACTTTTCTCTTTCAAACTTTAACTGCCGGTGAAGGTATTTCACTTTCGCCATCAGTGGAAACCTTTTGTTGAGAAGAATCACTAGCCTTGAAATTTTTTACCTCTTTGCTAATACTTGGAGCATCTATTCCCTTATAGCCCAATCCTCGTGTATCACGATGATTTTACTTGCTCCTAGTATAGTGCTTAATTTGCTTGAACTAGTATTAAACTTTTTCAAGTCATCTTCCAACATCTTGATTTTATCAAGAGCAGTAGCTAAATCAGCCTCAAGGTGTTTTTTCTCGAGCGAGAAAAGTGCTTTCTCTGTCATCAAAACTTGCTTGCTGAGAGTTAATCCTTCCATCAGTTTTTGCAAGTTTCTCTTCCAACAAGAAGTATTTTTGATATACACGATCACATTCAAGTGACTTTCTACTCAGGTTTTCCTCGGTATCTTTGAGGACTGCTTCGCAAGAGCGATTCTGACCATAAAGACCATCGTAGATCCTTTTCAATTTCTTGTTTTCTCGACATATTAGAGTCATAAGAGATATGACATGAGAAGTTGTAATCTTCTTTATTTTCAACGAATCCAAAAACTTATCATACTCTGAGATTTCCTCATAAACTTCTCTATCAATATCTGAATCACCTTCATCAGAAAGTTCATCCAACTGTTCTTCTAGGAGTATTTCCTAATCAATAGTTTTTACATCAATAGAATGTTTAGATATTGACTTAGATGTGATAGTTCTCTCAGGTGAATCCAAGATTTTAGAATCATCTGGTAATTTCTGAACTAGTACGTTATTAGAGATAGACTCATCCATAATCAGATCGCTACAAACACAGACTGATAAGGTTTTTAACCGTGTTTGCATACTCTGATACCAATTGAAAAAGCATGGGTCTAACAACCTCACCCAATATTTCGATTAGCAATATGTATGGAAAACTCCGAGTTGTTTTTCTAGAGAATCAACTAGACTCAGTCAATAGAAAATACTCAAGGAGTTATTATCTCAATCTCTCGATTTTATTTACTCAAGCAAATACGATTCGCAAGTCCAATCAAAGAGAGATGACTTGGATGGTACCAAAGACTAATATCCAAGTGTAAATCGATTTAAATCAACAACCAATAGGTCGGATATTTTAATCGATTGAACAACACACAACATGTATTATTTCAATTATATAAAAATATAATGCGGAAAAGAAATAACACAGACATCAGAATTTTGTTAACGAGGAAACCGCAAATACAAAAAAACCCCGGGACCTAGTCCAGATTAAACATACACTGTATTAAGCCGCTACAGACACTAGCCTACTCCAAATTAACTTCGGTCTGGACTGTAGTTGAACCCCAACCAATCTCACACTGATCCAAGGTACAGTTATGCTCCTACGCCTATGATCCCAGCAAGATACAGCGCACTTGATTCCCTTAGCTAATCTCACCCACAACCAAGAGTTTCTACGACCCAAAGTCGAAGACTTTACTAAACAAATCTGTCTCACACAGAAAGTCTACATGTAATAGATAAATTCGTCTCCCACGAATAAACCTACGAGTTTTGTTCGTTCTTTTGATAAATCAAGGTGAACAGGAACCAATCGATAAAACCAGACTTATATTCTCGAAGAATAGCTCAATTTTATCAATCACCTCACAATAAACTTAATCGACGCAGCGAAGAAGATTATTGAGGAATCACAAACAATGAGACGAATATGTTTGTGACTACTTTTATCTTGCCTATCGGAGATAGTAATCTCAAGCCAATTATTACAATTGTACTCGTACGATAGAAATAGCAAGATCAGATCACATAACTACAAAAAATGTAGTATCGGTCTGGACTCACAATCCCAATGAAGTCTTTAAGTCGTTAACATGGTTTTAGAAGAAGAAAACCAAAGATTAAAGGAGAATCGACTCTAGCTTTAGCAAACTAGTATCACACAGAATGTGTGGGTATTAGGTTTCCCAGTTGCTAGAGTTCTCCCTTATATAATATTTTAAATCAGGGTTTGCAATCAATGTTAGATTAGTAACAAAGCATTCAATATTCATCGTTAGATGAAAACCTGATTAGATACAAGATAATATCTCTCAACCGTTAGATCGAAAACTTATCTTTCCATACACACATATACTTGACGTTTTGGGTTTGTGTAACCGTACCCAAACGTGTACAATGGTTGGTTCAATATTAGTCAACCAAATGGTTAGCCAAATGATAACTTTCATATCAACCATATTCTTCTTCACCATAACTAGTCCAAATGACTCAAATAAACTAGTTAGAGAGTTGTTCAATTGCTATGAGATCTCAAGTACTACAAGAGACATAATTTAATCAAAAACGATGTGATTCACTCGAATCATTTAGCATGAACTATAAAGCCACGGTTTGCAAAGGTTTCCCTTAGTAATTTAAGAATAAGTTCATCAACAACGTTTTCAGACATAACCTCTTGAGTTCGCGGACTGAGTTCGCGGACTCAAGCTAACCGGTTGAAGTTAATAAACTCCAACAGAATTTCTCAGAATGAAAACTTTCGTCAGTTCGCATACTGGGTTCGCGGACTGCACTTGAGCTTCAACTTCAGCAGATATTCTCGGGTTCAAGAACTTATGCCAGTTCGCGGACTGGGTTCGCAGACTGAGTTGCTTCTCACGTTCCAGTTCCACTTGATCAACAAAGTTCGCAAACTTCGGTTCAAGTGTTAATGACTTATACATATATGTGTTACCACAACAATGTTTATATCCCACAATATTTATATAGTCTAAACTCTCATTTCAATCATTAAACCATTCTCAGAGGACGTCATATAGTTGTTTTCACGAACTAGTTTTCGTTAGAGCGATTTCCAAAGTGATTGAAACATAACATAACTTTCGTCACTAGGCAAAGATGAACTTGGATAAAGCGAAAGCATTACCAACACACATTTTGAGAAATATATAAGCGAGATATACTCAGCTCGAAATGTCACACGTGCATATTCTTAGTCTATATAGTAAAATGACTTTTGTCTCAAGATAGGAGATAAAGTAGATAGATTTTTGAGTGATAGATAATTTCAAGTCTCCACATACCTTTTAGTCGATGAAGATCCACTGGTTCCTTGAGTAGTCCTTCATCTTGTATGATGATCTCCATGGAGTTCTTGAGCTCAACTAAACTTTCTATCCTAGTCCGAGACCTTAGCTATAGTAGACTAAAAATCAAGACTATATAGTTTTGATCACTAAGATTGACAAACATGCTTGAGATAACAACACATGCGAGTTTGACCGAGCAGTGTTCTAACAAGAGGTGTTATCTCTATTAACGTACTACCAGTCTTCCATGGCTCAAATTACTTATGGTGGAAAATTGTTATGCGAGCGTTTCTTCAAGCGCGTGATTTCCAATCATGGGTATTGTAATTGCAGGAAAACCTACAACACACCCCTTATCATATCTTGATAACAATTTCTAGATCTAAATATAAAAATGGTGATAAAAATACTAAAATTATAAATGGACACCAAGATTTTTTACGTGGTTCGATCAATGTGATCTACATCCACGGTTCTTCACTATGATAATTTGTAGCTACATCAATTTACATTTACAATCTCCATTAATGGAGTTCTTGGAAGAATTCTAGATCTAGTTTTGGGGAAGAAGATGATAAAAAAAATACATTTTCTCTCTCTGCGAAATATCTTTCTCTCCCTTCCTAAAATTATCTCCCCCTTTCTCTCTCCTTCTCTCTTCTTTATATAGGTAATTACATAGTGGATGACAGCTCATTTACATCTAAGTTTTCCCTTAATTTCATATATGAGTTCTGCGGTAATATCTTTCGCAAGCTTTCTTCATTTCTCTCGAGCTCCGCTTCATTTCTCTCAAGTTTCTCCATGTCTCGCAGGATTTTTCCCTCTTGCTACATTTCTTGCGAACTACCACCTTATTCTTGCGAGTAATGATAAAAACTTCACATATTTCGTCATTTCTTGTAATTATTCGCGACACTTGCCATGTGTGGCAGAAATCTTGGCAAGAGCGTTGTTGTTGCGAGATTCTGCTCCTACATTTTGCCTCTTTTTTCTTGAATATTGCTTGAAGAGCAATTTTTAAGAAAAAATCCGTAGTTGTAGTAGTCTCTGATCTTGGTTTATAAAGGAACAAGCGAAAGAATACCAAACTTAAAAAGTATATACTTGCCTCTATTCTTTTGCGAAGTTCTGAAGCTTTGAGAAGTAATTAGAAGTATCATCTTTTGAAGTATGCAAAGTATGAAGTATGCGAAGTATCCTTGGAGAAGTACAAGAAGTACTCAATTCTCGAAATATATGAAGTATCCGCTCTTGAATGAAAAATATTGCCTTTATTCATGCGAAATTATTTCTTCATTTTTGGTGAGAATTCTTGCCCATTTTGGAAATGATTCTTGCCGAGAAGATAAAGAACATAAAATATTTTCTTGGTAATCCATAATTGCCTCTGTTCTTTATCTATGAAGGAGAATCCTTGAGAAAATGTTGAAAGGTTGAATTGCGTCTCTATTCTTATCTTGCCTCTGCCTCAAGTGGTAATCACTTTAAGAAATTAATCATATTCTGCGAAATAATCACAATTCCTGCGAAATTCTGGATGAATCTACGAGTTTATGAATGAGTCTGCGTGATTATGAATAACCCTACTAATTTCTGAACATTTCTGCGAATTTCTGAGTTTTTCTGCGAATTTTTGAACATTTATGCGAAGTTCTGAATAGTGCCGCAAATAGTTTCGCAGAAAATAGTCGCGGTATTACTCTGTAAAATTTTGTAAAATACTTGTGCGAATATAATATTTATGTAATGATTATGTTATGAAATGTGTATGCGATGCTTATGCCATGAAATTCTTATGCAATGCTTTTATGATGCGAGTATGATGCTTGTATGATGAGAATGCTTATCTATTGTAATGTATAGCTAATGTTTGGGTTACTTATCTCATTTTGCTGCTGTAAAATTGATGTAGCTTTAAATTGCCTCCATTCTCCATTTCTTTGACTTTTTCTCTATTGTGAGCATTTCTCTTTATTCTCGCAAGTTTATTCTCTTGTGCCTCATTTTTATGGCTCATTGTATCTCATTGTTATTTTCTCCACCGTTTATTCCTGCAATATAATCATCTTCGCAAGTTTACTTGCGTTCTCTCTAGTGGTCTTATTTTCTCTTTTGGATCTTCTTTTTGTAAAACTTGTGTACTTCTCTCTTTCTTTCTTGCGACTATTTTCTGCGATAAATTGTAATTTCCATTCTATGCATTCCCATACTTGCCTCTTGTTATTGATCTGCAATATGATAAATGAAGTAAGACTAATATAAAGTCGTTAGCAATCTGTTATACGCTTGTAGGTATAACCTCTCTTGTGGTCTTATTTTTCCTTCCTAGTTAAAGGTCTTATTATGCCACTTGTCTGCGACAAGATCGCAGGACATTCTTACATTTTCATGTAATAATCCATTGATCTTGTCTTATCATTTATTTTGATCTCTGCGACAATATGATAAGTCTAATCCATCTTGTGAGATTAATATTTCTCCTTGCTCTTTAAGACTTATGACATTGTCGTCTTTGCGATGAAATCGAAGGACGTCTTTGCGATTTATATCCTCTTAACATTGATCTCATCTCCTCTTATCATTGATCTCATCTTAACATTAGTCTTATCGCAAAAACCCATTGATCTCATCTTAACATTTATCTTAAGGCTTTTTGGCCTGTTACGCGACAATATGACGGGCATATATATTTTTGCGAATATAAAGTCCCATGACATTGTCGTCTGTGTCACGCGACAATATGACGGGCCTATATATTCTTGCGAATATAAAGTCCCATGACATTGCCGTCTTTTTTGATACACAGCTCCCTAATGGAGGGTATCGCCCTTATCTTTCCCCCTGGTTGCCCCTTCAAGGAGACGTACTTCTACCATACAAGACTAGCTCCTCCCATCCGGTTATAGAAATAACCAGTTGTTTTCGTAGCCTCTTATCCTTTATGCCTATATGGCTTATATTTACGAGACTACACCCTAGAGGGGTTTTCTTCGGGCCAAACACATCGTAAGCCAAGACTTTCCATGGATGGCCAGGGTAGGTTCATCCGTCCCGGGCACCCACAGCTCAACCGTGTACCTCGGCGCCTTGATCATACTTTTCATTCCTTAGGAGAAACACTCGGGCGCCCAACCAGGGTATAACCTTATAAAGCTGGGAATCCAAGTTATCTCTCCTGGATGGACTTTCTATAATCCCAAATCTCCATGACTAGGTTCCAGCAGAAGTATAGCCTTTCCCATAGTCATGCAAAGAGATACCCCCCTTATGACGCACTTTAAGGACATTGCCTCTTACGGAATAGAATCCGCGAACTAGGGTGTACGCCATAAAGGTTCGTCCCATTCTTATGTGTTTTTAGGCGATTTGCGCCCGTCTTATGCATTTGCATTTCTCTCTTGCGAAATTTTATTCGCGTTTTTTGCGATAATTTCGCATTTCTTTATTCTTTCATTTCTTGTGATAATTCCTCCGTCTTATGCAATTGCATTTCTCTCTTGCGAAATTTTATTCGCGTTTTTTGCGATAATTTCGCATTTCGCATTTCTTTATTCTTTCATTTCTTCTTTCATTCTCATAGTATCATTGTTGGAGTAAATTTTCTTTTGCAGCTTGTTGTTGTCTCTTGCGAAATATATGATTTGCTTGAAAATTTAGAAGAAATGAGTAATGAAATCTTGCGAAATTAACTCTTGATCTGACTCTTGTTGCGCCATAATAATTGGTCTAACCATTTCCTGCGAAATATGTCTGCGAAAGAATCTCCCATTTTCTTCTTGCGAAATAACCAAATATCTTGCGAAGAAATGAAATACCAAATTCCTGGCTCTAATCATTCTTGGCGAAATTTTCTTATGTGAAATAAATACATCCTGTGGAAATTGGACTTCACTTGCTCGCTATTGAATTGTCTCTGTTACTGCGGTAAATGTCGCAACATTTATTTTTAATGCTTAATGTCGCCATACTACCATCATCTTATTACTGTCTTTATGTTTTCTTTATTAAGTCTTCTCTTTATTATTATATCTTGTTTTTATCTTCTCTTTATTATTATCTTTGCCAGCTCCTGTTGTGTCTTTTTCATCTTTTGTAGGATAGTCATAATAAGATGACGCTATTAAGAAAAGTGTTCTTCATTTCTGCGAAATAAAGTGTTCTTCCCTGCTTATTAAGAAAATAATGACGCTATTGACGCTTTGTCCTTAGCTCTTTAACTGTTGAGTGGAAAAATTCTAAATTCGCAGATTTTGAATTTTCTTCATAGCTTCTTGTTGCTGTTGTGCATGGCTTGTTCTTTTGTTCTCTCTGTACTTGAATATTTGATTTACCACCAACAGTGAATGGGATATCACTTCCAACACAACTGTGCTACAACTTAGGAGTTGAGTAATAATATTATTTTGGCACAGAATCTTCTCTTTGATATTTCCTCATTATTTTACTATTTTTCTTTCCATGTTTGATTCCTTGCTTCCGTCATGGACTGCGATGACTCTACTATTTTTTTTTTCTTATCTACTGTAGCTTCTGCGAATTAATGAAATAAACCTCACAAATTATTTTGTTGTTGATGGAACCTTTCACAGAATTTTGTTAGACTCATCAAAACTGTCTCCATCTCTGTTTTTATGAGGTCTCTAAGTCATGCATCGCAACCAAACTTGCTCTGCCTTTGAGAATAATGAGTCTGTATCAATTTTTTGTTGCTCTGGATGACGTTAGCGAAGATTTAATTTCTTTTTCTTTTCTCCTTTGAAATCTGTAATGTAAGTTTTCTGCGTCATTTTTAGATGATAACGACCAGGTAAAGTAATCTCTTGTTCCATCATAGATGGCTTCTGTTTTTGCGGTAAATCTCGCAAAAATGATAATGATAATCTCTTGTACTGTGACAGATGTCACTATACTGTTGACTGAAATGATATATTCTGGCTGTCTCTGTGGCTATGGTCTACTTATTTTTTTTGTCGTTTATTGACCCTTTTAAAAATCTCTGCGACATTTAGTACTCTTTATCTTTTTGCTTGCTTTCAACAAATTGATTATGCGAAGTAAAGCACCAGCTGCGAATGAATATATTAGTTTTGCGGTAAACAAGGAAATTGCAAAAGAAAAATTTATTCGCATGAAGTTCATCATTAGTCAGCATTTAATACAAGATAAGACCATTTCTTCCCCTAGCTGAAAATGATACGTGGCTAAGGATTTAACCTCATCAATAATTTTTTCACAAGATATATTTATAAAACAGCGACCGTTCGCAATATTCAACATTTTGCAAAAAAGAATCTGTAAAATTTATTGTATGACTTTGTAAAACATGGTCTGATTGTAGCAAAATTGCTTTTGAAAACTCATTTTGAACTGTGTAGGCAAGAAAATTCTCCCAGAACTTGTCGGTAAACCACCGGATCTGAGATTTCGATAAGAAAATTAAAGAGATTAATAGTTTAAAACTCCAAATCTTCCAGATCTATATTATGAACATTTAATTAAAGAGATAAGAAAAAATTTGTCATGTTTGTGCGGTAAATTGATGTCGTTCCATTTCATTTAAAGATTTCTTCGAATCTCCCCCTGTTTAGCTTCTGTATCTCTTTCTTTTTCATTTTCTTTAACAATTTCTCCATTGAAACTTCCACTTTTCCTCTCATTTTTTTTAGATCCAGTGATGTATAACTCTTCCAATAGCTAATTTCTTTGAATCTTCTTCAATCTATCAAATAGTAGTCCCTGTTTCTAGCGCCAAAATGTAATTGCAGGAAAACCTACAACACACCCCTTATCATATCTTGATAACAATTTTTAGATCTAAATATAAAAATGGTGATAAAAATACTAAAATTATAAATGGACACCAAGATTTTTTACGTGGTTCGATCAATGTGATCTACATCCACGGTTCTTCACTATGATAATTTGTAGCTACATCAATTTACATTTACAATCTCCATTAATGGAGTTCTTGGAAGAATTCTAGATCTAGTTTTGGGGAATAAAATACATTTTCTCTCTCTAAAAATCTCTCTCTGCAAAATATCTTTCTCTCTCTTCCTAAAATTATCTCCCATTTTCTCTCTCCTGCTCTCTTCTTTATATAGGTAATTACATAGTGGATGACAACTCATTTACATCTAAGCTTTCCCTTAATTTCGGATCAGAGTTCTGCGGTAATATCTTTCGCAAGCTTTATTCATTTCTCTCGAGCTCCGCTTCATTTCTCTCAAGTTTCTCCATGTCTCGCAGGATTTTTCCCTCTTGCTACATATCTTGCGAACTACCACCTTATTCTTGCGAGTAATGATAAAAACTTCACATATTTCGTCATTTCTTGTAATTATTCGCGACACTTGCCATGTGTGGCAGAAATCTTGGCAAGAGCGTTGTTGTTGCGAGATTCTGCTCCTACAGGTATATGTTGTTAATGGCTATGATGCTCCCATTTATGCAATAGGTAACGGTATTGTTCCAAAGAATATTGGCGAATACGATACTACTGAGATACTTATTGCAAAGCAAAACTCCGACGGTTTGAATGCCATCATACATGCCATTACCCCAAATCTTCAGCATCATGTGTCAAATTGCACTAGGTCTAAAGATGCATGGGATATCTTAGAAACCGTATTCGAAGGTAATACTAGTGAAAAGGAAGCCATGCTTCAAACCTAAATTCCGATTTGGAAAACCTTCGTATGGCAGATGAAGATTCATTTGATGAGTTTAATCACAAAGTGTCTGAAATTGTTAATACATCTTTTGCATTGGGTATGACTATTCCTGAAAAGGACACTGTGGTGACAATTCTCAGATCGCTGCCATCTAGATACGATTCTAAGAAGCATGCCATTGTTGAGGGAAATAAACATGATAATCTCTACAGAAATACGCTGGTTGGGAAGCTTAAGATCTTTGATCACGAATATTCATCCAAATCTAAGGATGTTGCGTTCAAATCACTGAAAAACACAAAATTACTTGATAAAAGTTAAAAAAAAATGTGTATATCTCTGAAGACATTCACTCTGAGACTGATTCATCAAATAAAAATCTTGAAAAATCGGTCCCAATGATCACAAGACAGTTTAGAGATTTTCTGTTGAAGAGAAGTAAACGGTTCTCCAGAGATAATCCTAAAGAATCAATCAAACCTCATAATCGTATTCCTCCTAAAAACAGGGACACAGATGAAACTGATGACGAGGATATGCCTCAGTGCTTTAAGTGTAAAAGGTTTGGTCATTTTGCAAACGAGTGCCCAAATCGTAGAAAATACACTGGGAACAATGGTCTTGCTGCGACACTTGATAAGATGTCTGACAATTATGATTTTGATGAAGACAAAAATATCAAGTGTTGATCTTCTGTGTGAAAATATTGATTTTGATAGTTGTAGTGATATATACATCAATCTTGGTAATATTTTAGAAGAGTACCCAATCAAGATGGAAGAATCAATTGACCCTTCCTTTGGAAACTCTATGATAAATGTTTCAGGATCTACGTTGTATCTATCATCTTGCATCTCACAGGCGCCCGAATCATCTTATGTGTTGACATGCTCCTATTGTTCTATCAAGGGTCATGAACTTTCAAAGTGTTTTAAGTACAAACACAAGATGAGATATGTCAACAAGCTTCAACAAAGAGCAGATCTTCTAGCCACCAAGCTTAAACTCGTGGAGAAAACAATTGAGGTATGTAAGATCTTATCTTCCTCGAAGAAATTAGTTTCCAAAGATAGATATAGGCCATTAGAGAAAAAAATATGGTTTAAACATACGGAAAGGCATGGCTCTATGAATTCCAACCAAAAGGGTCATGGTGGACAAATTGTTGTTCACCATAGCACAACTTGATTATGTTGTCATGTGCATCTTGTCTCATGTGCATGTTCAAAAGAGACAAGATCTTGCACACCTCAGGCTTTAAAAGAAAATTTTGGATCTTTGTGTTGTTTGGTTTTTGGAATTCTTTCATATCACTGTTGATATTGGAAATGACTTGTTTGCCAAAAGAATAGGGTTATTATCAACAATTCTACTCTTTATATGGTAGTGAGTTGGACGTGTATGAACCTGTTTAAAGGTTTCAAAACCCTACAATTATTTTTCCTTTTATGATACTCTTTATATCTTAAGACTGCTTGTTGAGGTTTGTGAACTCCTCTCACAAAACCAGGCTTTCATGGATACTCCAATCACTATGTCTTCTGATAGGAAAGATATTAATATGATTGTTAAGCCATCAATCACTAAGGAAAAAGAGAAATCTCAATTTCCTCCAACTTTGAAAAAAAAGAATGTGAGGAAGCCAAGAGTTGTTCCTTCAAACTCTCAGAAGTTTTCTGATGTTCTTGAAGAGTTGAAGCTGGAAAGAAAAGAGATTCAACAAATAAAGTCTTGTGTTTTAACATCATTGGAAATTCATAAGGCCCTGGTTCGACATCATCAGCCTAGAAGGTTTATTGGTATTGACTCCTTCCTCCATGAACCATATGTTCCAATGGTTGTTGACGACAAGGAGTTCGGGGACGACAAAGAATTTTTCAAAGATCTTAATGTCTAGGAAGTCTTCTTATGAGAATTTTATTCTTTTGTTTTATGAAGAATAACTAGAGTTTGGAATAGCCATTATTGTGATTACACATAACTATGTCCAATTTTTTCATCTTTGTTTTTTTATAGATTTATTTATTTAAACTCTAAAATTGTTTGGAAGATGATTTTTGCAGTATTAATATTTATGGTTTTATATATTGCAATATGTTATGGGATATGTGTGTTTGCGTCCGTTTACTATTATTGTCCCATACAATGTCAAAAGTTATCTCTTTTATATGTCGATATGCAAGTATTGATACAAGATCGATGAACTTTTGAGAAACAAAAATTGAACTTATTATGTCGTTATGCAAATAATTGATGGAAGATAGGATGAATTTTTGTTTACGAGGATTATGACTATTGTATGTAATTGAGTAAACAGTGATGGAAAATAGGATGTACCTTGTTTATTCCGCAGTATTGATCTTCCCTGATCCATATTTTATGTATATATTGTGCAGATCCATAAGTCTTCTTGTGTGAGCATTCCCAACTAGAGTAATCATAGATTCGTTTGTGGTTATTTTGGTTGTGTATTCCGATTAAATTAATCATGGGTTTTCTTGTGGTTAGTTTAATTGAGAATTTTGGATACAAAATCATTTTTATGGTTTTTGGTGTCCAAAGAAATCCTTCTTTTCTTATAAAAGTAAGGTCACTCTTGTTGTTCTCTCGGGAATGACATCAAATGGGGAAGAGTTCTTCTGAACTTGCGCTTAATTTCCATATCTTTGTGGGGAGTGCGGTTGTGGAATTTTTAGGGGTTATCTTGTATCTTTATAAACTCCTTGATGAATGCATTTAGCTTCGGATTTATGATTGCACCTAAACAAAGTTGATATGTCCTTTTCTTTGGTCTTGAAGCGTCTCCGTGAAAATTTCATTAGGATCTCATTTTCGTACCTTTGCCAATTTTATTGACAAAAAGGGGGGAAATTCATATGTAGTTTACACTACAAACACATATGGTTTTCGGATCATTATGTAAGGGGGAGTGGTTTTCGTGTTGAGACGAAAGTATTGACTAAGGGGGAGTGATAGATATCACCATAGTATTGTTGTCAAGGTTGTGATATAAGAACTTTTATGCTGTGTAATAATACTATGACACTGTATAACAATGATCGAGAGCTTTTGTTTTCTCATTGTTATGGCTTCGGATCTTCAACAACTATGATGCTGAACTGAACATCTATATATTGAATCATGGGATTACTTGGAAAAGATGAAGTTTTTGAGTAATGTTGAAGCACCAAGGAGATCAAGCATGTGGACGAGAAGCTACAAAGTTTTATCTATTTTGTAATCCATATGTATTGATAATTTTGTCACTAAAATTGACAAAGGGGGAGATTGTTAGAGAATTTCTCGGTCGAACTCGCATGCGTTGCTATCTCAAGCATGTTGCCAATATTAGTGATCAAAACTATACGTCTTGATTTCTAGTTTACTTATGACTAAGTCTCTGTCTATGATAGTTAAGTATAGTTGAGCTCCAGACTCCATGGCGATTATCTTATGAAGACGGATAACTACTCAAGTAACCAGTGGAACTTCATCCGACCAAAAAGGTATGTGGAGACTTGAACTTATCTAGTACTCAAAAGACTATCTATCTCCTAATCTTGAGACAACAGTCGTATAAGTATGATAGTTTTCATACATACACATTTGGTATCTCGAGCCGAGTTTACTCTCCTATCCTTTTCTTGAAATATGTGTTGGTAAGCTTTCGCTTTAACCACTTTTCATCTTTACCCGTGATGAAAGTCATGATGACGTTTCAATCTTGAAAATAGCTTTGATGACGATAGTCGATTCTTATGTCTAACGACTATTATAACATTATAGAAGAATATTTCAATGATTAAAATGTATTGAGATTATGTAACCATCTATGGATATAAGCATATATAGTGTGTTCGTTCATTAGTGTATAAATCCATGTACCGGAAACCTAGTGCGTGCACATGTGTGCATGCGGTATTGGTGAAGGAGACATGTTGGGTACGCGTACTGGCGAAAGTTTTCGAACCGAAAATTTCTGCTGAGTTTGTAGTTTGCAAACTAGTAAACCAGTCACCTTAGGTGCGTGTACCCACGAAAGTTTCAAACCTAAAATTTCTGCTGAGTTTGTAAACTCAAATCCATATGCGTACCCAAGATGGTTATATTTCTCAAATCAGTAGCTCATGAACTTAAACAATAAATCAATAAGGAATGCAATCTTTGCAAACTGTGGCTATATTGTTCATGAATTGATTCGAGTGAATCAAATCGATTTTGTTTCAATTGTGTCTATGTATACAGATCTAAGCAATTGAACAACTCTTTAACTAGTTCTTTTGAGTCATTTGAACTAGATGTGAAGAAGATGAATATGGTTGATATGAAAGTGCTTATATGGATAACCATTGGTTAACTATTTGTGAACCAACCAAATGTACATGTTTAGGTACATACGGTTACTCAAACCTAAATGAATACATGTCATTTGTGTGTGACAAGATAAATTTCGATCTAACGGTTGAAAGATATTAGCTTGGATAAAACAGGTTTTTCATCTAACGTTGAATATTGAATGCTTTGTTACCAAAGTAACTTAGATTACAAACCCTGTTTTGAAAACTATACAAAGGAGACGTCTAGCAAATGGAAAAACTAATCCCCACACCTCCTGTGTGATACTAGTTGGTATTGCTAGAGTCGATTCTCATTTAACCGTAGGTTTCTTCTCGAGACCCTGTCGGTTAAAGACTTAAAGACTTCATTGGGATTGTGAAGCCAGACAAAACTACTTTTATTGTAGTTGAGCGATCTGATCTTGCCATTTTCTATCGTATGAATTCAATTGAGTAATTGGCTTGAGATTATATCTCCGATAGGGCGAGATAAAAAGAAATCACAAACATCTTCGTCTCATCGTTTGTGATTCCACAATATCTAGTTTCGCTACCATACAATTTAGATTATAGTGATGAGATTAATAATTCTAGTTTGTTCTTCGGGAATATAAGTCTGGGTTATTGATTAGTTCTTGTTCACCTTGATTTTATCAAAATATGGAACAAAACTCGTAGGTTTATCTGTGGGAGACAGATTTATCTATTATCATATACTTTTCTGTGATACAGATTTATTTATCAAAGTCTTCGAATTTGGGTCGTAGCAACTCTTGGTTGTGGGTGAGATAAGCTAAGGGAATCAAGTGCGTAGTATCCTGCTATGATCAGAGACATAAAGAGCGCAACTGTACCTTGAATCAGTGTGATATTGATTAGGGTTCAACTACAGTCCAGACCGAAATTAGTTTGTAGTAGGCTAGTGTCCGTAGTGGCTTAATACAGTATGGTGTTCAATCTGGACTAGGTCCCGGGGTTTTTCTGCATTTTCGGTTTACTTGTTAACAAAATTTCTATTGTCTGTGTTATTTATATTCCGCATTATATTTTGTTATATAATTGAAATATTACAGGTTGTGCATTGTATCGATCAATTGTGAAATCCAACCTTTGGTTATTGATTGGAAATTGATTGATCCTTAGATATAGGTCTTTGGTACCATCCAAGTTTATATCTCTTGTATTTGATAAAGACTCGCAGATTTCTATTTGCTTGAGTATAGATCAAATCGAGAGATAGAGATATTAACTCCTTGATATACTTTTTATTTAAGATTGAGTCTGACTGTCTAGTTGATTCCCTTAAAAGTATATTCGAGTTAGTCCATACAGATTGCTAATCGAAATATTGGGTGAGGTTGTTTGACCCTCGCTTTTTCATATTGGGATACTACAGAGCACAGATTTAACCAGGACAATTCTTTCTTGGAAGGATAATAACTTTCCTTTCCATGTAGCTAAATTTTTCTGCAACATTTCTACTATTGGCTATATAGTGCTAGTTTTAACCCTGCTAGTTGTAAGGATCACTCCCAGATACTTATCTGGAAAATTGCTTAACTCCATTTGCAATATATTTTTGATTAAAATTTTCCTCTGATCAGTAGTTCCATCAATGAATAACTTACTCTTATTCTTATTGATATTTTGACATGAACTTTTCTGATACTCTTCTAACAGCTTCATAATAGACTGTTGATGGTGGTTTTTAGTTCAGGGTTAAAATCGTAAAAAACTAAACCCTAGCAGACAATGATGTCACAACATTTGAAGTAACAAGCATTTACTAGGCACATTTACTGAAACCTTTAATGTGCCTTTAAAATAATTACCGGGGTATCTTTTTCAAATTAGGGTTACGACAAGCCAAACCCTAATTACCACGTGTGCCAATGGCAAATCATGCCAGCCACACCTACCGCGCCATGCCAAACGCACCTCACCATAGGCCCATGCCGCGGCACCATACTGGCCTTCACTATGCGGCTATCAAAACGAAGGCATGCGATAATCAACGGTTGCCCTTCAATCCCAAGAGCAAATCCTAGCCGTCTAAGGTTACCAAACGACCTTTTCCCCCAAAACCCTAGCTTGGTCACGCACTTAGCCCAAGCTAGTCACACCGCACGCCCATGGCAAACCCTTGGCCCCACATGCCAAGCCAAAACCGCACCAAGCCCAAGCTAGTCACGCCATACGCCCATGGAAAACCCTTTTCCCCACATGCCAAGCCAAAACCGCACCTAGCCCAAGCTAGTCACGCCATGCGCCTATGGAAAACCCTTGGCCTCATATGCCAAGCCATAACCGAACCTAGCCCAAGATAGTCACGCCATGATCCCATGGAAAACCCTTGGCCCCACATGCCAATCCAAAACCGCACCTAACCCAATATAGTCACGCCATGCGCCCATGGAAAACCCTTGGCCCCACATGCCAAGCCAAACCCAAACCTAGCCAAGCTAGCCGCGCCATGTCAAACACACTTTTCCTTGGCCCTAGCCATGCTAGTCACGTCATGCCAAGCCAAACGCCCTTGCCTTGGCCCTAGCCACGCCATACGCCCATGGAAAACCCTTGGCCTCACATGCCAAGGCAAACCCAAACCTATCCAAGCTAGTCGTGCCATACCGAACGCACTTTTCCTTGGCCCTAGCCATGCTAGTCACGTCATGCCAAGCCAAACGCCCTATCCACGCCATACGCCCATGGAAAACCCTTGGCCCCACATGCCAAGCCAAACCCAAACCTAGCCAAGCTTTCCGCGCCATGCCAAACGCACTTTGCCTTGGACCAAGCCATGCTAGTCACGTCATGCCAATCTAAACGCCCTTGCCTTGGCCCTAGCCACACCATACGCCCATGGAAAACCATTGTCCCCACGTGCCAAGCCAAACCCAAGCCTATCCAAGCTAGTCGCGCCATGCCAAACACACTTTTCCTTGGCCCTATCCATGCTAGTCACGTCACGTCATGCCAATCCAAACGCCCTTGCCTTGGCCCTAGCCATGCCATACGCCCATGGCAAACCCTTGGCCCCACATGCTAAGCCAAAATCGCACCTAGCCAAAGCTAGCCACGCCCAAGGCGAACCCTTGGTCCCACATGCCAAGCGTAAACACACCCTAGCCGCGCCACCCTGTTGGTATTCCCTGCGTGGCTGCCAAACGAAGGCGTGCAACAATCAACGGTTTCCCTTCAATACCAGGAGAAAATCCTAGCCGTCCAAGGTTACCAGACGACACATGGTAACCTTTGGACCGAAAACCTAAGTTTGTCCACGCCAAACCATGCCATGCCAACGGCATGCCAACCCAACCACGCCACCACGTTGGCCCTCACTACGCGTCTACCAAAACGAAGGCGCGTAACGATCAACGGTTGCCCTTCCTCTCAAGATGCAAAATCTCGACCGTCGAAGGTCACCAGGCTAGAAAGTTTCCAGAGCTTGACTTTCCAATCCACAACAACATGCTACATGTTTTCCAAAAACATTCGATACATCAACACAAACTTGGGGGCGCTCATTAGGGTATTGGTTTGGTTTTCTATAGCGTGCAGCATACACAAATGCCCGTTTCAAGATAGTGTAATGAGAATAAGATGGTTAGTAAATGAAAGAAGCATCGGTGAAACTCTCTTTCATTATGGGACATCAATTCCATCAAATCCCATCAATACCAAGCGTTACCACCTCTTCCCATTTAACTCATCCGTTTTCCTTTCTTATGAGGCCAGAGTACGTTTCTTTTTAGACTTGTATAAATAGGCTTACCTATTTCCACCAGAGACACGAGTTTTTGGTCAGGGAAAATACCACACTCAGAAAGGAAACTCTTGTTAGCTTTCCCAAAGCTTTCACCTTATGATACAAGTCAAGTACTGTAGGATCAGAATATTGTTACAACAATATTCCTGCGAAATAAACAACAGTTCTGCGATACATCAATAATAAACAACAGTTCTGCGATACATCAATGATATTCTGCGAAACATCTCAAGGTGACGTAAGGAATGACATATCGGATGAAAACGACAGAAACATGAGAAGAGCGTGACATTTTTGCAATGAATCGATAAAGCCTACGAAATATTAAGGCGGTTCCACCTGCCATTTATCGCAGGAACCTAGATCCGAAATTAAAGGTAATCTTAGCCAGTAAATGAGTCATCATGAGTCGTAATCCACTATGTAAATGCCTATATAAAGGAAATGAATAGTTCCAGAGAGGATGATGAATTTTTGAGGGCTAGGAAGGTTTTTAGGAGAGAGAAAATCTTTATCAAGTGTTCTGTGTTCTTGATTTTTGTAATTCCTTAAGATCATATTAATGAAAAAGTGTCTTTAATCTTCAAATTATGTCATAAATATTGATAAATTCTTGAATAGGGTGTAGTGTGGGAATTCCTGCAACTTCATTTTGGCGTCCAGAAACAGGGAGAATCAATTTGAGAAATTTCAAATTGCAATCTGAAAGATTTGAAGAAATTATTAGAATTGAAGAAATGGATAGGAGAAGAAGAAATACATCAGAACCACCAACAACAGTGAGAAGGAGTAAAAGAATTGCAGGAGAAGGAACAGGTGAATTGGAAGGATCTTTAAGGATTAGATCAGGAAGAATTAGAATGAGAAATGGAGCAAAAAATTCAATTCAACCACCGAATCAACAAACACAAGCACAAGATAGAGATGTGGATTATGATAGAGTAAGTGTGCATACTTGGAGGTCGGATTCGATGGAAGAGGCAGAAAATCAAGAAGAGGAAAGAAATCAAGAAGTGGATGGAGGAATAATTCATGAAGGGCATGAAGTAGTAGGTGATTTGAGACAAAGGATATAGGAAGAAAGAAGATTAGAGGCAGAAGAACGTGCAAATCTTACAAGGCAAAATCATGAACTAAGAATGGAAAATTTGAGGTTGCAAAACAGAAGATCAAGAAGCAGCATGAGATCAAGTTCAAGATCATATATAGAATAAACAAGACAAAATCACCCTATACAAAATATTTGCGAGAATTTGATAAATGATCGTTATATTCCACGCGGTGAAACTTTGGACATTAGACGTAATCAAGATGAGGGAGAAAATCAAGAAGAGAGAAGGACAACGTTACGTGATGAGGAGATTTGAAGAAATCGCAGAATAATTGAAGATGATATTGAAAGGAATTATATTGAGCAAGTACATTTAGCGGGAGAGAGAGAGAGATTGCGAGCGAAAGTAGAAGAATAAGAAATTCAAGCAGCATTGCGTCAGAATAATCATGATAATCGAGAAAGATGACGTGCACAAAATCGTAATAATGGTAATCTCAATGAAGAATATGAGAGAATTCGCAGAGACATGGAAAGGCAACGAAGAGAAACAGTAAGGGATGAGGAAATTCGCAGAGAAGAGAATGAAAGACAAATTAACTTGCAATTTCAAGAAGAAGAAAATCGTAGAAGAAGGCAAAATGAAGATGTTGGAGAAGAAGCACAAAATATCGCAAGACAAGAAAGGCATGAACGCAGACGAAGAGAGGTCATAAGTTAAAAGACCAATGGAGCAAAATTCTGATAAGAATGAAAAAATCTTGCGGGAGTTAGCGAAATGAGAGGAATAATAAGTAATGACGATAAGGAGGAAGAAGACAACTTGATGAGGCAATCAAGAAGTCGAAAACTCCATTTACTCAAGAGGTACAATTAGGAGGATACCTCCAAAATGCAATTTACCGGTGTTGACCAGTATTTTTGATGGGACTACATGTGCCGTCCAACATATCAAAGCCTATATTCGATGCATGCTATAATGGGAGAACCATGATGTCGTTTTGTGCAAATACTTTGCGTCAATTTTAACTGGCGAAGCATTGAAGTGGTTTGAAAGTCTCCCCAAGAATACAATAACTTCGTTCATGCACTTGCAAACTACCTTCTTAGGAGCATATATAAGTAATAACTCTACACGACCTGGAATTGAAGATGTGTTTGGATTGAAGCAGAGAGTTGGCGAGAGTTTAAAGAACTTAACGATAAGATGGAGGACAATGTGTAGTGAAATGGCTGGAAGAGTAGATGAAAGATATATCATTTTGTCCTTCATAAATGTTATGTTTGCGACAAATCTATTATATATCCAGGTATTTAGAGTTAAAAACACAATCACTATGACAGAATTGCAAGAAGAGTATATCGCTTTGGAGGAAAAACAAAATGAAATGGAGTCATATCCAATTCTCGCAGGCACAAGTTCAGCTGCAGCAAATGGAAATTTATTACCAAGAATGATTAACACAGTAGCAAGTACCTCCCAAAATCAGCGAGAGAAAATGGGGATTGATAATCAACGTAAGATAGTAGAAATGGGGAGTAGAGATCAGGAGGAATTGGAAAAGGAAAGAAATTTCTATAATCGCAATAACAATAATAAGGTCCCAAGGTTTGATCAACCACAGGAGACTTATGGTGGACAGAGGCAGAATTATTCAAGAGAGCAAATAGGTCAAAAAATTATATGGGAAGATGTCAAATTTCCACCTCTAAATACCAGTATAGACAAGATTTGGGAAGCAATTATTTTGATGGAGAATATACCCTCACCCTGGAACATGGGGAAAGAACCACATCCTAACAACCAAAATCAAGAGTTCTGTCCTTATCATCATTTTCATGGCCATTCTGTGAATAATTGTAGAAATGTAAAAAGAATTATTCTGCGAATGATTGAACAGGGGAAATTAAATCATTTTCTAGCGAGATATCCACAACCCCAGCAATTTCCGCAAGCACCAGAAATTCGCAGAGTCAATGTTGCGAAAGACGCAGAAACATTTGTCATAGAAGTAGGAGCTACAGCAAAAAATCTATTTTGCAATTCAATTGTACATTCGCAGAAAACAATAGAAGATTTCCATGATAATGTGCTAAGTAGAGTATTTTCAAGGGATATAGAGGGAAGAGAGGTGATGAATATTGCGAAAATTTCTCCGTTAGAAGAATGGCAGAAACAAGTTATTTCTTTTACTGCACAAGAGATACCAGAGCCAGGGAAGATGCATGACAACCCGTTGGTGGTAAAATTAGAGATAAATCCAAAGTACAGAGAGGAGGAGGAAGATGATGGTGCCGCATCAAGTGATTCTTGGGCAATAGATAAGGTTTTAATTGATACTGGCATCTCGGTAGACATCTTATTTTATCATACCTACCGTACAATGGGTGGAAGAGATGATGAATTAATTCCCTCCACTTACAAGATCAATTGTTTTAATGGCACTGCGAATAAGCCAAAAGGATAAATCACTATGGAAATCCCATTGAACAAGATATCTTCAAAAATTAAATTCTGTGTAGTGGATATAGAATCTCCTTATAATGCCTTAATTGGAAGACCATGGCTCCATGGAATCTTGGGCATAGCATCTACATATCATCAATGCATAAAGTTTCCACATCCTCATGGTATTGGGATAATTAAAGGTGATTGGTTTGAAGGGAAAAAGTGTTATGAAGTTGACATTAATACTTGCGAAGAAAGAAACGCCAGAAATCGTAATTGGCAACATAACAAGAAGAAAACTCAGAGAGCAGAGAAATTAATGGTGGACAGTATAGAATTGCAGGGAAAGGATATATTACAAGAATAGTTTGTGCCAACAGAATCAATGGTGAATAATAACGCAAAGTTTGAAATTTTCATTCTTCGCAGGAAAATAAACAAGTGCAAGGTGCTGGGAAAAAAGTTGAAATCTTCATTTCTCGTAAGAAAGTAAACAAATAACAAAGTATTGCGAATAATCATTCGTCACAGAAGAAAAGGAGTGCAGCAATGTCATGTTGCGAACAGTTGAAGAACAAAAATAGCAAGAAATATGCGAACAGAATATTAAAAGAAAAACTTTGCTCAAAAATAAGAATTTTTCTATTGAAAGAAAAAGATGATGATTTCAAATCATATAAGAATTTTTAATGCAAATGCATAAGACGGGCGCAAATCGCCTAAAAATATAAGAATGAGACGAACTTTTATGGCGTACACCTTAGTTCGCGGATTCTATTCCGTAAGAGGCAACGTCCTTAAAGTGCGTCATAAGGGGGGTATCTCTTTGCATGACTATGGGAAAGGCTATACTGCTGCTGGAACCTAGTCATGGAGATTTGGGATTATATAAAATCCATCCAGGAGAGATAACTTGGATTCCCAACTATATAAGGTTATACCCTGGTTGGGCGCCCGATAGTTTCTCCTAAGGAATGCAACGTATGATCAAGGCGCCGAGGTACACGGTTGATATGTGGGTGCCCGGGATGGATGAACCTACCCTAGACATCCACGGAAAGTCTTGGCTTACGATGTGTTCGGCCCGAAGAAAACCCCACTAGGGTGTAGTCTCGTAACTATAAGCCATATAGGCATAAAGGATAAGAGGCTACGAAAACAACTGGTTGTTTCTAGAACCGGATGGGAGGATCTAGTCTTGTATGGCAGAAGTACGTCTCCTTGAAGGGGAAACCAGGGGGAGAGATAAGGGCGATACCCTCCATTAGGGAGATGTGTATCAAAAAAGACGGCAATGTCATGGGACTTTATATTCGCAAGAGTATTTAGGCCCGTCATATTGTCGCGTGACACAGACAACAATGTCATGGGACTTTATATTCGCAAGAATATTTAGGCCCGTCATATTGCCGCATAATAGGCAAAAAAGCCTAAAGAGAAATGTTAAGATGAGATCAATGGGTTTTTGCGATAAGATCAAAAGATGAGATAAATGAAATCAATAATAAGAGGATATAAATCGCAAAGACGTCCTGCAATTTCATCGAAAAGACAACAATGTCATAAGTCTTAAAAAGCAAAGAGAGATTAATCTCACAAGAAGGCTTAGATTTATCATATTGTCGCAGAGATTAAAATTAAATGATAAGGCAAGATCAATGGATATTATTACATGTAAAAGTAAGAATGTCCTGCGATGTTGTCGCATAAAAGTGGCATAATAAGACCTTTAACAAGGAAGGAGAAATAAGACCACAAGAGAGATTATATCTGCGAAGCATATAACAGATTTTTCGCAGAAATATTTGCAATAATTCATTTATCATATTGCAGATTAATAACAAGAGGCAAGTATGGGAATGATGCATAGAATGGTAAAAATTGTTATTCATCATTATATGATAAATTCATATAAATAACAGACAGATAGAAGCAAAAAAAAAGGAATATATATATTGAAAGACATCAGGAGCTACAAATAATTTGCAGAAAGAATATTAAAATTTGTCGTAGATAATTATCGCAAGAAAGAAAGAGAGAAATACAGGAGAAGATCAAAAAGAAAAAACAAAACTATTGAGATTTATCTTCATCATTATCTTCATCTTCGTCTTCATTATCTTCGTCATTAGTTCCTTCTTCATCTTCGCTTTCATTCTCATCTATATCAACCTCACCATCGAAATAACTGGTACTTCAGAACTGGCTGGGATATTATCCAAGAGACAAGGATATAGACTAAGAGGAAGATTATTATCTTTACAAACTTTCTCAATAGCATTATTGCGAACAGTGAGAAGATTACTACGCAAATTGGAGTTGGATATCTTTATTTTCTCTCGCAGTCTAGAGATTTTATCATTACGGGAAGCAAGATTTTTTGCAAGACCACTTTTTTCTTCTTCAAGTTCTGCTATCCTTGTGGAATATTTTTCTTCAGATTCTGCGATGATACAACAACAAATTAGAAAATTGTTGAAAATCTACAAGAAATATAAAGATGTTAAAGGAGCAATAAATAACCTTCTCTTTCATGAATCATTTCTTGTATCAAGGTTGCTTGCTCGGTATGAAGACTGACATCTATCGCTAAATATTTCCTAGCATTATCGAGAATTGTCGCAGCCCATGTGAATTCATCATCACTTTGAATGAGAAGATGGGAACGGATTTGTTCTTCTCTTTTGAGAAGCTTAATATTTTCATTCTTAAGCCTATCTCTCTCAAGTTCAGTGTCAATAAGGGTATTGCGGAATTTTGATAGAGCTTGACGCCAAGAGTAATGCGCTCTTTATCCTTCTCGAGTTCATTTTTCTTGGATTTTAAGACTTCGATTTTTTCTCTAAACTCATCTCTGCAAGTCTTTAAACTATTGGACATACTCAAGGTAGATCTATAGTCCATTCTCATAAGGGAAACATGATGTTTAAGCTCATCAAGGGACAGAGTATTAATTTTTTCGTCTGAATAGTTATTTAAAGTGTCATTAAGACGCTGAAGAAGAGTGGTTTCATCTATGGGTTCATCAAAAGAATTGAGAATAAGAGCTTCATCAGTAGGATTATAGGCATATGCAAAATGGTTGCTCAAATAAGCTAAAATAGCGAGAATGAAGAAAAGTAAAAAAAAAAAAAAAAAAAAGATTTATACCAATAACTTGTTTGCAGAACTTCTCCTTGTCAACTAATTTCTGTTGAAGAACTTCAACTTCAACTTCAAGCGATTTGTTTTTATTAAGGAGCTCAGTATTTCCATATACTTCCAATTGTTTACATTTTTCGCGAAGAAGGGATATTTCAGCTTCATATTGTTTATTTTTCTCACGAAGTTTCGTAGATTCAGATTGTGAATCAGTAAGCTTTTTTCTGCGATGTTGATAATCTATTTTCTAATTCTGAAGCAACAAAAGAATCTCTAGCAATCTATGCGACATGAAAAGAGAAAATGAGTGAGGATAAGTAAAAGATCTTCGATACTCATGATAAATGTAAAATTTACTACAAGAAAAATAAAGGAAATGGGCATACCAGCGAAGCTAGCGCGTGAAGAAAACTTGGGTCGATAAATATTGAGACTCCTTTAAGATCTTTATTATTAGTCAAGATCGAAGCATCGCAGATTTTCGAGAGATAATCGCAAGTACGAGTGATATCATCCTCACCAACACCTTGCATGGGGTTCCTAAAAATATTTTACAATTGATCCATTGGAGTCTCAGGTTGAGAGAAACCCATTGCAGATCGAATTCTTGCGGAAGAAATATGTGTTGAAGTGCCCACAGTAACGTCATGGTTTACCACATCATTTTCTTCAAGTTCATTATCTTTTTCAGCGATAATAGAAGTCTCTCTAAGTGGAAGAAGTGGTTGAGTTTTTCTTCTCTTATCTGGAGGACCGTCTGTGGTTTGATTTTTATTGTGGCGAGGGGAAGCACCAGAATTTTCATTTGGAGTTAATACTCTTTTGCCTTTATCTTTGGCTTCAACCACCGCGACAAATGGAATTTCCTTGAAAACAATCACACATAAAGATAAGAAACAGGGGCAACAATATATTGTTAAGGGTTATAAAAGAATGTTTCTTACTTCATCTGTGAAGGTTTTCAAAATTTGTAGGAGATTGGGATTCCCAGTACTGGCGTAACTAGCCTTCATTTTTTCAATCTGATAAAAGATATTTCAATAATTAGTAAGAATAATATATTTATCTAAATTTTCGAATAATGATAAACTTTGCGAGATATAACTCAGAATTCTTTTCAGGCCAATTAAAAACCCAAGGACGATACGCCGCAAGATTCACAGGAATATCAAGAGTGCCTGAAATATATACACCTTCAAGGAGGAGAGGAAATTTGCACCACTTGTCATCTTTTGAGAAGCGTGGACCTTGGTTTCTACTTGAATGATAATCTATATCTTGCATAAGAATTTTATCCTTCGCAACTTTTTTATCCTTATTTAAACGAACAGCCCAACACGTACTCTCTTTCTTCATGGGAATTACTTGATAATTCGCAAAGAAATTCTCCACGGTATATTTCGCTGGAATAATTGGGATATCTTCAAAATTAGGATGTTTCGCAGAATCAGGATATCGAGATCCTTTACCAGCTCCACGGGAGGCATATTCAAGAATGAGACGAATACAATCTCCACTAAATTGGTAGATTGCTCGTGAAAGTTTAGCATGAGGAATAATTTTATAAAAAATAGGAGTTCTGGGTCATAAAGAGGGATAGGAAGGCCAGCTTCTAATTGACCTAGCGAAATAAGGATCTTCTCATTAGAAGAAGGAAATCTTGAAGCTAGATCAATGGAGAGATCAGAGTCTGAAGATTGACCAGGGATCTCAGAAAGTGCGAAACCTAAAGTTTGAAGTTTCTACTGGTGTTTTTTGAAAGTGGGTTGACCTAATTTTTTAGCAGGGGCCATTTTTTAGTATGGGAATGATGATTTAGATGAAGAAGAATAAATAAATAAAATTGAAACAGTAATAGATCCGGAATTTGCGGAAGAAGATGAAGAACGAGAGAGTTGCGAGAGAAGAAGTAAAAAAAAGAAAAAGAGAGAGTAAAAAGAAGAGGGAGATTAGCGAAGAAGATATTTATAAGAAAAGAAGATTCTCGAGAACATCAATGCATTTAATGAAGAAAAGACATGAATGGTCAGAATTCAACGGTTGAAAAAAGACGTGTCAAGGGATAAATGAGAGAAAAAACACGCGTAAAGTATCTAGCGATGGATGCAGAGACGTGTCAGAATGAAGGGAATGTGAAAATACAAGGAGTTGCGGAAAATCAAGAAACTTAAATTCTCATGATATTTATCTTCTTCGCAGAAAAGATATGAGAAGAGGCAAGATGTAGGATCAGAATATTGTTACAACAATATTCCTGCGAAATAAACAACAGTTCTGCGATACATCAATAATAAACAACAGTTCTGCGATACATCAATGATATTCTGCGAAACATCTCAAGGTGACGTAAGGAATGACATATCGGATGAAAACGACAGAAACATGAGAAGAGCGTGACATTTTTGCGATGAATCGATAAATCCTACGAAATATTAAGGCGGTGCCACCTGCGATTTATCGCAGGAACCTAGATCCGAAATTAAAGGGAATCTTAGATGTAAATGAGCTGTCATGAGATGTAATCCACTATGTAAATGCCTATATAAAGGAAATGAATAGTTCCAGAGAGGATGATGAATTTTTGAGGGCTAGGAAGGTTTTTAGGAGAGAGAAAATCTTTATCAAGTGTTATGTGTTCTTGATTTTTGTAATTCCTTAAGATCATATTAATGAAAAAGTGTTTTTAATCTTCAAATTATGTCATAAATATTGATAAATTCTTGAATAGGGTGTAGTGTGGGAATTCCTGCAATTACAAGTACTATTGTTCCAGAATTATTCTGGTCTCAACACTCTCTTCGCTTCCCTCCCTAAACCAACCCTTCTCCTCCACTTTGTGATCGAAGCCAGTCTGGAATGGCCATTTCTTGGTTTGGACCGAACTTTTACAGATTGATCTCTTGAATCTAAAGTACTCCCTTTGCAGTACATTGTTTAGGGTTTAAATTGTTTCTCACTTCCACACATGTAATTACCGAAATCAGCAGAAACCATTTTCACCTACAAATAATTGGTGACCACAGTGGGAGATCGGTCTATCAGTCCTAATATCAGTCTTTGAATACGTTTTCTCTAACAAGGAAGGATTGTTGGTCTTTGGACTGAATCCGTGTCCTCAGATTCCACTCAGGAAAACGGCGATATTTCAATGCCCAACAACACCACCAACGAAGGATTTCCAAGGATGATTGACCTAGTACGGGTCCAGGGGATTCACAACAGAAATATGGGGCTGATGAGAGATGCAATCAACACCATACTAGATTTCCTCATCGACCTGATGGCAGAATTGAGCGGTTCGCCTGCCTCGAAAACTTCAGAGCTGGGGACTGAAGTCCCGAATGATCGCTCTCAAGCCAACAACTTCACTACCAATCAGAGACCCGTAATCCAAGAAGCAACCTCGCTGGTGGAAAACTTATGTGAACTATTACATCTTTCAAGGGATCAACGGATGTAGACATTCACCGCCATCAATCGGATAACGTTAAGCGTGCCCATGGTTCCTCCATGCTCGGAAACAGCAAAAACGCAGGATTTGTCCATTAATAATATCACGTTCACCGATGATGACATGATAGCAGAGGAAGGCCATAACCGCGCCCTACACGTCACATCTCGAATCAAAAATGTGGAATTCAAAAAGGCCCTCGTCGACACAGGAGCGTCCTCCAATGTTGTCACCCTTAGGATGCTCAGGATGGCCAAAGTACGACCGAGCGAGGTTACATGATAACCTACTATCATGACCAATTTCGAAGGTAACCAAACCAATACATATGGGTACGTCAATTTGAATCTATCGGTAGGACCTGTCCAGTCAAAAGTAAGATTCGAAGTAATTGAAAAGGAGCCGGACTACCACATGATACTGGGGAGACCATGGATCCACGACAACAAGATCATTCCTTCGACGTACCACCAGTACTTGAAAACCACGCTAAACGGGGAAGTCATTCGCATTATGGCGTCATCATCTCCCTATGCGCCAATCTATGGCATGGAATATTTTGAACCAAGGCAGGGGATGCAAGTCACAGCCAACAATGCTCACCATACCCCACTGCCAAAATAGACGATCATCGAAGAAAGCGATAGTCCTACACAACCTCGCGGAGAAACTCAGCCTCACATCACACCTTCAGAAGAGAGGCCCACTCGCCTCCATCCACATGACCAGGGTCTGGTTCCAACCAAGCGAGGACGGGCTTTCATTACGGGCCACGATGAAAAAGGAAAAACCGTATATCAACGCCGTTGTTAGCAATTAACAAGGGAGACTACCACACAGTCTCTCCACCTAATAGAATGCCTGCCTGGTGACGAGCCACGAGAGGAGATACCTGATGCACCACAACAGCTACAAGACGGCACCAATTTAACCACGGACGAGCTTGAAATTTTTAATATCGGGAATGAGGAATCTCCACGACCCATATCCATAAGCTCGACTCTACATAGATACGAGCGCACAAAGTTGGTAGACCTCCTCAAAGAATATCAAGACGTGTTCACATGGACGTACGAGGAGATGCCTGGCCTGAACGAGAAGCTGGTTACTCACCACTTACATGTGATATCCGGATCCAAGCCGGTCAAGCAGACCCCAAGACAATTCCGGCATGATATTGAAGAACATATTAAGACAGAGGTTCAAAAGTTATTGGTGGATGGTTTCATCAAACCAATCCATCACCCAACCTGGTTGGCAAACATAGTTCCGATAAAAAAAAAGAATGGTCAAATCAGGTGTTGTGTCGATTTTAGGGATCTAAATAAATTTTGCCCTAAAGATGATTTTCCGCTCCCCAACATCGACATGTTGGTAGATTCCACCATTGGACATGGGATGTTTTCTTTCATAGACGGGTACATCGGCTACAACCAAATAAATATGTACGAGCATGATGCAAGCAAGAAGGATTTTCGAACTCCTCTCGGAAACTTTTACTATACTGTGATGCCCTTCGGTTTGAAGAACGCTGGCGCCACATACCAACGCGCCATGACCACCATTTTTCATGACATGATGTATAAACAAGTTGAGGATTATGTAGATGACATAGTAGTCAAGTCAAAAACTCGGGCGGCCCACACAAGAATTCTACATAAGGTATTCGAAAGATGCCGCGAATACAAGCTAAAAATGAATTCGTTAAAGTGTGCTTTCGGTGTCTCCTCGGCCAAGTTCCTAGTCTTCCAAGTAACCGCTGAGGGGATCAAAAGTTGACCCAACCAAAACGCATTCTATCCTCACAATGCCACCACCACGGAACCTGAAGGAACTCTTGAGTTTCATGGGAAAAATAAACTACATCCATCGCTTCATACCCGGATTGGCTCAACTTATTGCTTCGTTTACCCCCTTACTAAAGAAAGGAGCAAGCTTTATCTGGACCACATTACAACAGGAAGCGTTTCGGAAGATTCAACAAACGTTATCTTCCCCGGACGTTATGTGATCACCCATGCAAGGAAGACCGCTACACCTCTACACCGCTTTTAGTGAAACTGCTGTCGGAGCTCTCCTCGCACAAGAAGATGACGAAGGAATTGAATGCCCCATATACTATTTTAGTCAGACTTTGAGAGATACCAAACTCAGGTATCCCAAAGCAGAAAACGCATGCCTAGCCTTGGTCTACTCCATCCAGAAATTCTGGAACTACATGTTGTCCAATAAAGTGGTGCTGATATCCAAATCTGATCCTATGAAGATCCTCCTCTCAAAACCTCCTTTGATAGGAAGGCCAACCAAATGGCTCATCCAGATGTCAGAATTCGACATAATATGTGCTTCCCCGAGGGCCATCAAAGGACAGGCATTTGCAGATTTGTTGGCGGCATTTCCAGGAGAAAATGCTTTAACATTACGTGAAGACCTCCCTAGGGACTTTCCGGAAATCTCTTTCATCCAAGAGGAAACCTGGCTGTTGTTTTTTGACGGCTCTGCTACCCCTAACAATGGCACGGGAGGAGCCGATGTGGTTCTAGTATCCACAACTGGTGAAGTTTTCTCACACTCCTTCAAGCTGGACTTCCCCTGCACCAACAATTCAGCAGAGTATGAAGCCTTCCTCATTGGGTTGTCCTTGGATAAACAAGCCGGAGCCACGCATCTTGAAATAAGAGGGGATTCTAAACTACTGGTCAACCAAGTAAACGGAGTATACGCGCTGACGGAGGTAACCTTAGCCCCATACAGGGCTGAAGCGCAAAAACTGCTGAACTACTTCGCCGACGCAATAGTAGCCCATATCGGGTGCGGCAACAACCAACATGCCGACTGCCTAGCAACGTTAGAATCGAAGCTGCGATTTGAAGGCCTTGAGGAAACTCTGACGGTGAAAAGAAGGACTGTGGATTCAATGTGGCTTTCACAGCCTGAAAAAGATAAAGTTGATGACTGGAGAACACCGATTATCCAAGAGCTTAGCAGTTCACTGTTTCAAGGAAAGGTCAGTCTTAAAACTTTGCGTGATTTCTTCATGCTTTGAGAGGTACTCTATCACCGAAATTCGGACGGCTCCTTGTCAAGATGCCTATGAGAATAGGAATCAATGGAACATCTTAATCGCATCCATGGTGAGGTCTGCGGACAAATATTGGTGGTAACCCTCTATCGTCGTTTTCCAACTAGTAAATGCACATTACTAATTTTCATATTTCCAAAAATAAAATTAACAACCTTAAATAAAAGATTCTCAATTTATTTTTTGATCTGGGATTTTTCCTTTAGCTATTAAGGAATATCTTTGAACAATAAAAGATAAGCGTTACTACACATGTTCAAAGTATGTCGACATCTTTACTTTGTAAGTCCTCTTTCATACGTACAATCTTGAAACCAATTTTCCACACTTCCAAACAAGTTTAGAATGGGTTCATCTAACTTTCAAGAACTATGTGATTGATCAAGAACACTCAATCACCAAACATGGGTTTCACGGTTCTACCAAAAACAAGTTTTGGTTCGACCTCCATGTGGGTACTGGATTTAGTCACACTAGATTTCCAAAAATTCTGTTGACTAGGTACTAGGATCGGTTCCCACATATATATGGTATCTAAATTGTACGTTTTGCACATGTCCATAGGATCAGTTCCCCTCTGCCTAAAAACGTGTTGCACATGTCCATAGGATCGGTTCCCCTTTCTAATAAAAACTTGATGCACCTCATACAAGGATCGATTCCCCCTTTATGATAGGTTGCACCTCTTACTAGGATTGGTTCCCCTTTACCTAGAGTTGGTTATACCAATATCACTAAATCGATCATACCATCTCAGGTGATTTCTTAAGATCGGTTTTACTAATAAAAGTCATACCAATACAAAAGTCAGGCCTTTGTGAATAGTTTTACCAAGAACATAAACAAGTCATAAGCGGTTATACTAATCACACATATTGGTAGTTCAAAAGATATGAAATGAATAACAATACTAATAAAGCCTAGCGATTTCCCTTTCGATTCACAAAATAAGTTCATGAATTCATTTCCTTTAAAAAAATGTAAAACATTGTTTCATAGGATGAAATCTTCATGTTATACCTATACATAATCACAGTAGCATTCAAACGATTATGTCAATGTCTTAATACTAAGTTTAATGGTTAAGCAATAAACCTCGCATTGTATTCCTTAATACTACGTCTAACTAGACTGTAATAATTCATGCTTCACAGTTATGTTTTCAATATGCACGATTTGAAAGATACGATAGGGAATGAAACAGTTCAAGTCAAATATCACTAACCTCAAGTGGAAGGATGATGTTATCGTTGTAGCTCCTTACTTCTTCTCTTCTTCAAGTCTTCGCAATACTTGTAATGTCTCATATCCTAATACTTTGAAGGTAACCTATACGAAGTTGACTTTAGTACATAATCAAGCGACTCTTTAAATGAGTTTTGGCTCACTAAAATATGACAACCAAACTTGACATACCAACGCTTGGTTGGTTCAACCGAGCTATGATATAACAATCTCCCCTTTGTCAATTTTAGTGAAAAAACTCTTACATCATAATGATAAACAAATTACAAGAATTCATTACACATACGCTGGATTCGCGAATTCAACAGCACAATAACATGTATACATTTAATCTATAAATGCCGTTGTTGACATTATAATAGGTAGATTTTATCAATTCTCTTGTCCTTGTTATTCCCTTGTAGTCCATATAACTACAACCATCATATAATATGCTACTCCCCCTTAATTTATGCTTTTACTCTTTCGTTAGATAAATATTTAAGCACCAATGTCCTTTCCTTAGTGATACCAATCAATATAAATCAATACCAGTATCACTTGTTTACTTCGTATATTTCTCCCCCCTTTTTGTCACAAAATGACAAAGAAACAAAATAATAAACGACAAACTGAAAGGATCTTACAAATCTTAATGGACTTGCAACCTATATAGTTAAGCACGAGGGTTCCACACTGTTAGAGCATTGTTCGGTTGAACTCGCATGCGTTGCTATCTCAAGCATGTTTGTCAATATTAGTGATCAAAACTATAAAGTCTTGATTTCTAGTCTAATATAGCTAAGGTATCGGACAAGGATAGAAAGTGTAGTTGAGCTCAAAAACTCCATGGCAATCATCATACAAGACGAAGGACTACTCAAGGAACCAGTGGATATTCATCGACTAAAAGGTATGTGGAGACTTGAACTTATCTATCACTCAAAAATCTATCTACTTTATCTTCTATCTTGAGACAAAAGTCATATTACTATATAGACTAAGAATATACACATGTGATATTTCGAGCTGATTATATCTCGCATATCTATTTCTCGAAATATGTGTTGGTAAAGCTTTCGCTTTATCCAAGTTTATCTTTACTTAGTGACTAAAGTCATGTTACGTTTCAATCATTTTGAAAATCGCTCTAACGAAAAATAGTTTGTGAATAACAACTATATAACGCCATCTGAGAATGTTTCAATGATTGAAATGAGAGTTTAGACAATATAACCATTGGGGGATATAAACATTGTTGTGGTAACACATATATGTATAAGTCCTTAGCACTTGAACCGAAGTTTGCGAACTTTGTTGATCAAGCGAAACCGGAACTTGAGAAGCCAACTCATTCCGCGAAAATGCGTAGTTCTCGAACCCGAGAATTTCTGTTGGAGTTTGTAAACTCCAACTGGTTAACTTGAGTCCGCGAACCTAGTCCGCGAACTTAAGTGGTTATGTCTAAAAACGATGTTTGTGAAATTATCTTAATAAACTAAGGAATGCTATTGCAAACCGTGGATGTATAGTTCATGAATCGGTTCGAGTGAATCATATCGTTTTTGCTTCAATTATGTTTTGTGTAGTACATGAGATCTCATAGCAATTGAACAACTCTCTAACTAGTTCATTTGAGTCATTTGGACTAGTTATGGTGAAGAAGAATATGGTTGATATGAAATTTATCATTTGGCTAACTATTTGGTTAACCAGTATTAAGCCAACTATTATACACGTTTGTATACGGTTACACAAACCCAAAATAGTCAAGTACATGTGTGTATGATAAGCTAAGTTTTCGATCTAACGGTTGAGAAATATTAGCTTGAATCTAATCAGGTTTTCATCTAACGGTGAATATTGAATGCTTTGTTACTAAGCTAACATTGATTACAAACCCTGATTTGAAAGACTATATAAGGGAGAACTCTAGCAACTGGGAAACCTAATCCCCACACATTTTGTGTGATACTAGTTTGCTAAGATAGAGTCGATTCTTCTTTAACCTTTGGTTTTCTTCTTCTAAAACCAGGTTAACGACTTAAAGACTTCATTGGAATTGTGAAGCCAGGCCGATACTACTTGTAGTTGTGTAATCTGATCTTGTTGTTTCTATCGTACGAGAACAATTATAATAATTGGCTTGAGATTTATATCTCCGATAGGCAAGATATAAAAGTAGTCACAAATATCTTCGTCTCATCATTTGTGATTCCTCAATAATCTTCTTCGCAGCATCGATTAAGTTTATTATGAGGTGATCGATACAACTGAGCTGTTCTTTGGGAATATAAGTCTGGTTTTATTGATTGGATCCTGTTCACCTTGATTTATCAAAATATGGAACAAAAATCATAGGTTTATTCATGGGAGACGAATTTATCTATCTTGTAGACTTTTCTGTGTGAGACATATTTTTTTATTAAAGTCTTCGACTTTGGGTCGTAGCAACTCTTGGTTGTGGGTGAGATCATCTAAGGGAATCAAGTGTGCAGTATCTTACTGGGATCAGAGGCATAGGAGCATAATTGTACCTTGGATCAGTGTGATATTGATTGGGGTTCAAATACAGTCCAGATCGAAGTTAATTTGGAGTAGGCTAGTGTCTGTAGCGGCTTAATACAGTGTATGTTTAATCTGGACTAGGTCCAATTTTTTTTTTTTTGCATTTGCAGTTTCCTCGTTAACAAAATTATGGTGATTGTGTTATTTATTTTTCGTATTATATTTTTATATATTTAAAATAATACAGGTTGTGCGTTGTTCAATCAATTAGAATATCCGACCTTATTGGCTGTTGATTTAAATTGATTGACACTTGGATATTGGTCTTTGGTACCATCCAAGTTATTTCTCTTTGATTATGACTCGCGAATTGTATTTGCTTGAGTAAATCAAATTCAGAGATTGAGATAATAACTCCTTAAGATATTTTCTATTGATTGAGTCTAGTTGATTCTCTAGAAAACAAATCGGATTTGTCCATACAGATTTCTAATCGAAATATTGGGTGTGGTTGTTAGACCCCCACTTTTTCAATTGGTATCAGAGCAAGAAAACATGTTAAAGACCTTACAAGTCTGTGTTTGTAGCGATCTGACTTTATGGATGAGTCTATCTCTAATAATGTACCAGTTCATAAATCACCAGATGATTTTCAAAGCTTGGATTCACCTGAGAGAACTGTCACATCTAGATTAGTATATAAGCATTCTCTTAATGTAGAACCTGTTGAAGTCTGGGAAATACGCCTAGAAGAACAGTTGGATGAACTTTCTGATGAAGGTGATTCATATATTGATAGAGATTTTAATGAGGAAGTTTCAGAGTATGTTAAGGTTTTGAATTCATTGGAAAAGAAGAAGATGACAACTTCTCATGCCACACCTATTCTGACTCCTCTCTGTCAAGAAAATAAGAAATTGAGAAGATGTTACGCATGTGTTTATGTTTCGAATCGTTCTAATGAATCGATCCTCGAGGATTTTGATGAAAACCTGCGTATAAAGTCACTTGAATGTGATAATCTTTATCAAAAGTATTTTTTGTTGGAAGAAAAACTTGCAGAATCTTAAGCAAGGATTAACTCCCGGCAAACAAGTTTTGATGACAAAGAAAACGCTTATCTCACTCGAGAAAAACGCCTTGAGGATGAATTAACTGCTGCTCTTGATAAAATCAAGATGTTGGAAGATGACTTGAAAAGTTCAATTCTAGTTTAAGCAAATTAACCACTATGCTAGGAGCAAGTAAAAATCATCGTGATACACGAGGTTTGGGCGATAAGGGAATAGATGAGCCAAGTACTAGCAAAGAGGTAAAATTTGTCAAGGCTAGTGATGCTTATCAACAAAAGGTTTCCACTGATGGCAAAAGTGAAATACCTTCACCGGCAGTTAAAGTTCGAAAGAGCAAAGTATATAAACCTCCAAAGTCAACACACACTGATCGAGGTAAGAACATTCCTTATGTTTGCTACTATTGCGAAAATATAGGTCAACTGGAAAGGAGATGTCGTTTATGTATAAGGAATGAGAAAATTCATTATGTTCTTGTTTGGGCATCACAAGAAGTTGTGAAACCAAGATCATATGTTAAGACTAATTCCCTTAACGTTACAGGTTGTACCTGTCCAACCTTTAGGCAAAGGAATCAGTCATGTGATAATCCTAGATTTGCTTACAAACGTTATACGAAGTTTTTTTACAATCGTAATGGTTATCTAAAGGATAAATTCGTAAAGACGAAGACAAGATCCGATGCTCCCAATTGGAGAAAAACTAACTTGCAAAAGAATAGTCAATCCAATTCTCTCTCAAGAAATCTAGAAGAGAGTAATGGGAAGAAAGTTCTGGTTATTCCTAAACATACTCAGAAGTGGATACCAAATAAATTCGATGATGTTTTGAGTATGAAAAGGAATGATCTCCTAGAAAATTCCATGACTATGGAAAAGGCAGTATCCATGATGTTGGAACTTAAAAAGTTCTTAGAAAGATGGATTTGGATGTGAAAGGTTCTAAAAGTGATATATTTCATGATAATCTAATAGTCACTTATGGTGAGAAAGATATTGTTCACCTCAACACAACTTGAATGTCTTGTAAGTGCATCCTCACCAAGGAATGCCCTGCTATGAATACGGTGAGGAAAGCACGAGAATTGGGGAACACAGATTATGTTCGATAAGCCGATTGGATTCTTCTAAAAAGGTATTTCTATAAACTTGAGCAATATTTGTGTTTTTATTTGCTTTAGTTATAATGATCCATGTACCTTGCTTATCGTTCATTTATATCTAACTTGATCTGTGTTTAAGGTTCTTAAATGTTTAGGTTTGAACATAGTGGTTCGGGATGTTTAGACTTCATGGTACTCATACCAAGTATGCATAACATCTTTTAAAACCAAAATCCAGGAGTTTAAGTTCGCGGAGTTGAAAATTCGTGTGCAAACCCGTAAGTTCGCGGACTTGCCTGTAGACGTTGATATTCGGTCAACTTGTTTTGGACGTAACTTCTTCGTCCGAACTCAGAATGAACTCATTATTTTTGCACTCTCTTCCTCTTTAAATTCTCTTTAAAATGGAGATGAGAAACCTTGAATTTTGATGAGTTAATATTGGTATTTGTCCTATCTCTTATTTTTGAGTATTTTGCTCTGTTTAATTGCACTTGTTCCACTTCTCTTGAACTTGGGCACTTGGAGTACTACTCTTCTAAGATAATTTGTAGCTTTTACAAGAATGTTGTTGGAAAATATTTTTATACGCCTTTGGTAGCTATTATTGGTATAAATCCGGGCGAAAAACAATTGATTCTACCCTGTAAAGACAAATCATCTTATATGTGCATTACGAGTTTGTCTTGGTGCCTAGGAAACTTCTTATGAGAATTTATTTTTGTTTTTCATAAGGATTACTAGATTTTGGAATAACAATTATTGTGATTTCACATAGCTATGTCCAACGTATTCATCTTCAATGCATTTAGATTTATTCATTTAAATTCTAAAGTTGATTTGGAAGATGATTTTTGCAGTATTAATCTTTATGGTTTTATATTGCAATATTGTTATGGGATATGTGTGTTTACGTCCGTGAACTTGATTGTCCCATATTTTGTCAAAAGTAAAGTCGTTCGTGAATTGATATGCAAGTATTGATAACATGATGAATAGACTTTTGACAAACACAAAAGTTAAGCCTATATTGTCAAGTTTTGATGTAAGATAGGTTAAAATCTTTTGTGATTCAAGGATTATGTCTATTGTGTGTCATTGTGCAAATAGTGATGGAAACATAGAATGAATCCTTGCTTATTCCACGGTATAAGGTCGATTCTCCGATCCATAATATTTGTGTAAATACTGTGTTGTTCCATGAAGTGTCTTATGTTGATCACTAAAACAACAAAAGTTGATTGCTTTTGTGATTAGATTAGTTGTGCCGTAAGGTACTTTATGTTGAACATGATTAAACTAAATTAATCATCTTGTGTGGTTATTTAGTCAGCACTCCATAAGTTTTCTTATGTTTGAGCATCTCTTTGACTGGGTTGGTTTTTCATGATTAACTTAGTCATTGCTCCATATATTTTCTTATGTCGAGTGTGACCAATTAAATTGATTACTTTTGTAATTATTTTGGTTGAGTATGACAATTAGATTATTTGCGAGTTTTCTTGTGATTAGTCTAGTTGATCTATTAAGTCTCCATAAGTTTACTTGTGTTGAGCATATTTAGTCATCAAATTAATCTTGGTTCGCTTGGGTTAATATGATTGAATATTTCTTGTTGGATTCCAAATTCATACTTGTATGTAATTTGTTGAGTCTAAAGAAAAATCCTTCTTTTCTCTTGAAATTAAGGTCGCTCTTGTTGTTCCTTTGGGAATGACATATTATGGGGGAGAGTTCTTTTGAACTTGCACTTATTTGCCAAATATTTGTGGGGAGTACAGCTGTGGAATAATATAGGGGTTATCTTGTGTCTTTATAAACTCTTTGATGAATGCATTTAGCTTTGGATTTCTGATTTCATCTAAATAAGATGATATACATTTACCTTTGGTCATGAAATGTCTCTTACAGAAATTTCATTAGGATCACATCCTTGTACCTTTGCCAATTTTATTGAAAAAAAGGGGGAGAATTAATATGTAGTTCATACTACAAATACATATGGTTTTCGGATCATTATGTAAGGGGGAGTGGTTTCCATGTGAGATGGAGTATTGACTAAGGGGGAGTGAAGTATCAGCATAGTATTGTTGTTGAATTTGTGATGCAATTGGACTTTAACGCTGTGTAATAATACTATGACACTGTATAACAATGATTGAGAACCGATGCTTTTCTCATTGTTATAGCTACGGATTTTCAACAACGATGATAATAAACTTACAACCTTTGGGATCACTAGACTACTTGGAAGTGACGAAGATTTCGAGTATTGTTGAAGATTAGACATGTGGAATATGAGCTATAAAGTTTATTTATATATTATTTTTTATTCCATATGTATTAATAGTTTTTCCACTAAAATTGACAAATGGGGAGATTATTAGAGCATTGCTCAGTCGAACTCGCATGCGTTGCTATCTCAAGCATGTTTGTCAATGTTAGTGATCAAAACTACATAGTCTTGATTTCTAGTATATTATAGCTAAGGTCTCGGACTAGGATAGAAAGTGTAGTTGAGCTCAAGAACTCAATGGCAATCATCATACAAGACGAAGGACTACTCAAAGAACCAGTGGATCTTCATCGACTAAAAGGTATGTGGAGACTTGAACTTATCTATCACTCAAAAATCTATCTACTCTATCTCCTATCTTGAGACAAAAGTCGTATTACTATATAGACTAAGAATATACACATGTGATATTTCGAGCTAAGTATATCTCGCTTATTTGTTTCTCGAAATATGTGTTGGTAAAGCTTTCGCTTTAGCCAGGTTCATCTTTACCTAGTGACGAAAGTCATGTTACATTTCAATCATTTTGAAAATCGCTCTGACGAAAAATAGTTTGTGAATAACAACTATATAATGCCCTCTGGGAATGTTTTAATGATTGAAATGAGAGTTTAGACAATATAACCATTGGGGGATATAAACATTGTTGTGGTAACACATATATGTATAAGTCCTTAGCACTTGAACCGAAGTTTACGAACTTTGTTGATCAAGTGAAACCGGAACTTGAGCAGCCAACTCAGTCCGCGAACGTGCGCAGTTCTCGAACCCAAGAATTTGTGCTGGAGTTGTAGCTCGGTTTCAGTCCGCGAACTGACGGAAGTTCTCGAACCCGAGAATTTCTGCTGGAGTTTGTGAAATCCAACCGGTTAACTTGAGTCCGCGAACTTAAGTGGTTATGTCTAAAAATGATATTTGTGAACTTATCTTAATAAACTAAGGAATGCTATTGCAAACCTAGCTTTATAGTTCATGAATCGATTCGAGTGAATCACATCGTTTTTTCTTCAATTGTGTCTTGTGTAGTACATAAGATCTCATAGCAATTGAACAACTCTCTAACTAGTTCATGTGAGTCATTTGGACTAGTTATGGTGAAGAATAATATGGTTGATATGAAAGTTATCATTTGGATAACCATTTGTGTAGGACCAGAATATCGCTACAATACTTCTCTGCGAGATTAACAACATTTCCCAAATGAGCATTACATGCAAGTTCTTTAACTACACTTTGCGAGTGTCACAAAAGCAGTCAAAAGAGCGACGTAATTAATGACGAGTGAAGAAAACTTGAGAAAAGCATGTTTGTCCTGCGATGGTTACAAAACTTGCGAGAATGAACATTGTAACTAATCGCGGTACAATCGCAGAATCAACCCGAAATAAGAGGAAAACTTAGTTGTCATCCACTATGTAACTACCCTATAAATATAGACCCAATGTGTCCAGAAAAGGATGATGTATTTTTGAGAGTTGAAAAAGTCTTGAGGAGAGAGAAACTTCAAGAGAATAGTTGTAATCTTGAATTCTTCCATTTCTGTAAACATTTCTGAGAACAAAGTAATAAAAGCGTCGTTTTTAATCTTCAATTGTGAGTTGATTATAGCAAGATCTTAACAAGGGTGTAGTGTGGGAAATCCTGCAACTACATTTTGGCGCCCGAAACAGGGAATGAATTAGGAAAATCATAGAAAAAGGTGAAGAAGAAGATAAGAATTGTTCAAGATTAAGAAAATCATAAAACAGATCAGTGAGATATTTGAAGGGAGGATGATTAGAATCAAAGAGGATCGTAGAAAATTGGAATGTGGTATGGTAACAAAAATAATGATTGATAGGTTTCATGAAAATATTAAGGGGAAGATACACAAACGGGATTTTGAAGGAAGGAAAATTATGACGGTGGAAAAAATATCACCATTGAAAGATTGGGAAAAGCAGGAGATCACATTTACAGAAGCAGAAATACCAGAAGAAAATCTAAGTCATACATCTCCATTGGTAATCACAGTATCCACTATACCAATGAGAAAGGAGGAATCAATAAAATCAGTAGAATAATGGGCTATGAATAGAATTTGGTGAATGTAGGAAGTTCTGTAGATATAATATTTTATCATACTTTTAAGAAAATGGGATATAAGGATGAAGAAATGTCTTATTCAACATATCATGTTCATGGCTTTGGAAAATCTTTAACAAAACCTAAAGGCGAGATAATGGTACGAATTCCACTAGGGTAGATTGAAACACAAGTAACGTTATGTGTGGTAGACGTGGAATCACCGTATAACATGATATTGGGAAGACCATGGATACATGCAATCAAGGATGTAGCATCAACGTTGCATCAATGCATCAAATTTCCTATACCCAGTGGAATTGGAGAAATTAGAGGAGACACAGATTTTGCGAAATTGTGTTACCAAATTGAAGTAAGAAATTGTGAAGAACGTCCAAAGCTGCGAAAGGCTCGCAGAAAATTGGCGAGAGAAACAAAAAAGGAAGAAGAATTTAAAGTTTACATGATAAGAGAAAAATAAGGAAAAGGAATATCTAGTGAAATCTCGCGAGAAGGAGATGAACTCGCGAGAGTTATGAAAACACCGACACCAATGGGAGAACCTGAAGCCATTTATATTGCAACAGAACCAACAAAGGAGGTAAATATTGGGAGTGAAGAAGAGCCTAAAATGCTGAAAATTGGGACTAGAATGGAGGCAGATGAGGAAGAAAGAATTATAAATCTCTTGCGAGAGTATAAAGATATCTTCGCGTGGAGCATGGATGAGATGCCAGGGATAGATCCATCAATAGCATGTCATAAATTAGAAATCAACAAAAATATAAGACCATTTAAGCAAAGAATAAGAAAAATCGCAACAACATACCATTCTCAAATAGAAGAAGAATTGCAGAAGATGCTCGACGCGGGAATTATAAGGTAAGCAAAATATCCAGAGTGGATCGCAAATATGGTAGTGGTCCCAAAGAAGAACAAGGGGATAAGAATTTGCATAGATTTCACTGATTTAAACAAGGCATGTCCTAAAGATAGTTTTCCATTACCAGATATTCCACAGATGGTTGAATCAGCAGCGGGAAATGCCAGAATATCATCGTTGGATGGATATAAAGGATATAATCAAATCCTTCTCGCTGAAGAAGATCAAGAACATACCGCATTTTTTGCTCCAAGAGGATTATATTGTTATACAAAGATGCCATTTGGCTTACGAAATGCTGGTGCAACGTATCAAAGAATGGTGGAGAAGGTGTTTGCAAAATGGATCCACAAAACATTAGAAATGTATGTAGATGATATGTTGATTAAAAGAAAAGAATCTGAGAATCATGTACAAGATTTGAAGGAGATTTTTGATCAGATGCGACAATTTAATATTAAAGTGAATCCCGATAAGTGTACTTTTGGAGTAACTTCAGGGAAATTTATGGGGTATATTGTATCAAAAGAAGGAATACAAGTTGATCCGGAGAAAGTACAAGAAATTCGCGATATGCCAACTCCTGCGACGATAAAAGATGTGTAAAAATTGAATGTACTCTTAGCCTCCCTAGGAAGATTCATCTCGCGATCTTCATACAAGTGCAAACATTTTTTCGATATACTCAAGAAGGGAACAAAATTCAATTGGACAGATGAATGTGAAAAGGCTTTTCAAGGAATAAAAGAATATTTGATGAACATAACTATCTTATAGAAAGCTGAACCGGGAGAGGAACTATTGATTTATCTCGCAACAACCACATATGCGCTAAGTGTTGTGTTGCTGCGAGTAGATGCAGGGGTAGAAAAACCAATTTATCACATCAGCAAAACGTTCAATTCTGCAAAGAGAAATTATTCAAAGATTGAGAAACTAATTCTAGCATTGGTGCATGCAACTTTTAAGCTTCGCATCTAATTTCAAGCACATAAGGTCAAAATGTTAACAAAAGTGCCAATTGAGCCAGTAATGAAAAATTCAAAAAGATCAGGCAGAGATGAGAGATGGAATGCACAAGTTTTATCCTCTCCAAAGTCACAAGTTATCGCAGACTTCTTAGCTGAATTTCCTTTAGAAGATGATGAACCTGTGGAAGAGATGATGGATGTAGAAGAGGAACATGGAGATCTAAAAGAACTATTAACAGAACCCGACAGATGGGAGATATTGGTGGATGGATCATCAAATGGAGAAGGAAATGGGATTGGAGTTGTTTTTATTTCACCAGAGGGAGAGAAAGCATATTTTTCGTTTAGATTGGAATTTGCATCCACTAATAATGAGACAGAATATGAGGTCGTGATTCATGCTTTAAAATTTGCGGTAGAAATGAAGTTAGAAAATGCTAGAATCACCAGTGATTCACAATTGGTTATTCGCCAGATAAAAGGAGAATACACAACAAATGAACCATCTTTGAGAAAGTATAAAAGATTAGTTGAAGAATTATCTGCGAGAATTCCAAAAATCAATGCATCAAATTTCCTATACCCAGTGGAATTGGAGAAATTAGAGGAGACACAGATTTTGCGAAATTGTGTTACCAAATTGAAGTAAGAAATTGTGAAGAACGTCCAAAGCTGCGAAAGGCTCGCAGAAAATTGGCGAGAGAAACAAAAAAGGAAGAAGAATTTAAAGTTTACATGATAAGAGCAAAATAAGGAAAAGGAATATCTAGTGAAATCTCGCGAGAAGGAGATGAACTCGCGAGAGTTATGAAAACACCAACACCAATGGGAGAACCTGAAGCCAGTTATATTGCAACAGAACCAACAAAGGAGGTAAATATTGGGAGTGAAGAAGAGCCTAAAATGCTGAAAATTGGGACTAGAATGGAGGCAGATGAGGAAGAAAGAATTATAAATCTCTTGCGAGAGTATAAAGATATCTTCGCGTGGAGCATGGATGAGATGCCAGGGATAGATCCATCAATAGCATGTCATAAATTAGAAATCAACAAAAATATAAGACCGTTCAAGCAAAGAATAAGAAAAATCGCAACAACATACCATTCTCAAATAGAAGAAGAATTGCAGAAGATGCTCGACGCGGGAATTATAAGGTAAGCAAAATATCCAGAGTGGATCGCAAATATGGTAGTGGTCCCAAAGAAGAACAAGGGGATAAGAATTTGCATAGATTTCACTGATTTAAACAAGGCATGTCCTAAAGATAGTTTTCCATTACCAGATATTCCACAGATGGTTGAATCAAAGAGGAAAATGCCGAATATCATCGTTGGATGGATATAAAGGATATAATCAAATCCTTCTCGCTGAAGAAGATCAAGAACATACCGCATTTTTTGCTCCAAGAGGATTATATTGTTATACAAAGATGCCATTTGGCTTACGAAATACTGGTGCAACGTATCAAAGAATGGTGGAGAAGGTGTTTGCAAAATGGATCCACAAAACATTAGAAATGTATGTAGATGATATGTTGATTAAAAGCAAAGAATCTGAGAATCATGTACAAGATTTGAAGGAGATTTTTGATCATATGCGACAATTTAATATTAAAGTGAATCCCGATAAGTGTACTTTTGGAGTAACTTCAGGGAAATTTTTGGGGTATATTGTATCAAAAGAAGGAATACAAGTTGATCCGGAGAAAGTAAAAGCAATTCGCGATATGCGAACTCCTGCGACGATAAAAGATGTGTAAAAATTGAATGTACTCTTAGCCTCCCTAGGAAGATTCATCTCGCGATCTTCATACAAGTGCAAACATTTTTTCGATATACTCAAGAAGGGAACAAAATTCAAGTGGACAGATGAATGTGAAAAGGCTTTTCAAGGAATAAAAGAATATTTGATGAACATAACTATCTTACAGAAAGCTGAACCGGGAGAGGAACTATTGATTTATCTCGCAACAACCACATATGCGCTAAGTGTTGTGTTGCTGCGAGTAGATGCAGGGGTATAAAAACCAATTTATCACATCAGCAAAACGTTCAATTGTGCAAAGAGAAATTATTCAAAGATTGAGAAACTAATTCTAGCATTGGTGCATGCAACTTTTAAGCTTCGCATCTACTTTCAAGCACATAAGGTCAAAGTGTTAACAAAAGTGCCAATTGAGTCAGTAATGAAAAATTCAAAAAGATCATGCAGAGTTGAGAGATGGAATGCACAAGTAGGACACTTTGATATTCAATATGAAGTTTTATCCTCGCCAAAGTCACAAGTTATCGCAAACTTCTTAGCTGAATTTCCTTTAGAAGATGATGAAGCTGTGGAAGAGATGATGGATGTAGAAGAGGAACATGGAGATCTAAAAGAACTATTAACAGAACCCGACAGATGGGAGATATTGGTGGATGGATCATCAAATGGAGAAGGAAATGGGATTGGAGTTGTTTTTATTTCACCATAGGGAGAGAAAACAACTTTTTCGTTTAGATTGGAATTTGCATCCACTAATAATGAGACAGAATATGAGGCCTTGATTCATGCTTTAAAATTTGCGGTAGAAATGAAGTTGGAAAATGCTAGAATCACCAGCGATTCACAATTGGTTATTCGCCAGATAAAAGGAGAATACACAACAAACGAACCATCTTTGAGAAAGTATAAAAGATTAGTTGAAGAATTATCTACGAGAATTCAAAAAATAAAGTGGAGACACATATCAAGGAAAGATAATAGGCTCGCACATGCGTTTGCTTTCATATCCAGTATGATGACAAATCCAGCTGCGAGGTGTATAAAAATTCAAACACTTTTATTACCAGCGATAAAAAAGGAAGAAGAAGATGTGATGATGGTAGAAGTTGGCGAAGAGGAATCAAAGAACAACATTACAGATTGGAGAGAAGATCTTCATGCATACTTGGCAAGAGGAGAAATCCCAAGAAATCGATTGGAAGCACATAAACTAAAAAGTAGGGCAACTAATTATGAGCTAAGAGAAGGAGTATTATATCGCAAATCTTTTAGTGGACCATCGCTAAGATGTTTGACGAGGGAGGAAGGACAAAAAGTGTTGAAGATGTTGCATAGTGGTGACGCTGGTAATCATAGTGGAGGAAGATCTTTGGATATAGAACAGAAATGCAAGGCTATTACTGGCCATATATGCATGAATATGCAAAACAACTCTCTAGGCATTGCGAAGATTTCCAGCGATATGGAAAGAAGATACATGCACCAGGAGCACCGTTATCATCTTCAATAAGTGTATGGCCTTTTGGGAAATGGGGGTTAGATATTGTGGGACCATTTGTGCCTGGTTTTGGACAAAGAAGATATCTAATTGTTGCAACAGATTATTTCACAAAATGGGTAGAAGTAAAGGCAGTACAACATATCCGCGATAAAGATATTTTTACATTCATATTTGAGAATATAATTTGCAGATTTGGGATTCCAGCACAGTTGGTATCTGATAATGGGAAACAATTTGAAGGGAAGAATATAGAATTGCTGCTCAATGCATTTAAGATAAAGTGTGGAAAATCTACTCCTCTATATCCACAAGCAAATGGTCAAGCTGAAGCAACTAATAAGATAATCGCAAACATCTTAAAAAAGAAACTAGAGGGATACCACAGAGCATGGTGCGACCAGGTGCATAATGCAATATGGGCCTACAATACAAATAGACGAGAAGCTACTGGAATGTCACCTTTTTGTTTGACGTATGGAGTTGAAGCTGTATTACCAACAGAAGTAGCTATTCCTACAACAAAAATAGAGGCTTAGGAAAGAAATCTAAGTGCTGGAATGATTTTAAATAAATTGGATGAATTAGAAGAAAAAAGAGAAAAGACTTTGCAACATATGGAAAATTACCAGCGAAGATTAGCTCGCGAGTACAACAAACGTGTTAAGAAACGTGAATTTCAACCTGGCGATTTAGTGCTGCGAGAAACACCAAGTTATCAGCGAGAGAATGGTGGAACGTTGGCGAGAAAATGGGATGGACCATACATCATTAAAGAGATAGTTGGATATTATTACATGTAAAAGTAAGAATGTCCTGCGATCTTGTCGCATAAAAGTGGCATAATAAGACCTTTAACTAGGAAGGAGAAATAAGACCACAAGAGAGATTATATCTGCGAAGCATATAACAGATTTTTTGCAGAAATATTTGCAATAATTCATTTAACATATTGCAGATTAATAACAAGAGGCAAGTATGGGAATGATGCATAGAATGGTAAAAATTGTTATTCATCATTATATGATAAATTCATATAAATAACAGACAGATAGAAGCAAAAAAAAAAGGAATTTATATATTGAAAGACATCGGGAGCTACAAATAATTTGCAGAAAAAATATAAAAATTTGTCGCAGATAATTATCGCAAGAAAGAAAGAGAGAAATACAGGAGAAGATCAAAAAGAAAAAACAAAACTATTGAGATTTATCTTCATCATTATCTTCATCTTCGTCTTCATTATCTTCGTCATTAGTTCCTTCTTCATCTTAACTTTCATTCTCATCTATATCAACCTCACTGTCAGAAATAACTGGTACTTCAGAACTGGCTGGGATATTATCCAAGAGACAAGGATATAGACTAAGAGGAAGATCATTATCTTTACAAACTTTCTCAATAGCATTATTGCGAACGGTGAGAAGATTACTACGCAAATTGGAGTTGGATATCTTTATTTTCTCTCGCAGTCTAGAGATTTTATCATTACGGGAAGCAAGATTTTTCGCAAGACCACTTTTTTCTTCTTCAAGTTCTCGCTATCCTTGTGGAATATTTTTCTTCAGATTCTGCGATGATACAACAACAAATTAGAAAATTGTTGAAAATCTACAAGAAATATAAAGATGTTAGAGGAGCAATAAATAACCTTCTCTTTCATGAATCATTTATTGTATCAAGGTTGCTTGCTCGGTATGAAGACTGACATCTATCGCTAAATTTTTCCTAGCATTATTGAGAATTGTCGCAGCCCATGTGAATTCATCATCACTTTGAATGAGAAGATGGGAACGGATTTGTTCTTCTCTTTTAAGAAGCTTAATATTTTCATTCTTAAGCCTATCTCTCTCAAGTTCAGTGTCAATAAGGGTATTGCGGAATTTTGATAGAGCTTCAGCGCCCTGAAGAGTAATGCGCTCTTTATCCTTCTCGAGTTCATTTTTCTTGGCTTTTAAGACTTTGATTTTTTCTCTAAACTCATCTCTGCAAGTCTTTAAACTATTGGACATACTCAAGGTAGATCTATAGTCCATTCTCATAAGGGAAACATGATGTTTAAGCTCATCAAGGGACAGAGTATTAATTTTTTCGTCTGAATAGTTATTTAAAGCGTCATTAAGACGCTGAAGAAGAGTGGTTTCATCTATGGGTTCATCAAAAGAATTGAGAATAAGAGCTTCATCAGTAGGATTATAGGCATATGCAAAATGGTTGCTCAAATAAGCTAAAATAGCGATAATGAAGAAAAGTAAAAAAAGATTTATACCAATAACTTGTTTGCAGAACTTCTCCTTGTCAACTAATTTCTGTTGAAGAACTTCAACTTCAACTTCAAGCGATTTGTTTTTATTAAGGAGCTCAGTATTTCCAGATACTTCCAATTGTTTACATTTTTCGCGAAGAAGGGATATTTCAGCTTCATATTGTTTATTTTTCTCACGAAGTTTCGTAGATTCAGATTGTGAATCAGTAAGCCTTTTCTGCGATGTTGATAATCTATTTTCTAATTCTGAAGCAACAGAAAAAGAAGCTCTAGCAATCATCTATTAAAAGAGAAAATGAGTGAGGATAAGTAAAAGATCTTCGATACTCATGATAAATGTAAAATTTACTACAAGAAAAATAAAGGAAAGGGGAATACCAGCGAAGCTAGCGCGTGAAGAAAACTTGGGTCGATAAATCTTGAGACTCCTTTAAGATCTTTATTATTGGTCAAGATCGAAGCATCGCAGATTTTCGAGAGATAATCGCAAGTACGAGTGATATCATCCTCACCAACACCTTGCATGGGGTTCCTAAAAATATTTTACAATTGATCCATTGGAGTCTCAGGTTGAGAGAAACCCATCGCAGATCTAATTCTTGCGGAAGAAATATGTGTTGAAGTGCCCACAGTAACGTCATGGTTTACCACATCATTTTCTTCAAGTTTATTATCTTTTTCAGCGATAATAGAAGTCTCTCTAATTGGAAGAAGTGGTTGAGTTTTTCTTCTCTTATCTGGAGGACCGTCTGTGGTTTGATTTTTATTGCAGCGAGGGGAAGCACCAGAATTTTCATTTGGAGTTAATACTCTTTTGCCTTTATCTTTGGCTTCAACCACCGCGACAAATCGAATTTCCTTGAAAACAGTCACACATAAAGATAAGAAACAGGGGAAACAATATATTGTTAAGGGTTATAAAAGAATGTTTCTTACTTCATATGTGAAGGTTTTCAAAATTTGTAGGAGATTGGGATTCCCAGTACTGGCGTAACTAGCCTTCATTTTTTAAATCAGATAAAAGATATTTCAATAATTAGTAAGAATAATATATTTATCTAAATTTGCGAATAATGATAAACTTTGCGAGATATACCTCAGAATTCTTTTCAGGCCAATTAAAAACCCAAGGACGATACGCCGCAAGATTCGAAAGATTCGCATGAATATCAAGAGTGCCTGAAATATATGGACCTTCAAGGAGGAGAGGAAATTTGCACCACTTGTCATCTTTTGAGAAGCGTGGACCTTGGTTTCTACTTGAATGATAATCTATATCTTGTATAAGAATTTTATCCTTCGCAACTTTTTTATCCTTATTTAAACGAACAGCCCAACACGTACTCTCTTTCTTCATGGGAATTACTTGATAATTCGCAAAGAAATTCTCCACGGTATATTTCGCTGGAATAATTGGGATATCTTCAAAATTAGGATGTTTCGCAGAATCATGATAGCGAGATCCTTTACCAGCTCCACGGGAGGCATATTCAAGAATGAGACGAATAAAATCTCCACTTAATTGGTAGATTGCTCGTAAAAGTTTAGCATGAGAAATAATTTTATAAAAAAGAGGGAGTTCTGGGTCATAAAGAGGGATAGGAAGGCCATCTTCTAATTGACCTAGCGAAATAAGGATCTTCTCATTAGAAGAAGGAAATCTTGAAGCTAGATCAATGGAAAGATCAGAGTCTGAAGATTGACCAGGGATCTCAGAAAGTGCGAAACCTAAAGTTTGAAGTTTCTACTGGTGTTTTTTGAAAGTGGGTTGACCTAATTTTTTAGCAGGGGCCATTTTTTAGTATGGGAATGATGATTTAGATGAAGAAGAATAAAGAAATAAAATTGAAACAGTAATAGATCCGGAATTTGTGGAAGAAGATGAAGAACAGTAGAGTTGCAGAGAAGAAGTAAAAAAAAAAGAAAAAGAGAGAGTAAAAATAAGAGGGGAGATTAGCGAAGAAGATATTTATAAGAAAAGAAGATTCTCGAGAACATCAATGCATTTAATGAAGAAAAGACATGAATGGTCAGAATTCAACGGTTGAAAAAAGACGTGTCAAGGGATAAATGAGAGAAAAAACACGCGCAGAGTATCTAGCGATGGATGCAGAGACGTGTCAGAATGAAGGGAATGTGAAAAGACAAGGAGTTGCGGCAAATCAAGAAACTTAAATTCTCATGATCTTTATCTTCTTCACAAAAAAGATATGAGAAGAGGCAAGATGTAGGATCAGAATATTGTTACAAAAATATTCCTGCGAAATAAACAACAGTTCTGCGATACATCAATAATAAACAACAGTTCTGTGATACATCAATGATATTCTGCGAAACATCTCAAGGTGACGTAAGGAATGACATATCGGATGAAAACGACAGAAACATGAGAAGAGCGTGACATTTTTGCGATGAATCGATAAAGCCTACGAAATATTAAGGCGGTGCCACCTGCGATTTATCGCAGGAACCTAGATCCGAAATTAAAGGGAATCTTAGCTGTAAATGAGCTGTCATGAGCTGTAATCCACTATGTAAATGCCTATATAAAGGAAATGAATAGTTCCAGAGAGGATGATGAATTTTTAAGGGCTAGAAGGTTTTTAGGAGAGAGAAAATCTTTATCAAGTGTTCTGTGTTCTTGATTTTTGTAATTCCTTAAGATAATATTAATGAAAAAGTGTCTTTAATCTTCAAATTATGTCATAAATATTGATAAATTCTTGAATAGGGTGTAGTGTGGGAATTCCTGCAACTACAAGTACTACTGTTCCATAATTATTCTGGTCTCAACACTCTCTTCGCTTCCCTCCCTAAACCAACCCTTCTCCTCCACTTTGTGATCGAAGCCAGTCTGGAATGGCCATTTCTTGGTTTGGACCGAACTTTTACAGATTGATCTCTTGAATCTAAAGTACTCCCTTTGCAGTACATTGTTTAGGGTTTAAATTGTTTCTCACTTTCACACATGTAATTACCGAAATCAGCAGAAACCATTTTCACCTACAAATAATTGGTGACCACAGTGGGAGATCGGTCTATCAGTCCCAATATCAGTCTTTGAATACATATTCTCTAACAAGGAAGGATTTTTGGTCTTTGGACTGAATACGTGTCCTCGGATTCCACTCAGGAAAACGGCGATATTTCAACGACCAACAACACCGCCAACGAAGGATTTCCAAGGATGATTGACCTAGTACGGGTCCAGGGGATTCACAACAGAAATATGGGGCTGATGAGAGATGCAATCAACACCATACTAGATTTCCTCATCGACCTGATGGCAGAATTGAGCGGTTCGCCTGCCTCGAAAACTTCAGAGCTGGGGACTGACGTCTCGAATGATCGCTCTCAAGCCAACAACTTCACTACCAATCAGAGACCCGTAATCCAAGAAGCAGCCTCGCTGGTGGAAAACTTATGTGAACTATTACATCTTTCAAGGGATCAACGGATGTAGACATTCACCGCCATCAATCGGATAACGTTAAGCGTTCCCATGGTTCCTCCTTGCTCGGAAACAGCAAAAACGCAGGATTCGTCCATTAATAATATCACGTTCACCGACGACGACATGATGGCCGAGGAAGGCCATAACCACGCCCTACACGTCACATCTCGAATCAAAAATGTGGAATTCAAAAAGGCCCTCGTCGACACAGGAGCGTCCTCCAATGTTGTCACCCTTAGGATGCTCAGGATGGCCAAAGTACGACCGAGCGAGGTTACATGACAATCTACTACCATGACCAATTTCGAAGGTAACCAAACCAATACATATGGGTACGTCAATTTGAATCTATCGGTAGGACCTGTCCAGTCAAAAGTAAGATTCGAAGTAATTAAAAAGGAGCCGGACTACCACATGATACTGGGGAGACCATGGCTCCACGACAACAAGATCATTCCTTCGACGTACCACCAGTGCTTGAAAACCACGCTAAACGGGGAAGTCATTCGCATTATGGCATCATCATCTCCCTATGCGCCAATCTATGGCATGGAAAATTTTGAACCAAGGCAGGGGATACAAGTCACGGCCAACAAGGCTTACCATACCCCACTGCCAAAATGGAAGATCATCGAAGAAAGCCATAGTCCTACACAACCTCGCAGAGAAACTCAGCCTCATATCACACCTTCAGAAGAGAGGCCCACTCGCCTCCATCCACATGACCAGGGTCTGGTTCCAACCAAGAGAGGACGGGCTTTCATTACGGGCCACGATGAAAAAAGAAAAACCGTATATCAACGCCGTTGTTATCAATTAACAGGGGAGACTACCACACAGTCTCTCCGCCTAATAGAATGCCAGCCTGGTGATGAGCCACGAGAGGAGATACCTGATGCACCACAACAGCTACAAGACGACACCAATTCAACCACAGACGAGCTTGAAAATTTTAATATCGGGAATGAGGAATCTCCACGACCCATATCCATAAGCTCGACTCTACATAGAGACAAGTGCACAAAGTTGGTAGACCTCCTCAAAGAATATCAAGACGTGTTCACATGGACGTACGAGGAGATGCCTGGCCTGGACGAGAATCTAGTTACTCACCACTTACATGTGATATCCGGATCCAAGCCGGTCAAGCAGACCCCAAGACAATTCTGGAACGATATTGAAGAACAGATTAAGACAGAGGTTCAAAAGTTATTGGTGGATGGTTTCATCAAACCAATCCATCACCTAATCTGGTTGGCAAACATAGTTCCGATAAAAAAAAAGAATGGTCAAATCAGGTGTTGTGTCGATTTTAGGGATCTAAATAAATGTTGCCCTAAAGATGATTTTCCGCTCCCCAACATCGACATGTTGGTAGATTCCACCAGTGGACATGGCATGTTTTCTTTCATGGACGGGTACATCGGCTACAACCAAATAAAGATGTACGAGCATGATGCGAGCAAGAAGGCTTTTCGAACTCCTCTCGGAAACTTTTACTATATTGTGATGCCCTTCAGTTTGAAGAACGCTGGCGCCACATACCAATGCGCCATGACCACCATTTTTCATGACATGATGCATAAGCAAGTTGAGGATTATGTAGATGACATAGTAGTCAAGTCAAAAACTTGGGCGGCCCACACAGGAATTCTACATAAGGTATTCGAAAGATGCCGCGAATACAAGCTAAAAATGAATTCTTTAAAGTGTGCTTTCGGTGTCTCCTCGGCCAAGTTCCTAGGCTTCCAAGTAACCGCTGAGGGGATCAAAAGTTGACCCAACCAAAACGCATTCTATCCTCAAAATGCCACCACCGCGGAACCGGAAGGAACTCTTGAGTTTCATGGGAAAAATAAACTACATCCGCCGCTTCATACCCGGATTGGCTCAACTTATTGCTTCGTTTACCCCCTTACTAAAGAAAGGAGCAAGCTTTATCTGGACCACATTACAACAGGAAGCGTTTCGGAAGATTCAACAAACGTTATCTTCCCCGGACGTTATGAGATCACCCATGCAAGGAAGAACGCTACACCTCTACACCGCTTTCAGTGACACTGCTGTCAGAGCTCTCCTCGCACAAGAAGATGACGAAGGAATTGAATACCCCATATACTATTTTAGTCAGACTTTGAGATATGCCAAACTCAGGTATCCCAAAGCAGAAAACGCATGCCTAGCCTTGGTTTACTCCATCCAGAAATTCAGGAACTACATGTTGTCCAATAAAGTGGTGCTGATATCCAAATCTGATCCTATGAAGTTCCTCCTCTCAAAACCTGCTCTGATAGGAAGGCCAACCAAATGGCTCATCCAGATGTCAGAATTTGACATAATATGTGCTTCCCCGAGGGCCATCAAAGGATAGGCAGATACAGATTTGTTGGCGGCATTTCCAGGAGAAAATGATTTAACATTACATGAAGACCTCCCTAGGGACTTTCCGGAAATCTCTTTCATCCAAGAGGAAACCTGGATGTTGTTTTTTGACGGTCCGCTACCCCTAAAAATGGCACAGGAGGAGCCGATGTGGTTCTAGTATCCCCAACTGGTGAAGTTTTCTCACACTCCTTCAAGCTGGACTTCTCTTGCACCAACAATTCAGCAGAGTATGAAGCCTTCCTCATTGGGTTGTCCTTGGATAAACAAGCCGGAGCCACGCATCTTGAAATAAGAGGGGACTCTAAACTACGGGTCAACCAAGTAAATGGAGTATACGCGCTGACGGAGGTAACCTTAGCCCCATACAGGGCTGAAGCGCAAAAACTGCTGAACTACTTCGCCGACGCAATAGTAGCCCATATCGGGCGCGGCATCAACCAACATGCCGACTGCCTAGCAACGTTAGAATCAAAGATGCGATTTGAAGGCCTTGAGGAAACTATGACGGTGAAAAGAAGGACTGTGGCTTCAATGTGGCTTTCACAGCCTGAAAAAGATAAAGTTGATGACTAGAGAACACTGATTATCCAAGAGCTTAGCAGTTCACTCTTTCAAGGAAAGGTCAGTCTTAAAACTTTGCATGATTTCTTCATGCTTTGAGAGGTACTCTATCACCGAAATTCGGACGGCTCCTTGTCAAGATGCCTATGAGAAGAGGAAGCAATGGAACATCTCAATCGCATCCATGGTGAGGTCTGCGGACAAACATTGGTGGTAACCCTCTATCATCGTTTTTCAACTAGTAAATGCACATTACTAATTTTCATTTTCCCAAAAATAAAATTAACAACCTTAAATAAAAGATTCTCAATTTATTTTTTGATCTGGGATTTTTCCTTTAGCTATTAAGGAATATCTTTGAACAATAAAAGATAAGCGTTACTACACATGTTCAAAGTATGTCGACATCTTTACTTTGTAAGTCCTCTTTCATACGTACAATCTTGAAACCAATTTTCCACACTTCCAAACAAGTTTAGAATTGGTTCATCTAACTTTCAAGAACTATGTGATTGATCAAGAACACTCAATCACCAAACATGGGTTTCACGGTTCTACCAAAAACAAGTTTCGGTTCGACCTCCATGTGGGTACTGGATTTAGTCACACTAGCTTTCCAAAAATTCTGTTGACTAGGTACTAGGATCGGTTCCCACATATATATGGTATCTAAATTTTAATTTTTGCACATGTCCATAGGATCAGTTCCCCTCTGCCTAAAAACGTGTTGCACATGTCCATAGGATCGGTTCCCCTCTCTAATAAAAACTTGATGCACCTCATACAAGGATCGATTCCCCCTTTATGATAGGTTGCACCTCTTAATAGGATTGGTTCCCCTTTACCTAGAGTTGGTCATACCAATATCACTAAATCGATCATACCATCTCAGGTGATTTCTTAAGATCGGTTTTACTAATAAAAGTCATACCAATACAAAAGTCAGGCCTTTGTGAATAGTTTTACCAAGAACATAAACAAGTCATAAGCGGTTATACTAATCACACATATTGGTAGTTCAAAAGATATGAAATGAATAACAATACTAATAAAGCCTAGCGATTTCCCTTTCGATTCACAAAATAAGTTCATGAATTCATTTCCTTTAAAAAAATGTAAAACATTGTTTCCTAGGATGAAATCTTCACGTTATACCTATACATAATCACAGTAGCATTCAAACAATTATGTCAATGTCTTAATACTAAGTTTAATGGTTAAGCAATAAACCTCGCATTGTATTCCTTAATACTACGTCTAACTAGACTGTAATAATTCATGCTTCACAGTTATGTTTTCAATATGCACGATTTGAAAGATACGATAGGGAATGAAACAGTTCAAGTCAAATATCACTAACCTCAAGTGGAAGGATGATGTTATCGTTGTAGCTCCTTACTTCTTCTCTTCTTCAACTCTTCGCAATACTTGTAATGTCTCATATCCTAATACTTTGAAGGTAACCTATACGAAGTTGACTTTAGTACATAATCAAGCGACTCTTTAAATGAGTTTTGGCTCACTAAAATATGACAACCAAACTTGACATACCAACGCTTGGTTGGTTCAACCGAGCTATGATATAACAATCTCCCCTTTGTCAATTTTAGTGAAAAAACTCTTACATCATACGGATAAACAAATTACAAGAATTCATTACACATACGCTGGATTCGCGAATTCAACAGCACAATAACATGTATACATTCAATCTATAAATGCCGTTGTTGACATTATAATAGGTAGATTTTATCAATTCTCTTGTCCTTGTTATTCCCTTGTAGTCCATATAACTACAACCATCATATAATATGCTACTCCCCCTTAATTTATGCTTTTACTCTTTCGTTAGATAAATATTTAAGCACCAATGTCCTTTCCTTAGTGATACCAATCAATATAAATCAATACCAGTATCACTTGTTTACTTCGTATATTTCTCCCCCCTTTTTGTCACAAAATGACAAAGAAACAAAATAATAAACGACAAACTGAAAGGATCTTACAAATCTTAATGTACATGCAACCTATATAGTTAAGCACGAGGGTTCCACACTGTTAGAGCATTGTTCGGTTGAACTCGCATGCGTTTCTATCTCAAGCATGTTTGTCAATATTAGTGATCAAAACTATAAAGTCTTGATTTCTAGTCTAATATAGATAAGGTATCGGACAAGGATAGAAAGTGTAGTTGAGCTCAAAAACTCCATGGCAATCATCATACAAGACGAAGGACTACTCAAGGAACCAATGGATCTTTATCGACTAAAAGGTATGTGGAGACTTGAACTTATCTATCACTCAAAAATCTATCTACTTTATCTTCTATCTTGAGACAAAAGTCGTATTACTATATAGACTAAGAATATACACATGTGATATTTCGAGCTGATTATATATCGCATATCTATTTCTCGAAATATGTGTTGGTAAAGATTTCGCTTTATCCAAGTTTATCTTTACTTAGTGACTAAAGTCATGTTACGCTTCAATCATTTTGAAAATCGCTCTAACGAAAAATAGTTTGTGAATAGCAACTATATAACGCCCTCTGAGAATGTTTCAATGATTGAAATGAGAGTTTAGACAATATAACCATTGGGGGATATAAACATTGTTGTGGTAACACATATATGTATAAGTCCTTAGCACTTGAACCGAAGTTTGCGAAATTTGTTGATCAAGCGAAACCGGAACTTGAGAAGCCAACTCAGTCCGCGAACATGCGTAGTTCTCGAACCCGAGAATTTCTGTTGGAGTTTGTAAACTCCAACTGGTTAACTTTAGTCCGCGAACTTAAGTGGTTATGTCTAAAAACGATGTTTGTGAAATTATCTTAATAAACTAAGGAATGCTATTGCAAACCGTGGCTGTATAGTTCATGAATCGGTTCGAGTGAATCATATCGTTTTTGCTTCAATTATGTTTTGTGTAGTACATGAGATCTCATAGCAATTGAAAAACTCTCTAACTAGTTCATTTGAGTCATTTGGACTAGTTATAGTGAAGAAGAATATGGTTGATATAAAAGTTATCATTTGGATAACTATTTGGTTAACTAGTATTAAGCCAACTATTATACACGTTTGTATACGGTTACACAAACCCAAAATAGTCAAGTACATGTGTGTATGATAAACTAAGTTTTCGATCTAACGGTTGAGAAATATTAGCTTGAATCTAATCAGGTTTTCATCTAACGGTGAATATTGAATGCTTTGTTACTAAGCTAACATTGATTACAAACCCTGATTTGAAAGACTATATAAGGGAGAACTCTAGCAACTGGGAAACCTAATCCCCACACATTTTGAAGTGAAATACCTTCACCGGCAGTTAAAGTTCGAAAGAGCAAAGTATATCAACCTCCAAAGTCAGCACACACTGATCGAGGTAAGAACATTCCTTATGTTTGCTACTATTGCGAAAATATAGGTCAACTGGAAAGGAGATGTCGTTTCTGTATAAGGAATGAGAAACTTCATTATGTTCTTGTTTGGGCATCACAAGAAGTTGTGAAACCAAGATCATATGTTAAGACTAATTCCCTTAACGTTACAGGTTGTACTTGTCCAACCTTTAGGCAAAGGAATCAGTCCTGTGATAATCCTAGATTTGCTTACAAACGTTATAGGAAGTTTTTTTACAATCGTAATGGTTATCTAAAGGATAAATTCGTAAATACGAAGACAAGATCCGATGCTCCCAATTGGAGAAAAACTAACTTGCAAAAGAATAGTCAATCCAATTCTCTCTCAAGAAATCTAGAAGAGAGTAATGGGAAGAAAGTTGTGGTTATTCCTAAACATACTCAGAAGTGGATACCAAAGAAATTCCATGATGTTTTGAGTATGAAAAGGAATGATCTCCTAGAAAATTCCATGACTATGGAAAAGTCAGTATCCATGATGTTGGAACTTAAAAAGTTCTTTATAAAGATGGATTTGGATGTGAAAGGTTCTAAAAGTGATATCTTTCATGATAATCTAATAGTCACTTATGGTGAGAAAGATATTGTTCACCTCAACACAACCTGAATGTCTTGTAAGTGCATCCTCACCAAGGAATGCCCTGCTATGAATACGGTGAGGAAAGCACGAGAATTGGGGCACACAGATTATGTTCGATAAGTCGATTGGATTCTTCTAAAAGGTATGTCTATAAACTTGAGCAATATTTGTGTTTTTATTTGCTTTAGTTATAATGATCCATGTACCTTGCTTATCGTTCATTTATATCTAACTTGATCTGTGTTTAAGGTTCTTAAATGTTTAGGTTTGAAAATAGTGGTTCGGGATGTTTAGACTTCATGGTACTCATACCAAGTATGCATAACATCTTTTAAAACCAAAATCCAGGAGTTTAAGTTCGCGGACTTGAAAATTCGTGTGCAAACCCGTAAGTTCGCGGACTTGCCTGTAGACGTCGATATTCGGTCAACTTGTTTTGGACGTAACTTCTTCGTCCGAACTCGGAATGAACTCATTATTTTTGCACTCTCTTCCTATTTAAATTCTATTCAAAATGGAGATGAGAAACCTTGAATTTGGATGAGTTAATATTGGTATTTGTCCTATCTCTTATTTTTTAGTATTTTGCTCCGTTTAATTGCACTTGTTCCACTTCTCTTGAACTTGGGCACTTGGATTCTTGGAGTACTACTCTTCTAAGATAATTTGTAGCTTTTACAAGAATGTTGTTGGAAAATATTTTTATACGCCTTTGGTAGCTATTATTGGTATAAATCCGGGCGAAAAACAATTGATTCTACACTGTAAAGACAAATCATCTTATATGTGCATTACGAGTTTGTCTTGGTGCCTAGGAAACTTCTTATGAGAATTTATTCTTGTTTTTCATAAGGATTACTAGATTTTGGAATAACAATTATTGTGATTTCACATAGCTATGTCCAACGTATTCATCTTCAATGCATTTAGATTTATTCATTTAAATTCTAAAGTTGATTTGGAAGATGATTTTTGTAGTATTAATCTTTATGGTTTTATATTGCAATATTGTTATGGGATATGTGTGTTTACGTCCGTGAACTTGATTTGTCCCATATTTTGTCAAAAGTAAAGTCGTTCGTGAATTGATATGCAAGTATTGATAACATGATGAATAGACTTTTGACAAACACAAAAGTTAAGCCTATATTGTCAAGTTTTGATGTAAGATATGTTAAAATCTTTTGTGATTCAAGGATTATGTCTATTGTGTGTCATTGTGCAAATAGTTATGGAAACATAGAATGAATCCTTGCTTATTCCACGGTATAAGGTCGATTCTCCGATCCATAATATTTGTGTAAATATTGTGTTGTTCCATGAAGTGTCTTATGTTGATCACTAAAACAACAAAAGTTGATTGCTTTTGTGATTAGCTTAGTTGTTGTGCCGTAAGGTACTTTATGTTGAGCATGATTAAATTAAATTAATCATATTGAGTGGTTATTTATTCAGCACTCCATAAGTTTTCTTATGTTTGAGCATCTCTTTGACTGGGTTGGTTTTTCATGATTAACTTAGTCATTGCTCCATATATTTTCTTATGTCGAGTGTGACCAATTAAATTGATTACTTTTGTAATTATTTTGGTTGAGTATGACAATTAGATTATTTGCGAGTTTTCTTGTGATTAGTCTAGTTGATCTATTAAGTCTCCATAAGTTTACTAGTGTTGAGCATATTTAGTCATCAAATTAATCATGGTTCGCTTGGGTTAATATGATTGAATATTTCTTGTTGGATTCCAAATTCATACTTGTATGTAATTTGTTGAGTCTAAAGAAAAATCCTTCTTTTCTCTTGAAATTAAGGTCGCTCTTGTTGTTCCTTTGGGAATGACATATTATGGGGGAGAGTTCTTTTGAACTTGCGCTTATTTGCCAAATATTTGTGGGGAGTGCAGCTGTGGAATAATATAGGGGTTATCTTGTGTCTTTATAAACTCTTTGATGAATTCATTTAGCTTTGGATTTCTGATTGCATCTAAATAAGATGATATACATTTACCTTTGGTCATGAAATGTCTCTTACAGAAATTTCATTAGGATCACATCCTTGTACCTTTGCCAATTTTATTGATAAAAAGGGGGAGAATTAATATGTAGTTCATACTACAAATACATATGGTTTTCGGATCATTATGTAAGGGGGAGTGGTTTCCATGTGAGATGGAGTATTGAATAAGGAGGAATGAAGTATCAGCATAGTATTGTTGTTGAAGTTGTGATGCAATTGGACTTTAACGCTGTGTAATAATACTATCACACTGTATAACAATGATTGAGAACCGATGCTTTTCTCATTGTTATAGCTACGGATTTTCAACAACGATGATAATAAACTTACAACCTTTGGGATCACTAGACTACTTGGAAGTGACGAAGATTTCGAGTATTGTTGAAGATTAGACATGTGGAATATGAGCTATAAATTTTATTTATATATTATTTTTTATTCCATATGTATTAATAGTTTTTCCACTAAAATTGACAAATGGGGAGATTATTAGAGCATTGCTCAGTCGAACTCGCATGCGTTGCTATCTCAAGCATGTTTGTCAATGTTAGTGATCAAAACTATATAGTCTTGATTTCTAGTATATTATAGCTAAGGTCTCGGACTAGGATAGAAAGTGTAGTTGAGCTCAAGAACTCCATGGAAATCATCATACAAGACGAAGGACTACTCAAGGAACCAGTGGATCTTCATCGACTAAAAGGTATGTGGAGACTTGAACTTATCTATCACTCAAAAATCTATCTACTCTATCTCCTATCTTGAGACAAAAGTCGTATTACTATATAGACTAAGAATATACACATGTGATATTTCGAGCTAAGTATATCTCACTTATTTGTTTCTCGAAATATGTGTTGGTAAAGCTTTCGCTTTAGCCAAGTTCATCTTTACCTAGTGACGAAAGTCATGTTACATTTCAATCATTTTGAAAATCGCTCTGACGAAAAATAGTTTGTGAATAACAACTATATAACGCCCTCTGGGAATGTTTTAATGATTGAAATGAGAGTTTAGACAATATAACCATTGGGGGATATAAACATTGTTGTGGTAACACATATATGTATAAGTCCTTAGAACTTGAACCGAAGTTTGCGAACTTAGTTGATCAAGTGAAACCAGAACTTGAGCAGCCAACTCAGTCCGCGAACGTGCGCAGTACTCGAACCCGAGAATTTGTGCTGGAGTTGTAGCTCGGTTTCAGTCCGCGAACTGACTGAAGTTCTCGAACCCGAGAATTTCTGCTGGAGATTTTGAAATCCAACTGGTTAACTTGAGTCCGCGAACTTAAGTGGTTATGTCTAAAAATGATATTTGTGAACTTATCTTAATAAACTAAGGAATGCTATTGCAAACCTGGCTTTATAGTTCATGAATCGATTCGAGTGAATCAAGGAATAAAAGAATATTTGATGAACATAACTATCTTACAGAAAGCTGAACCGGGAGAGGAACTATTGATTTATCTCGCAAAAACCACATATGCGCTAAGTGTTGTGTTGATGCGAGTAGATGCAGGGGTGTAAAAACCAATTTATCACATCAGCAAAACGTTCAATTCTGCAAAGAGAAATTATTCAAAGATTGAGAAACTAATTCTAGCATTGGTGCATGCAACTTTTAAGCTTCGCATCTACTTTCAAGCACATAAGGTCAAAGTGTTAACAAAAGTGCCGATTGAGTCAGTAATGAAAAATTCAAAAAGATCAGGCAGAGTTGAGAGATGGAATGCACAAGTAGGACACTTTGATATTCAATATGAAGTTTTATCCTCGCCAAAGTCACAAGTTATCGCAAACTTCTTAGATGAATTTCCTTTTGAAGATGATGAAGTTGTGGAAGAGATGATGGATGTAGAAGAGGAACATGGAGATCTAAAAGAACTATTAACAGAACCCGACAGATGGGAGATATTGGTGGATGGATCATCAAATGGAGAAGGAAATGGGATTGGAGTTGTTTTTATTTCACCAGAGGGAGAGAAAATAACTTTTTCGTTTAGATTGGAATTTGCATCCACTAATAATGAGACAGAATATGAGGCCTTGATTCATGCTTTAAAATTTGCGGTAGAAATGAAGTTGGGAAATGCTAGAATCACCAGCGATTCACAATTGGTTATTCGCCAGATAAAAGGAGAATACACAACAAACGAACCATCTTTGAGAAAGTATAAAAGATTAGTTGAAGAATTATCTGCGAGAATTCCAAAAATAAAGTGGAGACACATATCAAGGAAAGATAATAGGCTCGCAGATGCTTTTGCTTTCATATCCAGTATGATGACAAATCCAGCTGCGAGGTGTATAAAAATTCAAACACTTTTATTACCAGCGATAAAAAAGGAAGAAGAAGATGTGATGATGGTAGAAGTTGGCGAAGAGGAATCAAAGAACAACATTACAGATTGGCGAGCAGATCTTCATGCATACTTGGAAAGAGGAGAAATCCCAAGAAATCGATTGGAAGCACATAAACTAAAAAGTAGGGCAACCAATTATGAGCTAAGAGAAGGAGTATTATATCGCAGATCTTTTAGTGGACCATCGCTAAGATGTTTGACGAGGGAGGAAGGACAAAAAGTGTTGAAGATGTTGCATAGTGGTGACGCTGGTAATCATAGTGGAGGAAGATCTTTGGATATAGAACAAAAATGCAAGGCTATTACTGGCCATATATGCATGAAGATGCAAAAAAACTCTCTAGGCATTGCGAAGATTGCCAGCGATATGGAAAGAAGATACATGCACCAGGAGCACCGTTATCATTTTCAATAAGTGTATGGCCTTTTGGGAAATGGGGGTTAGATATTGTGGGACCATTTGTGCCTGGTTTTGGACAAATAAGATATCTAATTGTCGCAACAGATTATTCACAAAATGGGTAGAAGTAAAGGCAGTATGGGAATGATTCATTTATCATATTGCAGATTAATAACAAGAGGCAAGTATGGGAATGATGCATAGAATGGTAAAAATTGTTATTCATCATTATATGATAAATTCATATAAATAACAGACAGATAGAAGCAAAAAAAAAAAGGAATTTATATATTGAAAGACATCGGGAGCTACAAATAATTTGCAGAAAGAATATTAAAATTTGTCGCAGATAATTATCGCAAGAAAGAAAGAGAGAAATACAGGAGAAGATCAAAAAGAAAAAACAAAACTATTGAGATTTATCTTCATCATTATCTTCATCTTCATCTTCATTATCTTCGTCATTAGTTCCTTCTTCATCTTCACTTTCATTCTCATCTATATCAACCTCACTGTTAGAAATAACTGGTACTTCAGAACTGGCTGGGATATTATCCAAGAGACAAGGATATAGACTAAGAGGAAGATCATTATCTTTACAAACTTTCTCAATAGCATTATTGCGAACGGTGAGAAGATTACTACGCAAATTGGAGTTGGATATCTTTATTTTCTCTCGCATTCTAGATATTTTATCATTACGGGAAGCAAGATTTTTCGCAAGACAACTTTTTTCTTCTTCAAGTTCTGCTATCCTTGTGGAATATTTTTCTTCAGATTTTGCGATGATACAACAACAAATTATAAAATTGTTGAAAATCTACAAGAAATATAAATATGTTAGAGTAACCTTCTCTTTCATGAATCATTTATTGTATCAAGGTTGCTTGCTCGGTATGAAGACTGACATCTATTGCTAAATTTTTCCTAGCATTATCGAGAATTGTCGCATCCCATGTGAATTCATCATCACTTTGAATGAGAAGATGGGAACGGATTTGTTCTTCTCTTTTAAGAAGCTTAATATTTTCATTCTTAAGCCTATCTCTCTCAAGTTCAGTGTCAATAAGGGTATTGCGGAATTTTGATAGAGCTTCAGCGCCCTGAAGAGTAATGCGCTCCTTATCCTTCTCGAGTTCATTTTTATTGGCTTTTAAGACTTTGATTTTTTTTTCTAAACTCATCTCTTCAAGTCTTTAAACTATTGGACATACTCAAGGTAGATCTATAGTCCATTCTCATAAGGGAAACATGATGTTTAAGCTCATCAAGGGACAGAGTATTAATTTTTTCGTCTGAATAGTTATTTAAAGCGTCATTAAGACGCTGAAGAAGAGTGGTTTCATCTATGGGTTCATCAAAAGAATTGAGAATAAGAGCTTCATCAGTAGGATTATAGGCATATGCAAAATGGTTGCTCAAATAAGCTAAAATAGCGAGAATGAAGAAAAGTAAAAAAAAAAAGAGAAAAAAGATTTATACCAATAACTTGTTTGCAGAACTTCTCCTTGTCAACTAATTTCTGTTGAAGAACTTCAACTTCAAGCGATTTTTTTTTATTAAGGAGCTCAGTATTTCCAGATACTTCCAATTGTTTACGTTTTTCGCGAAGAAGGGATATTTCAGCTTCATATTGTTTATTTTTCTCACGAAGTTTCGTAGATTCAGATTTTGAATCAGTAAGCCTTTTCTGCGATGTTGATAATCTATTTTCTAATTCTGAAGCAACATAAAAATAAGCTCTAGCAGTCTGCGACCGAAAAGAGAAAATGAGTGAGGATAAGTAAAAGATCTTCGATACTCATGATAAATGTAAAATTTACTACAAGAAAAATAAAGGAAAGGGGCATACCAGCGAAGCTAGCGCGTGAAGAAAACTTGGGTCGATAAATCTTGAGACTCCTTTAAGATCTTTATTATTATTCAAGATCGAAGCATTGCAAATTTTCGAGAGATAATCGCAAGTACGAGTGATATCATCCTCACCAAAACCTTGCATGGGGTTCCTAAAAATATTTTACAATTGATCCATTGGAGTCTCAGGTTGAGAGAAACCCATCGCAGATCTAATTCTTGCGGAAGAAATATGTGTTGAAGTGCCCAAAGTAACGTCATGGTTTACCACATCATTTTCTTCAAGTTCATTATCTTTTTCAGCGATAATAGAAGTCTCTCTAAGTGGAAGAAGTGGTTGAGTTTTTCTTCTCTTATCTGGAGGATCGTCTGTGGTTTGATTTTTATTGCAGCGAGGGGAAGCACCAGAATTTTCATTTGGAGTTAATACTCTTTTGCCTTTATCTTTGGCTTCAACCACCGCGACAAATGGAATTTCATTGAAAACAATCACACATAAAGATAAGAAATAGGGGCAACAATATATTGTTAAGGGTTATAAAAGAATGTTTCTTACTTCATCTGTGAAGGTTTTCAAAATTTGTAGGAGATTGGGATTCCCAGTACTGGCGTAACTAGCCTTCATTTTTTCAATCTGATAAAAGATATTTCAATAATTAGTAAGAATAATATATTTATCTAAGTTTGTGAATAATGATAAACTTTGCGAGATATACCTCAGAATTCTTTTCAGGCTAATTAAAAACCCAAGGACGATACGCCGCAAGATTCGAAAGATTCGCAGGAACATCAAGAGTGCCTGAAATATATGGACCTTCAAGGAGGAGAGGAAATTTGCACCACTTGTCATCTTTTGAGAAGCGTGGACCTTGGTTTCTACTTGAATGATAATCTATATCTTGCATAAGAATTTTATCCTTCGCAACTTTTTTATCCTTATTTAAACGAACAGCCCAACACGTACTCTCTTTCTTCATGGGAATTACTTGATAATTCGCAAAGAAATTCTCCACGGTATATTTCGCTGGAATAATTGGGATATCTTCAAAATTAGGATGTTTCGCAGAATCAGGATAGCGAGATCCTTTACCAGCTCCACGGGAGGCATATTCAAGAATGAGACGAATACAATCTCCACTTAATTGGTAGATTTCTCGTGAAAGTTTAGCATGAGAAATAATTTTATAAAAAAGAGGGAGTTCTGGGTCATAAAGAGGGATAGGAAGGCCAGCTTCTAATTGACCTAGCGAAATAAGGATCTTCTCATTAGAAGAAGGAAATCTTGAAGCTAGATCAATGGAGAGATCAGAGTCTGAAGATTGACCAGGGATCTCAGAAAGTGCGAAACCTAAAGTTTGAAGTTTCTACTGGTGTTTTTTGAAAGTGGGTTGACCTAATTTTTTAGCAGGGGCCATTTTTTAGTATGGGAATGATGATTTAGATGAAGAAGAATAAAGAAATAAAATTGAAACAAATAGATCCTAATTTTCGGAAGAAGATGAAGAACAGTAGAGTTGCAGAGAAGAAGTAAAAAAAAAAAAAAAAAAGAGAGTAAAAAGAAGAGGGGAGATTAGCGAAGAAGATATTTATAAGAAAAGAAGATTCTCGAGAACATCAATGCATTTAATGAAGAAAAGACATGAATGGTCAAAATTCAACGGTTGAAAAAAGACGTGTCAAGGGATAAATGAGAGAAAAAACACGCGTAGAGTATCTAGCGATGGATGCAGAGACGTGTCAGAATGAAGGGAATGTGAAAAGACAAGGAGTTGCGGTAAATCAAGAAACTTAAATTCTCATGATCTTTATCTTCTTCGCAGAAAAGATATGAGAAGAGGCAAGATGTAGGATCCGAATATTGTTACAAAAATATTCCTGCGAAATAAACAACAGTTCTGCGATACATCAATAATAAACAATAGTTCTGCGATACATCAATGATATTCTGCGAAACATCTCAAGGTGACGTAAGGAATGACATATCGGATGAAAACGACAGAAGCATGAGAAGAGCGTGACATTTTTGCGATGAATCGATAAAGCCTACGAAATATTAAGGCGGTGCCACCTGCGATTTATCGCAGGAACCTAGATCCGAAATTAAAGTGAATCTTAGCTGTAAATGAGCTGTAATCCACTATGTAAATGCCTATATAAAGGAAATGAATAGTTCCAGAGAGGATGATGAATTTTTGAGGGCTAGGAAGGTTTTTAGGAGAAAGAAAATCTTTATCAAGTGTTTTGTGTTCTTGATTTTTGTAATTCCTTAAGATCATATTAATGAAAAAGTGTCTTTAATCTTCAAATTATGTCATAAATATTGATAAATTATTGAATAGGGTGTAGTGTGGGAATTCCTGCAACTACAATAGAGGGTAAGATTCGAAGTAATTGAAAAGGAGCCGGACTACTACATGATACTGGGGAGACCATGGCTCCACGACAACAAGATCATTCCTTCGACGTACCACCAGTGCTTGAAAACCACGCTAAACGGGGAAGTCATTCGCATTATGGCGTCATCATCTCCCTATGCGCCAATCTATGGCATGGAAAATTTTGAACCAAGGCAGGGGATACAAGTCACAGCCAACAAGGCTCACCATACCCCACTGCCAAAATAGACGATCATCGAATAAAGCGATAGTCCTACACAACCTCGCGGAGAAACTCAGCCTCACATCACACCTTCAGAATAGAGGCCCACTCGCCTCCATCCACATGACCAGGGTCTGGTTCCAACCAAGCGAGGACGGGCTTTCATTACGGGCCACGATGAAAAAATAAAAACCGTATATCAACGCCGTTGTTAGCAATTAACAGGGGAGACTACCACATAGTCTCTCCGCCTAATAGAATGCCAGCATGGTGACGAGCCACGAGAGGAGATACCTGATGCACCACAACAGCTACAAGACGACACCAATTCAACCACGGACGAGCTTGAAATTTTTAATATCGGGAATGAGTAATCTCCACGACCCATATCCATAAGCTCGACTCTACATAGAGACGAGTGCACAAAGTTGGTAGACCTCCTCAAAGAATATCAAGACGTGTTCACATGGACGTACGAGGATATGCCTGGCCTGGACGAGAAGCTGGTTACTCACCACTTACATGTGATATCCGGATCCAAGCCGGTCAAGTAGACCCCAAGAAAATTCCCTCACGATATTGAAGAACAAATTAAGACAGAGGTTCAAAAGTTATTGGTGGATGGTTTCATCAAACCAATCCATCACCCAATCTGGTTGGCAAACATAGTTCCGATAAAAAAAAAAGAATGGTCAAATCAGGTGTTGTGTCGATTTTAGGGATCTAAATAAATGTTGCCCTAAATATGATTTTCCGCTCCCCAACATCGACATGTTAGTAGATGCCACCAGTGGACATGGCATGTTTTCTTTCATGGACGGGTACATCGGCTACAACCAAATAAAGATGTACGAGCATGATGCGAGCAAGAAGGCTTTTCGAACTCCTCTCGGAAACTTTTACTATATTGTGATGCCCTTCGGTTTGAAGAACGCTAGCGCCACATACCAATGCGCCATGACCACCATTTTTCATGACATGATGCATAAGCAAGTTGAGGATTATGTAGATGACATAGTAGTCAAGTCAAAAACTTGGGCGGCCCACACAGGAATTCTACATAAGGTATTCGAAAGATGCCGCGAATACAAGCTAAAAATGAATTCGTTAAAGTGTGCTTTCGGTGTCTCCTCGGCCAAGTTCCTAGGCTTCCAAGTAACCGCTGAGGGGATCAAAAGTTGACCCAACCAAAACGCATTCTATCCTCACAATGCCACCACCGCAGAACCTGAAGGAACTCTTGAGTTTCATGGGAAAAATAAACTACATCCGCCGCTTCATACCCGGATTGGCTCAACTTATTGCTTCGTTTACCCCCTTACTAAAGAAAGGAGCAAGCTTTATCTGGACAACATTACAACAGGAAGCGTTTAGGAAGATTCAACAAACGTTATCTTCCCAGGACGTTATGAGATCACCCATGCAAGGAAAACCGATACACCTCTACACCGCTTTCAGTGACACTGCTGTCGGAGCTCTCCTCGCACAAGAAGATGACGAAGTAATTGAATACCCCATATACTATTTTAGTCAGACTTTGAGAGATGCCAAACTCAGGTATCCTAAAGCAGAAAACGCATGCCTAGCCTTGGTCTACTCCATCCAGAAATTCAGGAACTACATGTTGTCCAATAAAGTGGTGCTGATATCCAAATCTGATCCTATGAAGTTCCTCCTCTCAAAACCTGCTCTGATAGGAAGGCTAACCAAATGGCTCATCCAGATGTCAGAATTCGACATAATATGTGCTTTCCCGGGGGCCATCAAAGGACAGGAAGTTGCAGATTTGTTGGCGGCATTTCCAGGAGAAAATGCTTTAACATTACATGAATACCTCCCTAGGGACTTTCCGGAAATCTCTTTCATCCAAGAGGAAACCTGGGTGTTGTTTTTTGATGGCTCCGCTACCCCTAACAATGGCACAGGAGGAGCCGATATGGTTCTAGTATCCCCAACTGGTGAAGTTTTCTTACACTCCTTCAAGCTGGACTTCCCCTGCACCAACAATTCAGCAGAGTATGAAGCCTTCCTCATTGGGTTGTCCTTGAATAAACAAGCCGGAGCCACGCATCTTGAAATAAGAGGGGACTCTAAACTACTGGTCAACCAAGTAAATGGATTATACGCGCTAACGGAGGTAACCTTAGCCCCATACAGGGCTGAAGCGCAAAAACTGCTGAACTACTTCGCCGACGCAATAGTAGCCCATATCGGGTGCGGAAACAACCAACATGTCGACTGCCTAGAAACGTTAGAATCGAAGATGCGATTTGAAGGCCTTGAGGAAACTCTGATGGTGAAAAGAAGGACCGTGGCTTCAATGTGGCTTTCACATCCTGAAAAAGAAAAAGTTGATGACTGGAGAACACCGATTATCCAAGAGCTTAGCAGTTCACTCTTTCAAGGAAATGTCAGTCTTAAAAATTTGCATGATTTCTTCATGCTTTGAGAGGTACTCTATCACCGAAATTCGGACGGCTCCTTGTCAATATGCCTATGAGAAGAGGAAGCAATGGAACATCTCAATCGCATCCATGGTGAGATCTGCGGACAAACATTGGTGGTAACCCTCTATCGTGGTTTTTCAACTAGTAAATGCACATTACTAATTTTCATTTTTCCAAAAATAAAATTAACAACCTTAAATAAAAGATTCTCAAATTATTTTTTGATCTGGGATTTTTCCTTTATCTATTAAGGAATATCTTTGAACAATAAAAGATAAGCGTTACTACACATGTTCAAAGTATGTCGACATCTTTACTTTGTAAGTCCTCTTTCATACGTACAATCTTGAAACCAATTTTCCACACTTCCAAAAAAGTTTAGAATTGGTTCATCTAACTTTCAAGAACTATGTGATTGATCAAGAACACTCAATCACCAAACATGGGTTTCACGGTTCTACCAAAAACAAGTTTCGGTTCGACCTCCATGTGGGTACTGGATTTAGTCACACTAGCTTTCCAAAAATTCTGTTGACTAGGTACTAGGATCGGTTCCCACATATATATGGTATCTAAATTGTACTTTTTGCACATGTCCATAGGATCAGTTCCCCTCTGCCTAAAAACGTGTTGCACATGTCCATAGGATCGGTTCCCCTCTCTAATAAAAACTTGATGCACCTCATACAAGGATCGATTCCCCCTTTATGATAGGTTGCACCTCTTACTAGGATTGGTTCCCCTTTACCTAGAGTTGGTCATACCAATATCACTAAATCGATCATACCATCTCAGGTGATTTCTTAAGATCGGTTTTACTAATAAAAGTCATACCAATACAAAAGTCAGGCCTTTGTGAATAGTTTTACCAAGAACATAAACAAGTCATAAGCGGTTATACTAATCACACATATTGGTAGTTCAAAAGATATGAAATGAATAACAATACTAATAAATCCTAGCGATTTCCCTTTCGATTCACAAAATAAGTTCATGAATTCATTTCCTTTAAAAAAAGTAAAACATTGTTTCCTAGGATGAAATCTTCACGTTATACCTATACATAATCACAGTAGCATTCAAACAATTATGTCAATGTCTTAATACTAAGTTTAATGGTTAAGCAATAAACCTCGCATTGTATTCCTTAATACTACGTCTAACTAGACTGTAATAATTCATGCTTCACAGTTATGTTTTCAATATGCACGATTTGAAAGATAAGATAGGGAATGAAACAGTTCAAGTCAAATATCACTAACCTCAAGTGGAAGGATGATGTTATCGTTGTAGCTCCTTACTTCTTCTCTTCTTCAACTCTTCGCAATACTTGTAATGTCTCATATCCTAATACTTTGAAGGTAACCTATACGAAGTTGACTTTAGTACATAATCAAGCGACTCTTTAAATGAGTTTTGGCTCACTAAAATATGACAACCAAACTTGACATACCAACGCTTGGTTGGTTCAACCGAGCTATGATATAACAATCTCCCCTTTGTCAATTTTAGTGAAAAAACTCTTACATCATACGGATAAACAAATTACAAGAATTCATTACACATACGCTGGATTCGCGAATTCAACAACACAATAACATGTATACATTCAATCTATAAATGCCGTTGTTGACATTATAATAGGTAGATTTTATCAATTCTCTTGTCCTTGTTATTCCCTTGTAGTCCATATAACTACAACCATCATATAATATGCTACTCCCCCTTAATTTATGCTTTTACTCTTTCGTTAGATAAATATTTAAGCACCAATGTCCTTTCCTTAGTGATACCAATCAATATAAATCAATACCAGTATCACTTGTTTACTTCGTATATTTCTCCCCCCTTTTTGTCACAAAATGACAAAGAAACAAAATAATAAACGACAAACTGAAAGGATCTTACAAATCTTAATGGACTTGCAACCTATATAGTTAAGCACGAGGGTTCCACACTGTTAGACCATTGTTCGGTTGAACTCGCATGCGTTTCTATCTCAAGCATGTTTGTCAATATTAGTGATCAAAACTATAAAGTCTTGATTTCTAGTCTAATATAGATAAGGTATCGGACAAGGATAGAAAGTGTAGTTGAGCTCAAAAACTCCATGGCAATCATCATACAAGACGAAGGACTACTCAAGGAACCAGTGGATCTTCATCGACTAAAAGGTATGTGGAGACTTGAACTTATCTATCACTCAAAAATCTATCTACTTTATCTCCTATCTTGAGACAAAAGTCGTATTACTATATAGACTAAGAATATAAACATGTGATATTTCGAGCTGATTATATCTCGCATATCTATTTCTCGAAATATGTGTTGGTAAAGATTTCGCTTTATCCAAGTTTATCTTTACTTAGTGACTAAAGTCATGTTACGTTTCAATCATTTTGAAAATCGCTCTAACGAAAAATAGTTTGTGAATAACAACTATATAACGCCCTCTGAGAATGTTTCAATGATTGAAATGAGAGTTTAGACAATATAACCATTGGGGGATATAAACATTGTTGTGGTAACACATATATGTATAAGTCCTTAACACTTGAACCGAAGTTTGCGAACTTTGTTGATCAAGCGAAACCGGAACTTGAGAAGCCAACTCAGTCCGCGAACATGCGTAGTTCTCGAACCCGAGAATTTCTGTTGGAGTTTGTAAACTCCCACTGGTTAACTTTAGTCCACGAACCTAGTCCGAGAACTTAAGTGGTTATGTCTAAAAACGATGTTTGTGAAATTATCTTAATAAACTAAGGAATGCTATTGCAAACCGTGGCTGTATAGTTCATGAATCGGTTCGAGTGAATCATATAGTTTTTTCTTCAATTATGTTTTGTGTAGTACATGAGATCTCATAGCAATTGAAAAACTCTCTAACTAGTTCATTTGAGTCATTTGGACTAGTTATAGTGAAGAAGAATATGGTTGATATGAAAGTTATCATTTGGCTAACTATTTGGTTAACTAGTATTAAGCCAACTATTATACACGTTTGTATACGGTTACACAAACCCAAAATAGTTAAGTACATGTGTGTATGATAAGCTAAGTTTTCGATCTAACGGTTGAGAAATATTAGCTTGAATCTAATCAGGTTTTCATCTAACGGTGAATATTGAATGCTTTGTTACTAAGCTAACATTGATTACAAACCCTGATTTGAAAGACTATATAAGGGAGAACTCTAGCAACTGGGAAACCTAATCCCCACACATTTTGTGTGATACTAGTTTGCTAAGATAGAGTCGATTCTTCTTTAACCTTTGGTTTTCTTATTCTAAAACCAGGTTAACGACTTAAAGACTTCATTGGAATTGTGAAGCCATACCGATACTACTTGTAGTTGTGTGATCTGATCTTGTTGTTTCTATCGTACGAGTACAATTATAATAATTGGCTTGAGATTTATATCTCCGATAGGCAAGATATAAAAGTAGTCACAAACATCTTCGTCTCATCGTTTGTGATTCCTCAATAATCTTCTTCGCAGCATCGATTAAGTTTATTATGAGGTGATCGATACAACTGAGCTGTTTTTTGGGAATATAAGTCTGGTTTTATTGATTGGTTCCTGTTCACCTTGATTTATCAAAATACGGAACAAAAATCATAGGTTTATTCGTGGGAGACGAATTTATCTATCTTGTATACTTTTCTGTGTGAGACATATTTTTTTATTAAAGTCTTCGACTTTGGGTCGTAGCAACTCTTGGTTGTGGGTGAGATTAGCTAAGGAAATCAATTGTGCATTATCCTACTGGGATCAGAGGCATAGGAGCATAATTTTACCTTGGATCAGTGTGATATTGATTGGGGTTCAAATACAGTCCAGATCGAAGTTAATTTGGAGTAGGCTAGTGTCTGTAGCGGCTTAATACAGTGTATGTTTAATCTGGACTAGGTCCCGTTTTTTTTTTGCATTTGCAGTTTCCTCGTTAACAAAATTATGGTGATTGTGTTATTTATTTTTCGTATTATATTTTTATATATTTGAAATAATACAGGTTGTGCGTTGTTCAATCAATTAGAATATCCGACCTTATTGGCTGTTGATTTAAATTGATTGACACTTGGATATTGGTCTTTGGTACCATCCAAGTTATTTCTCTTTGATTATGACTCGTGAATTGTATTTGCTTGAGTAAATCAAATTGAGAGATTGAGATAATAACTCCTTAAGATATTTTCTATTGATTGAGTCTAGTTGATTCTCTAGAAAACAAATCGGATTTGTCCATACAGATTGCTAATCGAAATATTGGGTGTGGTTGTTAGACCCCCACTTTTTCAATTGGTATCAGAGCAAGAAAACATGTTAAAGACCTTACAAGTCTGTGTTTGTAGCGATCTGACTTTATGGATGAGTCTATCTCTAATAATGTACCAGTTCATAAATCACCAGATGATTTTCAAAGCTTGGATTCACCTGAGAGAACTGTCACATCTAGATTAGTATATAAACATTCTCTTAATGTAGAACCTGTTGAAGTCTGGGAAATACGCCTAGAAGAACAGTTGGATGAACTTTCTGATGAAGGTGATTCATATATTGATAGAGATGTTAATGAGGAAGTTTCAGAGTATGTTAAGGTTTTGAATTCATTGGAAAAGAAGAAGAAGACAACTTCTCATGCCACACCTCTTCTGACTCCTCTCTGTCGAGAAAATAAGAAATTGAGAAGATGTTACGCAGGTGTTTATGTTTCGAATCGTTCTAATGAATCGATCCTCGAGGATTTTGAGGAAAACCTGCGTATAAAGTCACTTGAATGTGATAATCTTTATCAAAAGTATTTTTTGTTGGAAGAAAAACTTGAAGAATCTTAAGCAAGGATTAACTCCCGGCAAACAAGTTTTGATGACAAAGAAAACGCTTATCTCACTCGAGAAAAACGCCTTGAGGATGAATTAACTGCTGCTCTTGATAAAATCAAGATGTTGGAAGATGACTTGAAAAGTTCAATTCTAGTTCAAGCAAATTAACCACTATGCTAGGAGCAAGTAAAAATCATCGTGATACACGAGGTTTGGGCGATAAGGGAATAGATGCGCCAAGTACTAGCAAAGAGGTAAAATTTGTCAAGGCTAGTGATGCTTATCAACAAAAGGTTTCCACTGATGGCAAAAGTGAAATACCTTCACCGGCAGTTAAAGTTTTTGTGCAAGGAATTTGAAGGCTTTCACTTGTTGTTCGATCTGTATTTCTGATTTTCAATGCATCATGACTTTGTTATGATATTGGAGTTCATGGAGTCTGTCATAGGAAACCCTAACTTAAACAAAACAATGAGTTTCCTGTTTGGGTTACAGGATGCAGGAATTCACGAGGGGGTTAGGTTTCAAGATGTAGAATGAGCTTTAATTATTATTGTCAGTCCGCGAACATGCGTAGTTCTCGAACCCGAGAATTTCTGTTGGAGTTTGTAAACTCCAATTGGTTAACTTGAGTCCGCGAACCTAGTCCGCGAACTTAAGTGGTTATGTCTAAAAACGATGTTTTTGAAATTATCTTAATAAACTAAGGAATGCTATTGCAAACCGTGGCTGTATAGTTCATGAATCGGTTCGAGTGAATCATATCGTTTTTGCTTCAATTATGTTTTGTGTAGTACATGAGATCTCATAGCAATTGAACAACTCTCTAACTAGTTCATTTGAGTCATTTGGACTAGTTATAGTGAAGAAGAATATGGTTGATATGAAAGTTATCATTTGGCTAACTATTTGGTTAACTAGTATTAAGCCAACTATTATACACGTTTGTATACGGTTACACAAACCCAAAATAGTCAAGTACATGTGTGTATGATAAGCTAAGTTTTCGATCTAACGGTTGAGAAATATTAGTTTGAATCTAATCAGGTTTTCATCTAACGGTGAATATTGAATGCTTTGTTACTAAGCTAACATTGATTACAAACCCTGATTTGAAAGACTATATAAGGGAGAACTCTAGCAACTAGGAAACCTAATCCCCACACATTTTGAAGTGAAATACCTTCACCGGCAGTTAAAGTTCGAAAGAGCAAAGTATATCAACCTCCAAAGTCAGCACACACTGATCGAGGTAAGAACATTCCTTATGTTTGCTACTATTGCGAAAATATAGGTCAACTGGAAAGGAGATGTCGTTTCTGTATAATGAATGAGAAACTTCATTATGTTCTTGTTTGGGCATCACAAGAAGTTGTGAAACCAAGATCATATGTTAAGACTAATTCCCTTAACGTTACAGGTTGTACCTGTCCAACCTTTAGGCAAACGAATCAGTCATGTGATAATCCTAGATTTGCTTACAAACGTTATACGAAGTTTTTTTACAATCGTAATGGTTATCTAAAGGATAACTTCGTAAAGACGAAGACAAGATCCGATGCTCCCAATTGGAGAAAAACTAACTTGCAAAAGAATAGTCAATCCAATTCTCTCTCAAGAAATCTAGAAGAGAGTAATGGGAAGAAAGTTCTGGTTATTCCTAAACATACTCAGAAGTGGATACCAAATAAATTCAATGATGTTTTGAGTATGAAAAGGAATGATCTCCTAGAAAATTCCATGACTATGGAAAAGGCAGTATCCATGATGTTGGAACTTAAAAAGTTCTTTAGAAAGATGGATTTGGATGTGAAAGGTTCTAAAAGTGATATCTTTCATGATAATCTAATAGTCACTTATGGTGAGAAAGATATTGTTCACCTCAACACAACCTGAATGTCTTGTAAGTGCATCCTCACCAAGGAATGCCCTGCTATGAATACGGTGAGGAAAGCACGAGAATTGGGGCACACAGATTATGTTCGATAAGTCGATTGGATTCTTCTAAAAAGGTATGTCTATAAACTTGAGCAATATTTGTGATTTTATTTGCTTAGAGTAGTTATAATGATCCATGTACCTTGCTTATCGTTCATTTATATCTAACTTGATCTGTGTTTAAGGTTCTTAAATGTTTAGGTTTGAACATAGTGGTTCGGGATGTTTAGACTTCATGGTACTCATACCAAGTATGCATAACATCTTTTAAAACCAAAATCCAGGAGTTTAAGTTCGCGGACTTGAAAATTCGTGTGCAAACCCGTAAGTTCGCGGACTTGCCTGTAGACGTCGATATTCGGTCAACTTGTTTTGGACGTAACTTCTTCGTACGAACTCGGAATGAACTCATTATTTTTGCACTCTCTTCCACTTTAAATTCTCTTCAAAATGGAGATGATAAACATTGAATTTGGATGAGTTAATATTGGTATTTGTCCTATCTCTTATTTTTGAGTATTTTGCTCCGTTTAATTGCACTTGTTCCACTTATCTTGAACTTGGGCACTTGGATTCTTGGAGTACTACTCTTCTAAGATAATTTGTAGCTTTTACAAGAATGTTGTTGGAAAATATTTTTATACGCCTTTGGTAGCTATTATTGGTATAAATCCGGGCGAAAAACAATTGATTCTACCCTCTAAAGACAAATCATCTTATATGTGCATTCCAAGTTTGTCTTGGTGCCTAGGAAACTTCTTATGAGAATTTATTCTTGTTTTGAGAAGGATTACTAGAGTTTGGAATAACAATTATTGTGATTTCACATAGCTATGTCCAACGTATTCATCTTCAATGCATTTAGATTTATTCATTTAAATTCTAAAGTTGATTTGGAAGATGATTTTTGCAGTATTAATCTTTATGGTTTTATATTGCAATATTGTTATGGGATATGTGTGTTTACGTCCGTGAACTTGATTGTCCTATATTTTGTCAAAAGTAAAGTCGTTTGTGAATTGATATGCAAGTATTGATAACATGATGAATAAACTTTTGACAAACACAAAAGTTAAGCCTATATTGTCAAGTTTTGATGTAAGATAGGTTAAAATCTTTTGTGATTCAAGGATTATGTCTATTGTGTGTCATTGTGCAAATAGTGATGGAAACATAGAATGAATCCTTGCTTATTCCACGGTATAAGGTCGATTCTCCAATCCATAATATTTGTGTAAATACTGTGTTGTTCCATGAAGTGTCTTATGTTGATCACTAAAACAACAAAAGTTGATTGCTTTTGTGATTAGCTTAGTTGTTGTGCCGTAAGGTACTTTATGTTGAACATGATTAAACTAAATTAATCATCTTGTGTGGTTATTTAGTCATCACCCCATAAGTTTTCTTATGTTTGAGCATCTCTTTGACTGGGTTGGTTTTTCATGATTAACTTAGTCATTGCTCCATATATTTTCTTATGTCGAGTGTGACCAATTAAATTGATTACTTTTGTAATTATTTTGGTTGAGTATGACAATTAGATTATTTGCGAGTTTTCTTGTGATTAGTCTAGTTGATCTATTAAGTCTCCATAAGTTTACTTGTGTTGAGCATATTTAGTCATCAAATTAATCTTGGTTCGCTTGGGTTAATATGATTGAATATTTCTTGTTGGATTCCAAATTCATACTTGTATGTAATTTGTTAAGTCTAAAGAAAACTCCTTCTTTTCTCTTGAAATTAAGGTCGCTCTTGTTGTTCCTTTGGGAATGACATATTATGGGGGAAAGTTCTTTTGAACTTGCGCTTATTTGCCAAATATTTGTGGGGAGTGCGGCTGTGGAATAATATAGGGGTTATCTTGTGTCTTTATAAACTCTTTGATGAATGCATTTAGCTCTGGATTTCTGATTGCATCTAAATAAGATGATATACATTTACCTTTGGTCATGAAATGTCTCTTACAGAAATTTCATTAGGATCACATCCTTGTACCTTTGCCAATTTTATTGACAAAAAGGGGGAGAATTAATATGTAGTTCATACTACAAATACATATGGTTTTCGGATCATTATGTAAGGGGTAGTGGTTTCCATGTGAGATGGAGTATTGACTAAGGGGGAGTGAAGTATCAACATAGTATTGTTGTTGAAGTTGTGATGCAATTGGACTTTAACGCTGTGTAATAACACTATGACACTGTATAACAATGATTGAGAACCGATGCTTTTCTCATTGTTATTGCTACGGATTTTCAACAACGATGATAATAAACTTACAACCTTTGGGATCACTAGACTACTTGGAAGTGACGCAGATTTCGAGTATTGTTGAAGATTAGACATGTGGAATATGAGCTATAAAGTTTATTTATATTTTTTTTTATTCCATATGTATTAATAGTTTTTCCACTAAAATTGACAAATGGGGAGATTATTGGAGCATTGCTCAGTCGAACTCGCATGCGTTGCTATCTCAAGCATGTTTGTCAATGTTAGTGATCAAAACTATAAAGTCTTGATTTCTAGTCTATTATAGCTAAGGTCTCGGACTAGGATAGAAAGTGTAGTTGAGCTCAAGAACTCCATGGAAATCATCATACAAGACGAAGGACTACTCAAGGAACCAGTGGATCTTCATCGACTAAAAGGTATGTGGAGACTTGAACTTATCTATCACTCAAAATCTATCTACTCTATCTCCTATCTTGAGACAAAAGTCGTATTACTATATAGACTAAGAATATACACATGTGATATTTCGATCTAAGTATATCTCGGTTATTTGTTTCTCGAAATATGTGTTGGTAAAGCTTTCGCTTTAGCCAAGTTCATCTTTACCTAGTGACGAAAGTCATGTTACATTTCAATCATTTTGAAAATCGCTCTGACGAAAAATAGTTTGTGAATAACAACTATATAACGCCCTCTGGGAATGTTTTAATGATTGAAATGAGAGTTTAGACAATATAACCATTGGGGGATATAAACATTGTTGTGGTAACACATATATGTATAAGTCCTTAGCACTTGAACCAAAGTTTGAGAACTTTGTTGATCAAGTGAAATCGGAACTTGAGCAGCCAACTTAGTCCGCGAACGTGCGCAGTTCTCGAACCCGAGAATTTGTGCTGGAGTTGTAGCTCGGTTTCAGTCCGCGAACTGACGGAAGTTCTCGAACCCGAGAATTTCTGCTGGAGTTTGTGAAATCCAACCGGTTAACTTGAGTCCGCGAACTTAAGTGGTTATGTCTAAAAATGATATTTGTGAACTTATCTTAATAAACTAAGGAATGCTATTGCAAACCTGGCTTTATAGTTCATGAATCGATTCGAGTGAATCACATCGTTTTTGCTTCAATTGTGTCTTGTGTAGTACATAAGATCTCATAGCAATTGAACAACTCTCTAACTAGTTCATGTGAGTCATTTGGACTAGTTATGGTGAAGAAGAATATGGTTGATATGAAAGTTATCATTTGGATAACCATTTGTGTAGGACCAGAATATCGCTACAATACTTCTCTGCGAGATTAACAACATTTCCCAGCGAGCATTACCGCAAGTTCTTTAACTACACTTTGCGAGTGTCACAAAAGCAGTCAAAAGAGCGACGTAATTAATGACGAGTGAAGAAAACTTGAGAAAAGCATGTTTGTCCTGCGATGGTTACAAAACTTGCGAGAATGAACATTGTAACTAATCGCGGTACAATCGCAGAATCAACCCGAAATAAGAGGAAAACTTAGTTGTGATCCACTATGTAACTACCCTATAAATATAGACCCAATGTGTCCAGAAAAGGATGATGTATTTTTGAGAATTGAAAAAGTCTTGAGGAGAGAGAAACTTCAAGAGAATAGTTGTAATCTTGAATTCTTCCATTTCTGTAAACATTTCTGAGAACAAAGTAATAAAAGTGTCGTTTTTAATCTTCAATTGTGAGTTGATTATTGCAAGATCTTAACAAGGGTGTAGTGTGGTAAATCCTGCAACTACATTTTGGCGCCCAAAACAGGGAATGAATTAGGAAAATCATAGAAAAAGGTGAAGAAGAAGATAAGAATTGTTCAAGATTAAGAAAATCATAAAACAGATCAGTGAGATATTTGAAGGGAGGATGATTAGAATCAAAGAGGATCGTAGAAAATTGGAGTGTGGTATGGTAACAAGAACAATAATTGATAGGTTTCATGAAAATATTAAGGGGAAGATACACAAACGGGATTTTGAAGGAAGGAAAATTATGACGGTGGAAAAAATATCACCATTGAAAGATTGGGAAAAGCAGGAGATCACATTTACAGCAGCAGAAATACCAGAAGAAAATCTCAGTCATACATCTCCATTGGTAATCACAGTATCCACTATACCAATGAGAAAGGAGGAATCAATAAAATCTGTAGAAGAATGGGCTATGAATAGAATTTGGTGAATGCAGGAAGTTCTGTAGATATAATATTTTATCATACTTTTAAGAAAATGGGATATAAGGATGAAGAAATGTCTTATTCAAAATATCATGTTCATGGCTTTGGAAAATCTTTAACAAAACCTAAAGGTGAGATAATGGTACGAATTCCACTAGGGGATATTGAAACACAAGTAACGTTATGTGTGGTAGACGTGGAATCACCGTATAACATGATATTGGGAAGACCATGGATACACGCAATCAAGGCTGTAGCATCAACGTTGCATCAATGCATCAAATTTCCTATACCCAGTGGAATTGGAGAAATTAGAGGAGACACAGATTTTGCGAAATTGTGTTACCAAATTGAAATAAGAAATTAAGAAGAACGTCCAAAGCTGCGAAAGGCTCGCAGAAAATTGGCGAGAGAAACAAAAAAGGAAGAAGAATTTAAAGTTTACATGATAAGAGCAAAATAAGGAAAATGAATATCCAGTGAAATCTCGCGAGAAGGAGATGAACTCGCGAGAGTTATGAAAATGCCAACACCAATGGGAGAACCTGAAGACAGTTATATTACAACAGAACCAACAAAGGAGGTAAATATTGGGAGTAAAGAAGAGCCTAAAATGCTGAAAATTGGGACTAGAATGGAGGCAGATGAGGAAGAAAGAATTATAAATCTCTTGAGAGAGTATAAAGATATCTTCGCGTGGAGCATGGATGAGATGTCAGGGATAGATCCATCAATAGCATGTCATAAATTAGAAATCAACAAAAATATAAGACCGTTTAAGCAAAAAATAAGAAAAATCGCAGCAACATACCATTCTCAAATAGAAGAAGAATTGCAGAAGATGCTCGACGCGGGAATTATAAGGTAAGCAAAATATCCAGAGTGGATCGCAAATATGGTAGTGCTCCCAAAGAAGAAAAAGGGGATAAGAATTTGCATAGATTTCACTGATTTAAACAAGGCATGTCCTAAAGATAGTTTTACATTACCAGATATTCCACAGATGGTTGAATCAGCAGCGGGAAATGCCAGAATATCATCGTTGGATGGATATAAAGGATATAGTCAATTCCCTCTCGCTGAAGAAGATCAAGAACATACCGCATTTTTTTCTCCAAGATGATTATATTGTTATACAAAGATTCCATTTGGCTTACGAAATGCTGGTGCAACGTATCAAAGAATGGTGGAGAAGGTGTTTGCAAAATGGATCCACAAAACCTTAGAAGCGTATGTAGATGATATGCTGATTAAAAGCAAAGAAGCTGAGAATCATGTACAAGATTTGAAGGAGATTTTTGATCAGATGCGACAATTTAATATTAAAGTGAATCCCGATAAGTGTACTTTTGGAGTAACTTCAGGGAAATTTTTGGGGTATATTGTATCAAAAGAAGGAATACAAGTTGATCCAGAGAAAGTACAAGCAATTCGCGATATGCCAACTCCTGCGACGATAAAAGATGTGCAAAAATTGAATGTACTCTTAGCCTCCCTAGGAAGATTCATCTCGCGATCTTCATACAAGTGCAAACATTTTTTCGATATACTCAAGAAGGGAACAAAATTCAAGTGGACAGATGAATGTGAAAAGGCTTTTCAAGGAATAAAAGAATATTTGATGAACATAACTATCTTACAGAAAGCTGAACTGGGAGAGGAACTATTGATTTATCTCGCAACAACCACATATGCGCTAAGTGTTGTGTTGCTGCGAGTAGATGCAGGGGTAGAAAAACTAATTTATCACATCAGTAAAACGTTCAATTCTGCAGATAGAAATTATTCAAAGATTGAGAAACTGATTCTAGCATTGGTGCATGCAACTTTTAAGCTTCGCATCTACTTTCAAGCACATAAGGTCAAAGTGTTAACAAAAGTGCCAATTGAGTCAGTAATGAAAAATTCAAAAAGATCAGGCAGAGTTGAGAGATGGAATGCACAAGTAGGACACTTTGATATTCAATATGAAGTTTTATCCTCGCCAAAGTCACAAGTTATCGCAGACTTCTTAGCTGAATTTCCTTTTGGAGATGATGAAGCTGTGGAAGAGATGATGGATGTAGAAGAGGAACATGGAGATCTAAAAGAACTATTAACAGAACCCGACAGATGGGAGATATTGGTGGATGAATCATAAAATGGATAAGTAAATGGGATTGGAGTTGTTTTAATTTCACCAGAGGGAGAGAAAGCAGCTTTTTCGTTTAGATTGGAATTTGCATCCACTAATAATGAGACAGAATATGAGGCCGTGATTCATGCTTTAAAATTTGCGGTAGAAATGAAGTTGGAAAATGCTAGAATCACCAGCGATTCACAATTGGTTATTCGCCAGATAAAAGGAGAATACACAACAAATGAACCATCTTTGAGAAAGTATAAAAGATTACTTGAAGAATTATCTGCGAGAATTCCAAAAATTAATGCATCAAATTTCCTATACCCAGTGGAATTGGAGAAATTAGAGGAGACACAGATTTTGCGAAATTGTGTTACCAAATTGAAGTAAGAAATTGTGAAGAACGTCCAAAGTTGCGAAAGGCTCGCAGAAAATTGGCGAGAGAAACAAAAAAGGAAGAAGAATTTAAAGTTAACATGATAAGAGCAAAATAAGGAAAAGGAATATCTAGTGAAATCTCGCGAGAAGGAGATGAACTCGCGAGAGTTATGAAAACACCAACACTAATGGGAGAACCTGAAGCCGGTTATATTGCAACAGAACCAACAAAGGAGGTAAATATTGGGAGTGAAGAAGAGCCTAAAATGCTGAAAATTGGGACTAGAATGGAGGCAGATGAGAAAGAAAGAATTATAAATCTCTTGCGAGAGTATAAAGATATCTTCGCGTGGAGCATGGATGAGATGCCAGGGATAGATCCATAAATAGCATGTCATAAATTAGAAATCAACAAAAATATAAGACCGTTTAAGCAAAGAATAAGAAAAATCGCAACAACATACCATTCTCAAATAGAAGAATAATTGCAGAAGATGCTCGACGCGGGAATTATAAGGTAAGCAAAATATCCAGAGTGGATCGCAAATATGGTAGTGGTCCCAAAGAATAACAAGGGGATAATAATTTGCATAGATTTCACTGATTTAAACAAGGCATGTCCTAAAGATAGTTTTCCATTACCAGATATTCCACAGATGGTTGAATCAGCAGCGGGAAATGCCAGAATATCATCGTTGGATGGATATAAAGGATATAATCAAATCCTTCTCGCTGAAGAAGATCAAGAACATACCGCATTTTTTTCTCCAAGAGGATTATATTGTTATACAAAGATGCCATTTGGCTTACGAAATGCTGGTGCAACGTATCAAAGAATGGTGGAGAAGGTGTTTGCAAAATGGATCCCCAAAACATTAGAAGTGTATGTAGATGATATGTTGATTAAAAGAAAAGAAGCTGAGAATCATGTACAAGATTTGAAGGAGATTTTTGATCAGATGCGACAATTTAATATTAAAGTGAATCCCGATAAGTGTACTTTTGGAGTAACTTCAGGGAAATTTTTGGGGTATATTGTATCAAAAGAAGGAATACAAGTTGATCCGGAGAAAGTACAAGCAATTCGCGATATGCCAACTCCTGCGACGATAAAAGATGTACAAAAATTGAATGTACTCTTAGCCTCCCTAGGAAGATTCATCTCGCGATCTTCATACAAGTGCAAACATTTTTTCGATATACTCAAGAAGGGAACAAAATTCAAGTGGAAAGATGAATGTGAAAAGGCTTTTCAAGGAATAAAAGAATATTTGATGAACATAACTATCTTACAGAAAGCTGAACCGGGAGAGGAACTATTGATTTATCTCGCAACAACAACATATGCGCTAAGTGTTGTGTTGCTGCGAGTAGATGCAGGGGTAGAAAAACCAATTTATCACATCAGCAAAACGTTCAATTCTGCAGAGAGAAATTATTCAAAGATTGAGAAACTGATTCTAGCATTGGTGCATGCACCTTTTAAGCTTCACATCTACTTTCAAGCACATAAGGTCAAAGTGTTAACAAAAGTGTCAATTGAGCCAGTAATGAAAAATTCAAAAAGATCAGGCAGAGTTGAGAGATGGAATGCACAAGTAGGACACTTTGATATTCAATATGAAGTTTTATCCTCGCCAAAGTCACAAGTTATCGCAGACTTCTTAGCTGAATTTCCTTTAGAAGATGATGAAGATGTGGAAGAGATGATGGATGTAGAAGAGGACATGGATATCTAAAAGAACTATTAACAGAACCCGACAGATGGGAGATATTGGTGGATGGATCATAAAATGGAGAAGGAAATGGGATTGGAGTTGTTTTTATTTCACCATAGGGAGAGAAAGCATCTTTTTCGTTTAGATTGGAATTTGCATCCACTAATAATGAGACAGAATATGAGGCAGTGATTCATGCTTTAAAATTTGCGGTAGAAATGAAGTTGGAAAATGCTAGAATCACCAGCGATTCACAATTGGTTATTCACCAGATAAAAGGAGAATGCACAACAAACGAACCATCTTTGAGAAAGTATAAAAGATTAGTTGAAGAATTATCTGCGAGAATTCCAAAAATCAATGCATCAAATTTCCTATACCCAGTGGAATTGGAGAAATTAGAGGAGACACAGATTTTGCGAAATTGTGTTACCAAATTGAAGTAAGAAATTGTGAAGAACGTCCAAAGTCAAGAAAGGCTCGCAGAAAATTGGCGAGAGAAACAAAAAAGGAAGAAGAATTTAAAGTTTACATGATAAGAGAAAAATAAGGAAAAGGAATATCCAGTGAAATCTCGCGAGAAGGAGATGAACTCGCAAGAGTTATGAAAACACCAACACCAATGGGAGAACCTGAAGCCGGTTATATTGCAACAGAACCAACAAAGGAGGTAATTATTGGGAGTGAAGAAGAGCCTAAAATGCTGAAAATTGGGACTAGAATGGAGGCAGATGAGGAAGAAAGAATTATAAATCTCTTGCGAGAGTATAAAGATATCTTCGCGTGGAGCATGGATGAGATGTCAGGGATAGATCCATCAATAGCATGTCATAAATTAGAAATCAACAAAAATATAAGACCATTTAAGCAAAGAATAAGAAAAATCGCAGCAACATACCATTCTCAAATAGAAGAAGAATTGCAGAAGATGTTCGACGCGGGAATTATAAGGTAAGCAAAATATCCAGAGTGGATCGCAAATATGGTAGTGGTCCCAAAGAAGAACAAGGGGATAAGAATTTGCATAGATTTCACTGATTTAAACAAGGCATGTCCTAAAGATAGTTTTCTATTACCAGATATTCCACAGATGGTTGAATCAGCAGCGGGAAATGCCAGAATATCATCGTTGGATGGATATAAAGGATATAATCAAATCCCTCTCACTGAAGAAAATCAAGAACATACCGCATTTTTTGCTCCAAGAGGATTATATTGTTATACAAAGATGCCATTTGGCTTACGAAATACTGGTGCAACGTATCAAAGAATGGTGGAGAAGGTGTTTGCAAAATGGATCCACAAAACATTAGAAGTGTATGTAGATGATATGCTGATTAAAAGCAAAGAAGCTGAGAATCATGTACAAGATTTGGAGGAGATTTTTGATCAGATGCGACAATTTAATATTAAAGTGAATCCCGATAAGTGTACTTTTGGAGTAACTTCAGGGAAATTTTTGGGGTATATTGTATCAAAAGAAGGAATACAAGTTGATCCGGAGAAAGTACAAGCAATTCGCGATATGCCAACTCCTGCGACGATAAAAGATGTGCAAAAATTGAATGTACTCTTAGCCTCCCTAGGAAGATTCATCTCGCGATCTTCATACAAGTGCAAACATTTTTTCGATATACTCAAGAAGGGAACAAAATTCAAGTGGACAGATGAATGTGAAAAGGCTTTTCAAGGAATAAAAGAATATTTGATGAACATAACTATCTTACAGAAAGCTGAACCGGGAGAGGAACTATTGATTTATCTCGCAACAACCACATATGCGCTAAGTGTTGTGTGATCGGTTTTCAGGCGACACAAATATAATTCACACTTTCTTACTACTCAAAATATAAATATAGCAAGGGCAAGAATAAAACACCGGGTATTTTTCTGATTTTTATATACTAGAATAAAATAAAAGCAAGTAAAGAAATAAGCAAACAAATCAAATAGAAAAGATATTGGTTAAGGATTCATCTTCATTCACTAACATGCTTTCAAAACAATAATTAGAATTGATATTTAATCTCAACTTTTATCAAAAGCCCTAGAATATCTTGATCGCAAGAATATCCCGCTAATCTCCTTTTGTCATCAACAAACACATTAAAAGATGCGAATATGAGTTCTATCTTAAAGAACAACCTAACGTGTAAAAGCACTAATCAAGTTTAATTCCCTAGATGCATTAAGTTCTATGAAATCAGGCCAATCAAAGCAATTCAACGTGGAAAGCGCACTAATTCAATTTAACAAAGGTTACAATTCACTTGTGATCATAAGAATATATCACTACAAACTATAATCATATTTATGCTACTTGTATTCAAGGAATATCACTTTTACGTATAATAAACCCTAAACTAGCAATAGATGTGATTAGAAGTTCTACCAATTTGCAACTTGACAAAACAATCAATCAATCATAAAACAATATTTTCAGAGAATTGCAAACGATAGATATGAGACAAAACTAATATATTGAATCAAAGAATCATGCTTTGTGAAATCCAACTATTCCATAACCAATAATAAAATTTAAGTACTCATGTTAATGGAGTTCATAAAAAGAAGAAAGAGAAACCCTATCATGTTCTACAAACCCTAGCAACAAAAGTAGAAGAAGAGATAATATCCTTGTCCAATTAGGATACTTAACCTCCTCAAAATCCACCAAAAACCCTAATTTTCACGTCCATAGCAAGCCCAAAACGCATCTCTTCTTTCTCTTTTCGCGCAGCCCAATAAGGCCCAACAGAAAACCTAATCCAAATTGGTTTCACCATTTTGCTCATAACTTCTTCATACGAACTCGGAATGACCTCATTCTTTTTGCGTTCTTTTCGCGTTTGAATTCTCTTCGAGATGGTGATAATAATACCTTGAGTGAAATGAGTTAAAATTGGTCTTTGGCCCTTCTTCATCAATAACACTTTACTTGTTTGCTCGTTTTAGCATTTTGTAGCTCCTAATGGCTAATTTCTCCTTCTTTTGCTCCAAACGACTCCAAAGCACCTAATACACTCAAAAGTAAGCATAAGATACATAATTCATACTAAAACTCGCAAAGAAAGCATAAATACTATATATAAAATTAGGTGTTTATCACACCTATCATTGTGTTGCTGCGAGTAGATGCAGGGGTAGAAAAACCAATTTATCACATCAGCAAAACGTTCAATTCTGCAAAGAGAAATTATTCAAAGATTGAGAAACTAATTCTAGCATTGGTGCATGCAACTTTTAAGCTTCGCATCTACTTTCAAGCACATAAGGTCAAAGTGTTAACAACAGTGCCAATTGAGTCAGTAATGAAAAATTCAAAAAGATCAGGCAGAGTTGAGAGATGGAATGCACAAGTAGGACACTTTGATATTCAATATGAAGTTTTATCCTCGCCAAAGTCACAAGTTATTGCAAACTTCTTAGCTGAATTTCCTTTAGAAGATGATGAAGCTGTGGAAGAGATGATGGATGTAGAAGAGGAACATGGAGATCTAAAAGAACTATTAACAGAACCCGACAGATGGGAGATATTGGTGGATGGATCATCAAATGGAGAAGGAAATGGGATTGGAGTTGTTTTTATTTCACCAGAGGGAGAGAAAACAACTTTTTCGTTTAGATTGGAATTTGCATCCACTAATAATGAGACAGAATATGAGGCCGTGATTCATGCTTTAAAATTTGCGGTAGAAATGAAGTTGGAAAATGCTAGAATCACCAGCGATTCACAATTGGTTATTCGCCAGATAAAAGGAGAATACACAACAAACGAACCATCTTTGAGAAAGTATAAAAGATTAGTTGAAGAATTATCTGCGAGAATTCCAAAAATAAAGTGGAGACACATATCAAGGAAAGATAATAGGCTCGCAGATGCTTTTGCTTTCATATCCAGTATGATGACAAATCCAGCTGCGAGGTGTATAAAAATTCAAACACTTTTATTACCAGCGATAAAAAAGGAAGAAGAAGAAGAAGAAGATGTGATGATGGTATAAGTTGGCGAAGAGGAATCAAAGAACAACATTACAGATTGGAGAGCAGATCTTCATGCATACTTGGCAAGAGGAGAAATCCCAAGAAATCGATTGGAAGCACATAAACTAAAAAGTAGGGCAACCAATTATGAGCTAAGAGAAGGAGTATTATATCGCAGATCTTTTAGTGGACCATCGCTAAGATGTTTGACGAGGGAGGAAGGAAAAAAATTGTTGAAGATGTTGCATAGTGGTGACGCTGGTAATCATAGTGGAGGAAGATCTTTGGATATAGAACAAAAATGCAAGGCTATTACTGGCCATATATGCATGAAGATGCAAAACAACTCTCTAGGCATTGCGAAGATTGCCAGCGATATGGAAATAAGATACATGCACCAGGAGCACCGTTATCATCTTCAATAAGTGTATGGCCTTTTGGGAAATGGGGGTTAGATATTGTGGGACCATTTGTGCCTGGTTCTGGACAAAGAAGATATCTAATTGTCGCAACAGATTATTTCACAAAATGGGTAGAAGTAAAGGCAGTACAACATATCCGCGATAAAGATATTTTTACATTCATATTTGAGAATATAATTTGCAGATTTGGGATTCCAGCACAGTTGGTATCTGATAATGGGAAACAATTTGAAGGGAAAAATATAGAATTGCTGCTCAATGCATTTAAGATAAAGTGTGGAAAATCTACTCCTCTATATCCACAAGCAAATGGTCAAGCTGAAGCAACTAATAAGACAATCGCAAACATCTTAAAAAAGAAACTAGAGGGATACCGCAGAGCATGGTGCGAACAGGTGCATAATGCAATATGGGCCTACAATACAACTAGACGAGAAGCTACTGGAATGTCACCTTTCTGTTTGACGTATGGAGTTGAAGCTGTATTACCAACAGAAGTAGCTATTCCTACAACAAAAAGAGAGGCTTAGGAAAGAAATCTAAGTGCTGGAATGATTTTAAATAAATTGGATGAATTAGAAGAAAAAAGAGAAAATACTTTGCAACATATGGAAAATTACCAGCGAAGATTAGCTCGCGAGTACAACAAACGTGTTAAGAAACGTGAATTTCAACCTGGCGATTTAGTGCTGCGAGAAACACCAAGTTATTAGCGAGAGAATGGTGGAAAGTTGGCGAGAAAATGGGATGGACCATACATCATTAAAGAGATATTTGGAACTGGGGCATACAAACTAATGGACCCTGAAGGGAGAGATGTTGGTCAAAGACTTGATAGACCATGTAATAGACTATTTCTGAAAATATATTATCAATGACAACTTCTGCAAGATAAGAGATGCAGGTACGTTAAAAAAAAAAAAACTTGATTCCAATCGCGAGATTCTTCTAATAACAAAGCAAAGCAAGAACTGCGAGCATAATCGCAAGAATGGCGGATAAAATTTCGCAGAGATTAATAGAATGGGACGAACCTTTATGGCGTGCACCCTAGTTCGCGAATAAAATTTCGCAAGAGGCAAATGTAAGACCTAATAGTGCGTCATATAAGGGGGTATCTCTTGACATGACTCAGTGATAAGGTTATACTGCTGCTGGAACCTGAGTTATGCAGATGTTGGGGTTAAAGAAAACCTATCCAGGAAAGGGATCTTGGATTTCCAATTATATAAGGTTATACCCTGGTTGGACGATTAATGAACTATTCTAAGGAGTGCAAAGTATGACCAAGGCGCCGAGGTACACATTTGAGTCAAGGGTTCCCAGGGCATACGAAACTACCCTGGTCATCCTTGGCAAGTCTTGGCTATGATGCACTCAGCCCGAAGAAAACCCCACTTAGGGTGCAGTCTTGTAACTATAAGCCATATATGCATAAAGGACAAGAGGCTGCGAAAACAACTGGTTGTTGGCAAATCTAGATGGGAGGAGCTAGTCTTGTATGGCCGATATGCCCTCCTTGAAGGGGCAACCAGGGGGAAGATAAGGGTGGCACCCTCCATTAGGGAGCTCATAAGTGTCTAAAGACGGCAATGTCATGGGGCTTTATGATCGCAAGAACATTTAGGCATGTAATATTGTCGCGTGACGAAAATTATACAAAGGCAACAAGCCAAAAGAGAAAAGTTAAGATGAGATCAATGGGTTTCTACATGAAAGTGTAAAAACGTCATGTGATTTCATCGCAAGACGGCAATGTCATAAGGTTTAATTCTTGCAAGAGAGTTTATACTTATCATATTGTCGCAAAGATGTTGAAAAAATATTGATAAGACAAAATCAATGGGTCAATACATGCAAATGTAAAGACGTCCTGCGATTTTGTCGCAGAAAGAAAAACTTTTTTGGCAAAATAAGACCTTTAACTAGGAAGGCAAAATAAGACCAACAGAATATTCTTAAAAAATTAACTATTCTATTTTAAGATGCAGGAAAGGTTTGTTCATCACAGGAGAATATATAAGAAGGCGGATTCATAACATCATAAACTCTTTCAGAATTTTTTGGAATATTGCAGCTGTACTCATTACATCGCAGATATATTCATACTTTCACGAAGAATATAGCCACACAGTTCACAGAAAGGAGACACAAGAAATAATTCACCATTTCAAGAAAGATAATGAAGGGCAAGTAGGGGAATGGAGAAATAAGATTTCATTATCTTCCTTGAGGATATTCAAAGTAAACAAAATCAAAAGTTGAATTCTAAAATTTTCGAAAGTTACATTATTCGCAAGAAAGAATAAGAAAAAGGAAACAAAAATGAAATTCAAGTTTTGACGATTGTCTCGCCAGATCCACTATTCTTGCTCGCCAGATTTGTTATTCTTGCCAGCTTCATCAGTATTCTTCTCATCGCTTGTAGTTACTTCTTTAGGAGGATTTCTTTATTCTTCATTATCTTCTTGAGTGGTATTTTCTTCATCAGTAGTGAATTCTAATTCCTTATCCATGGGAAGAGTAATTTCATCATCATCAACTTCTAAAGGAGGAACAGATACAAGAGGGAGAGAATAGGAGAGCAGAATATCATTCACAAGGACTTCAGCACTGAGGTGAACCTTGCGAAGGAAACCTCTGTCACGATTCCTAATCTCTATATTTTTGAAGTACTCGAGATAATCAAGCCTTCTTTATGCTTTGTCGCAAGCTTCAATATAATTGGAAGTAAGAGTCTTGTTTTCTTTGCGAATTTTATCCAATTTATCAGTAAGATTAGCGATGGTAAAATAAAGACTTCTTTCAGATTCTGCGAGTAACAAAAGTGATAAAATATCATTTAGTCAAAGATTTTGCAAGAAGTATAACACAAAATTTGACAAAGAGGTCAACAAGAGAGGCAATCAATTGACTACCTTCTTTCTGTGAGGTTAAGTTTTGAATTAATGTAAAGAAACAGTTTTCCCATTGATTCATAGCGTCATCAAATTTATCGCCAACCACACCCTTCAGACGAGACTTCATGTTTTCTTCCCTGGTGCGTAGATACGAGTTTTCCTTTGCTAGTAAAGAGTGAGACTTCTTCAATTGAGAATATTTATCTTGAAGCTCGCTGGCCTTCAAACTAAGAGTTAACCTACCCTTGATAAGTTTATCCTTCTCAGAAGCAGATGATTCAGTTACTTCCTTGAGTTCATCTTTAAGAGAACGAAGAGATTGCTCTTGATTATCACATATTCTTTGAAGATTACTCAATTGCTTCGAAGAAACCACCATCAAGCTTGAAATTTTATATTTCTCTTGGGATAAAGTTTTATTTTCATCTGATAAAGATTCTACCGCTAAATTAGACTTGGTTAACTAATATGAGAGGCGAGTAATCTCGTTACTTAATAAATTTTGACTTTGCGATAGTTGGTTATTCTCATTAGTAAGATTATCTATTTGATCGATCGAATATGTGTAGAGATTATCTAATCTATTATACTGGTCCATCCAAGAATCTCTCTCAACACGAGCTTCGTCAGCAATAGATTCAAATTTAAGTCTTTCCATGAAACGAGTGCGACTTGAAACTAATATATGAACCAAGAATTTAAGAAGAAGACTTGAGTACAGAGGATATGAAATCGCAAAACAGACAAACAAAAGGGTAAAGGCAAGAAAATTATACCTTTCAACTCGTCATTTTTTCTGCGAAGGTTCTCGCAGTTAAGAGAAGAGTTGCGAAGCATATGGTTCAGAGTATCACATTCAGAAATTTTGACTTGAAGGCTTTTTCTCAGAGTTTCAACTTCATTCTCTAAAGATGCTTGTGAAGAAGTATTATCAGAGCCAAAATATTTAAGTAAGGTCTCGCAAGCTTCATATTGGAGAGAGTCGGTAGAAGATTTTCTAGCATCATCTAAAATATTAGATAAAATTTTAAAAGCTACATCAACTCCAGCTAAGATTCCATTTGATGGAGGAAGAGATGCAGAGGGTGAAGTAGTAGCGAGGACAAGTTGGCAATTTGAGTCATTTGCGATGGTTGTATTATCATAAGGAGGGGTGTTGGGAAAAACAACAGTTGAAGGCAATAAAGGGCTAGAAGGAATTTCAGTCACAACAATTTCAGGAAATTGATTTGTAAACGGATCCAGTTGCGAGGGCGTAGGAGCAACTCTTGCAGATGTTAATGTGTGGATGGAGAAATCAGCCTCAAGAGCTTTAAATTGACGAGATCTTTTGGGAGGATTAGCGATATTCTCGACATTCTGCAAATAATAACTTAGATAAGAAACAGAGGCAACAATATTTTTATTAAGAAATAAGATATGTTTCTTACCACCTTATCATTCGCAGAACTTCTCTTTTTCTTCTCAGTTGGCCTTTTGCGAACATTAGGGTTTTGACCTGAGGATTGGGTATTAGAGATAGTTCCACTGAAGAGAAGACATAATACATGAGTTATGAAGGATCAAATAGAGAAGATCGAAGAATATGAGTAAAAATAGAATCAAATAAAGATTGTAATCAAAAAACATACCTTGATGATTCCATTAGAACAGTAGCAGGAGAGTATGAAGAAGAAAAAAAGTTGCAGATGGAAGATAAAATAAACAGATGAAGAAGATAAAGAAGTAGAAGAAGAAAATTAGTTTTGAAGTTTAACTCTACCTTTTATAGGCAAAAGGGAATAACCTGTTGAGTAAAGACGTGTCAGTAAAAAGATGAATTTACAACACGTGTAAGCGGTTAAAGCTAAATTAACGGAGCAATGTCGAGAACAAAATATGGAAAGAAGAGAGGCTGCGAGCACTTTGAAGAATTGAAGATTCTCATATCCTCTCCACTTTGCGAAGAAAACATGAGAAGAGGCAATATGTAGGACCAGAATATCGCTACAATACTTCTCTGCGAGATTAACAACATTTCCCAGCGAGCATTACTGCAAGTTCTTTAACTACACTTTGCGAGTGTCACAAAAGAAGTCAAAAGAGCGACGTAATTAATGACGAGTGAAGAAAACTTGAGAAAAGCATGTTTGTCCTGCGATGGTTACAAAACTTGCGAGAATGAACATTGTCACTAATCGCGGTACAATCGCAGAATCAACCCGAAATAAAAGGAAAACTTAGCTGTCATCCACTATGTAAATACCCTATAAATATAGACCCAATGTGTCCAGAAAAGGATGATGTATTTTTGAGAGTTGAAAAAGTCTTGAGGAGAGAGAAACTTCAAGAGAATAGTTGTAATCTTGAATTCTTCCATTTCTGTAAACATTTCTGAGAACAAAGTAATCAAAGTGTCGTTTTTAATCTTCAATTATGAGTTGATTATAACAAGATCTTAACAAGGGTGTAGTGTGGGAAATCCTGCAACTACAATTTGGTTGACTAGTATTAAACCAACTATTGTAGACGTTTGGGTACGGTTACACAAAAGTACATGTGTGTATGACAAGCTAAGTTTTCGATCTAACGGTTGAGAAATATTAGATTGAATCTAATCAGGTTTTCATCTAACGGTGAATATTGAATGCTTTGTTACTAAGCTAACATTGATTGCAAACCCTGATTTGAAAGACTATATAAGGGAGAACTCTACCAACTGGGAAACCTAATCCCCACACATTCTGTGTGATACTAGTTTGCTAATCTTGAGTCGATTCTCCTTTAACCTTTGGTTTTCTTCTTCTAAAACCAGGTGAACGACTTAAATACTTTATTGGGATTGTGAAGCCAGACCGATACTACTTTTCTTGTAGTTGTGTGATCTGATCTCGATGTTTCTATCGTACGAGTACAATTATAATAATTGGCTTGAGATTTCTATCTCTGATAGGCAAGATATAAAAGTAGTCAGAAACATCTTCATCTCATCGTTTGTGATTCCTCAATAATCTTCTTCGCTGCGTCGATTAAGTTTATTATGAGGCAATCGATAAAACTGAGATTTTCTTCGGGAATATAAGTCTGGTTTTATTTATTGGTTCATGTTCACCTTGATTTATCAAAAGACGGAACAAAACTCATAGGTTTATTCGTGGGAGACGAATTTATCTATCTTGTAGAATTTTCTGTGTGAGACAGATTTGTTTATTAAAGTCTTCGACTTTGGGTCGTAGCAACTCTTGGTTGTGGGTGAGATCAGCTAAGGGAATCAAGTGCGTAGTATCCTGCTGGGATCAGAGGAGTATGATCATAACTATACCTTGGATCAGTGTGAGATTGATTGGGGTACAACTACAGTCCAGACCGAAGTTAATTTGGAGTAGGCTAGTGTATGTAGCGGCTTAATACAGTATATGTTTAATCTGGACTAGGTCCCGGGTTTTTTTTGCATTTGCGGTTTCCTCGTTAACAAAATTCTGGTGTCTGTGTTATTTCTTTTCCGTATTATATTTTTATATAATTGAAATAATATAGTTTGTGCGTTGTTCAATCAATTAGAATATCCGACCTTATTGGTTGTTGATTTAAATTGATTGACACTTGGATATTGGTCTTTGGTACCATCCAAGTTAGCTCTCTTTGATTATGACTCGCGAATTGTACTTGCTTGAGTAAATCAAATTGAGATATTGAGATAATAACTCCTTAAGATATTTTCTATTCATTGAGTCTTGTTGATTCTCTAGAAAATAACTCGGAGTTGTTCATACAGATTGCTAATCAAATTGAGAGATTGAGATAATAACTCTTTTTCACACACACCATTTTTGATAACCAATATCAAAACCGAAACTACAAAGTAATTTTGTTTTGATATGTTGCCAAGGAAACAATTGCCCGAAGAAATTTTCCCTAATAGTTTAGCAAACCAAAAATCGACTAAGCACCTTAGTTCCTTTGCTAAACCTATTGTACAAATACAATCGCTTGTTCGATAAGACCAAATTAAAGATAACTCTATCTTTCTCATTAGGATCTAATTATGCATATAACTTAGACCTTTAACTCTTAAAAAAGATAAGTACTAGGTTAGTTAACTAGCATTTCTTGTTAAGGCTTTCGATTATACTTGAATAGCCGAAACCTCCACTTTGATAAGTCTAACTAAGATCAGAATTAACTTAGTTTCTCTTATCCGGAATCGAATTGGACTAAACAATTGATCCCGAAAACCTTTTCTTTCGTTAAGCCATAAAAAATTCATACAAACGAAATAAATTAACTTGCATAATTATTTACCTCAACCGGAAGCAATTGAAACAACATAGATATTAAAGCACCGCAATTGCACCAAAATTTTGTAAGCCTAAACGATTGATACCAAACAATAAAGCAAGATAGCAATAGTTTTTCTTAACCGGAACCAATTGAATCACACACACATCCATACAAAAATAATGGAATAAAACATCAATTGTACCGAAATTTTGTTAAACAAAAGCAATAAATATATGCAATAAACTCGGGATTTTCTTAAACAGGAAAACAATTAACTAACAAGATTGTTACCTCAAATTTCGCATCCTCTTCTCCAATATGTTTGCATCATCTTCTAGGGAGAATTGATATCGAAATATCATTATGTTGTCATCCTTATGCAAAAAAAAAAGAATAACAACAACCAAACTTTACCAGAGAAAGGTTGAAAACCGTTTTTTAACTATTGCAAGCAAAAGTTGAAAACCCCGAAACACATATGCTTTTATGCTAAACCAAACGATTCAACATATTGTGACTTTTTCACATATTGTTTCAATCAGAACCCCTCATGATCCTTTGATAAAGCCTACCAACATGGGCTAGAACTCAATCCTGCTAAACCAAAAAGTCACCCAAACTATAAGGGTTCACACCATTAAGAGATCGAATATCAAGGTAGTAAAACCGAAATCAAACATCCCATAAACATACATAGCAATAAAATAAAGCATTCAAGCATAGGCTGTGTAAATCAAAAACTATTACAAGAAAAATTATAAATCAAATAATTTTATTCATAATAAGACCTTACACAATTATTGATAGAAATCAAACATTGATGTCTATTTTCCTAGATTAAGTATTACAGCATAAAACTTAATCTCTAGTGGTGCTCTTGTTGTTCACTGAGGTTTCTTCAGTGTTCAAACTTTTAAAGCATGTCTCAAGAGACTTGTCTGCAACCACTTCTTGTTTCTCAAGTTTTTTAACTTTAATCTTCATATCAGCAATATCAACTTTTGTTTCCTCAATCTTATCTTTGAGCCAATCCTAATTTCGAACCGTTATTATAAGATTGGTTCTTAGTTCTTCAAAACCTTGGATATAGTCAATCAGAATCCACTTGGTTTTGGTTGGATCTTGTAGGTTGTAAGCCAACAGACATGACTCGTCTTGTGGTAGGATCGGAAAGATACCTACTTCTATGTATAAACTGCAAGTGCACAGTGTCGACAAGCAACACAGGGCAAGCACAGGTCGAACCAAAGAGACTTGGAGAGTGTAGAAGTTGATTCTAAATCCTGATTCAGAGAGTAACCAAAAGGGGTTTGATTTTGTCGATACGACGATATGATTTTCAAGTGACTGAAATAATAAAAGTAAAAGATGCAAATAACAAGATATGTAAACAATGATAATATGGATACTAGGGTATTCAAATCCACCAATAACCTATGATATGCATTCAACTTGTAATATTATTCTTGTCCTTATAGTAGATTCAAGTCTACCGTATAACTAAGGTGTTTCTCCAATGGATAATTTAATCACAACTAAAGTATTTCTCCAAAGCATTAATTGTCTAATTAAGCACAACTAATCTAAAGATCAATATTTGGTTAAGCATGAGTTGTAGCATAATCAACATAGAGATATTCTAACTACAATGGATACATGGCATACATTGTGAGAGCAAGATGTTGAAAAACTTGGATTAAATTATATCTTTAAACAATTCTAAACTTTCAAGAACAAGATACAAGATATGAATACATACCAATGAGATTAGGGCTTCATCTAAACCCTAGTAAATGAAATTAGAACATGAAGAACATTACAACAAAATTGAAATTTGATAAACTAACATGAACAAGCTATTCTTGGATGAGTTTTCAACACAACAACCCTCTCTATTTATACACAAAAAGTCTCTCACACTTGGGATCCGAATTTCACTGTAGCAACCACTCAACAATTAAACAAAACATGTTTTCTTAATTGATGGATAGAATGGAATACAATGGGGGTGAGGTGGATGTTTTGGAAAGAATCCAATGGGGATGAGGTGGATGTTTTGGAAATAATCCAATGGGGGTGAGGTGGAAATGGATTTGGGTATTGGGTTTTGGATCATGGGTTGTTTAATCCCATGAATTTGTAAACAGGTTGCCACTGATGCGCGAGCGGGTTGCAACGCTTCCAACTTTCTTCTCTTTTGTCTTCTAAATTCTTCCAAGCTTTATTTAGTACTTAAAAACACAAAATTAATTAATACAAATATTTATTCTTGAAGATGGTAAGAATGCAGAATTTGGGATAATATATGACTTTGAAGCGCGAAAGATGAGTTAAGTGCTAATGAAAAGGTGTATGAATATGCAATATTTGGCACTCATCATCTTGTGATTCGACTGAACTATCAGAGTCATAATAAGACATGATTCTTGATATGATTTTCTTCTTCCTTTTTATATTGATTCCTTAACAATCTTTAACCTCTTGAGCCTCCTCCTTATTATCCTTTGTGATACTGCGAGTTATTGGAGGCACGATCGGTTATATATAAATAACTATTAATCAGGGTTTCAATAATACAAGCAAGAGATAGTTTCCCTTTAAGAAGAGGCAACTCTCGGACCAAAAATATCAGGAAATTCCGAAAATATTACAGAAAAAATATTTTGTTTCTTTTGTCCGAACTTCTCAAGCTGGGAGGTTTATTAAAATTCGAAAATTCTAAATAAAACCTATTTTTGGAAGATCATCATAAACATGAACATCTTTCAGACAAACATGGATTCGCAGTAATCCAAAAATGTCACGAAAATTTCTGATAAGCAACTACACATAAAACAAATATGTTCTCGCTTTACTGTGCTTTTCTCATCCATTAAAAAAAGCACGAAAGGGGATGAGAGTGCACAATTTTAATACAACTAAGTTGTATCAAAGTAAGCTTTTCTCCTTGGGAATTTCTGCCCAAAATATTTTCTCCTAGAATAATGATCTTTTCTAACTCTAGAGATATGATCATGTGGAGAAGATGTACTGATGTGACAATCTTCAGGGATAGTTAAATCTCTCTTAATTCTATCAATGATATTTTCATAAGATTTTCTCATTCTAAGGATTTCCTTTTGATGCACATCAGCAAGATTGTCTGAAATAATTATCGGGAATTCCTGATTATTTCTTTTGGTAGAGATTCTTTCTTTCCCTTTCTTCTAGAGTCGTTCTTCATCAAAACATGAATTGTTTCGATATGGATGAGGATGAAACTTTTTCCATAAGAGATTATCAACTATTTTCTCTGATCCTTTTGAGTTGATCTTATCGCGTAGTGGCATAACATGTCTTCCTACTGAGGAATGATCTTTCAGTTTTTTAAGACAAGAAACTTCTTTCAATATTTTTACCACCGTGTGTTGAAGAATTATAAGTTTCCTGTCAAATGACTGAAAGTTGTATTCCTTAAAATCACTTACACGGAATCGGTTCAAAGTTTCCTTTGCACAAAATTTCGTTTGATCATCAGTAGATATAAAATCTGGGTTTTCATCCTCTTCTGACTTGATGTAGTTAGGCAGAACACCATCATCTTGATCTGTTTCAGATGTGACTAAACTGGTTTTACCACAATCTGTAAAAGTCGAGCAAGGAATTTTAGTTTCCTCAATATCAGAAGAAATCATAACATCATCATTCGTCAGAGTCATAAGATGTGCTTCATTTTCTTGAGTAAGAGTTCTACCAAGAGCTTCTAATTTGACAGTGAGATCCATATTCTCTATGGCTATAATATTCAGTTGAATGTCTTTATCTCCGATCTCATGTTTAATAAGGTTTGTCTCTGTTCTTAAATTCAGCACTTTAGAAGACAAAGATTTTATAGGCTTTAGGAGTTTTACTAACTCTTTATCAGCATCTTCTTTTCCATCAGATATGGACACATATGTTTTTGCAACTCCTGGATCATGAGTCAACGAAGTAGTAACATATTTAAATTTTGAGTAGTCATACTCTTGCATAACGTTAACTGAATCATACATAGATTCAATTTCTTATAGGTTGGATCGCACCAAACACAGATTGTTAGATTTTTTTGTGTTTTCCTGCTCTAATACCAATTGAAAATAGGAGGGTACCAAATATACCTCAATCTAAAACTTTTCCACCTATAAGTCCTTTCTCCAAAACTGATTATCTATATACTGAGTCGAGATAATACACCAAATTTTTTCATACTTCGTGTGATCATCTATGGATATGAGATCAAGACAATACGAAAATGAAGTATGTTTACTTGATAAATGGTTCGGACTTAACCAAACACAATAGGATTACTATCAAGTAAATATGAATTAACATTTGTGTAATTTACTTTAAATTATAATAATAACAATTATAATTGCGGAAAATAAAAGTAAATGACACAGCAAGATTTTGTTAACGAGGAAAACTTCAAATGCAGAAAAACCCCGGGACCTTGTCCAGAATTGAATACTCTCATGATTAAGCCACTATACAAAATCAAACCAACTTCGTATAGTTGAGACCAAACAACTAAACCTATAGTTCACCTAGTTCCGTCTGTATTCCCATGCCTCCGACTTGTAATAAGTCATGTACTTGGAACAATTCCTTTGGTTTGTATTCCAAATAGTAAAGGAACAACAAATCTGTTTGGTATCAACTCTTTTCAACCAAGTGATGTGAGTTCGACAAAAGGCTCTTTTGTTTATCTCAAATAAACTTCTTTGTCGGGTTCTTAGATCTATCTTATCAACAACTACCACAGTAATTGTTAATATTTTGCAATCAATACTTTTAATCACAAAGAACTGTATTGATTCCGATCTACACAACTAATCAATCCAATCTACCACAAGGATAAACCGATTATAGTTGGATCCTCTTTTACTAAAACAAGTATTGTGCACACCAAAGATTATGAACCCAAATCAAAAATCTTCAAAGTCTTCTTTATCTTCAAATCTTCTTTAATCTTCAATCAGCACCTACACACAATCAACTTGAATCTCTTGTGATCAATCATGCATAGAATAGAGTCTGTTAACAATGGATTATCACAAGACGTCTTTAGATATACAAACAGTCTAAAGATCCCCATCGAAACTTCGATCTAGTTTGAGTGAATCTTATATCAGAAGAGAAGATTCTCAAGCATAAACAAACTAGGTGCAATCAAATTCCAACCACCGTTAGTCAATCAAATCAATCGAAAACAAAATATAAATCGCAATTATCCAGTTTCCCACCAACGGTACTAATAGAGCTTCTCAATCCCAAAGAAGTCTTTAAACTGAGCGGCCGTAAGAGATTTCTCCTAATTAGGTTACTTTCCTTTTCGAATAGGTGGATCCACCAGTAACACCACAACTGAGGTAGTTTTGTTGGCTTCGAGGATTAGTTTGCTCAAAATGAAAACTTTGATATTTATAGACAAGGAAGTTTGGACACCAAGGAATTTCCAAAACCGAAAATATTCTTAAGATATGCAATATATTCCAAATCCGGTTTCCATAATTCCTGGAAAGGCTTTCTCCAAATATTGACCGAAAATCTCTTAGAAAATTTCCAACTAGTAAATGCACATTAATAATTTTTATTTTTCCAAAATAAAATTAACAACCTTAAATAAAAGATTCTCAATTTATTTTTTGATCTGGGATTTTTCCTTTAGCTATTAAGGAATATCTTTGAACAATAAAAGATAAGCGTTACTGCACATTTTCAAAGTATGTTTATATGTGTGGGAACCGATCCTATTACCTATTCAACCGAATTTTCGGAAAGCTAGTGTGACTAAATCTAGTACCCACATGGATGTAGAACTGAAACTTGTTTTTGGTAGAACCGTGAAACCCATGTTTGGTGATTGAGTGTTCTTGATCAATCACGTACGTAGTTTTTGAAAGTCAGATGAACCAATTCTATACTTTTTTGGAAGTGTGGCAAATCGGTTTCAAGATTGTAAGTATGAAAGAGGACTTACAAAGTAACCTGCACACCCGCAATTACCGAAATCAGCAGAAACCATTTTCACCTACAAACAGAAGTAAACACCTTCTGAGAGATCTAGTCTAGTCTTAGAGAAAACTATCATGAGAAGAGTTGGGTGAGAAAGTGTGGAGTAATTAGATAGTTTTTGAAAAAGCGGGGGTCTAACAACCACACCCAATATTTCGTTCGGCAATCTTTATGGACAAACTTTAATATAATCTCAAGAATAAAAACTCAATTGAGAAATAATATGAAAGAGATTTATCTCCTTCTCAACACAATCAATAGTTAAACAGAAGCAAGTCCGTAAACCTGATTTTAGTGCGAGGTTTCTTGAAACAAGCTTTTGTGTTAATCACAACCTATTCAATATCCACCGTGTATAAACCTCTTTAAAAAACAATCACTAAAGGAATATTTCAACACGGTGTCCACTTGAAACAGGGTTAGTCCGAACTGGTCTAACAATGTAAAAATATCAAAAACAATTGGTCAAGATCAATCAAGTCTTATCCAACAAACAAGGTCGGATTTAACAACTATGATTGCTTAACGTACAACCTGTATTATTTCAATTATAAAGATAAACAATATAATGCGAAAAATGAAATAACACAGACACCAGAATTTTGTCAACGAGGAAACCGCAAGTGCAGAAAAACCCCGGGACCTAGTCCAGAATAAACACACACTGATTATAAGCTGTTACACCAATTTCCTACTACCTATTCGGACTAGATGTAATACCTTCTTCAACACAAATAGAACTCCTAGCAGAACACCGATTCTCTTTAGGAATTCTTCACACAAATCTTCTAGCAGAACCCAAGGTTCTCTTTAGAATATACAACAACACGATTGATACGATTCGATATTTTGTTTGCACAAAACACCAATTTGATTTCCCTTTAGATATAAATCAAGGTTTTGGAAATCTTGTAGATTAGGTTTTAACTTACAATCAGTATACGTACTCACAAGAAGTCCGTGAACCTGATTTTCGTAAGTGAACTTGGGTGATTCCAAAGATCAATTTCCAAGTTAAGAAAACCCTAATAAATCTACAACAAGAACAACTAGATAAATCTAGAGATATCTTGTTTAAAACTTCTCAAGGATTTTTACGAGATGCCTCAAAAGAAGTTTTTCTTTCTAGTCTCCGATTTCGACCTAATAAGTGTTGGTATATGATCGGAAACTGAAATCTATCAAAACCTAGGGTTTATGATCAACAACTCTTGAATGGTTTTATATCAGAAGAGAAAACCTTAGAATAAACAAGAGGTGAAAAACCTAGATTACAATTTGTATAATCAATCACTAAGATTTAATCAAACTTGGTTTTGTGATCCCCAATACAAAGACTTTTATCTCACTCTTGTTCACGAAGAACATAAGACGTGGAAAACAACCTGCAGAGCTTACGCCAATTTTCGAAAGGGGATAAAAAAACTTGTAAACTCACGAACCCTTTATTTATAGTGAAACATAGCTTGAAAACTAAGCAAAGCTATTTCCTTTTTCAAGACTCTCTTATTTTTGGGAGTCTTTCCTAAGTTACAACTCTTGCCAAAATACTTAAATAATTAATTAATTAGCAAATATTGTATTTATGTGCATAAATCACATTTCAACTTAGGAAGGAATCACAAAAACTTTAATATGGTAATCAAAGATGTTTGGACCAATAGCTAGCTTTCCTAGATGAGGAAACATCACCAACATGACCAAAAATGCCTTTTAGTCACGTACTGGGCCCAAGTTCGCGGACTCAAAAGCCCATGGAATATTTCCTACTAATGAACTTAAATCACTCATAACTTGATCGTTACAACTCGGAATTGAGTGATTCTTGGCTCATTGGATTCGAAAGATCATTCACTATAACATGAGATCCTTTACAAGGACAAAGGTTTTGTCATAAAGGTAGTGTATCAAATAACCTCAAGTATATATACATAAATGTACATTTACAGTCATTGGAATTGTTTCATAGAGTGAGCATCTATGTTGATAGATTAGAAAGGTAGAATTGAACAAGAATCCAAATGAAATCAATCACATACCTTTGTTGATGAAGTACTTGTTGATGTCTTCTTGTATTCTTCAACCTCCAATCTTCAACCTTTAAGGATAGCTTTGATTCACCTTCTTAGACCTAATCTAGTCCGAAACTATCTTTAGTATGCTAAATCAAGAATGCATTTTGGAAACTAAAATTGACAACTAACTTGACATACCAACGCTAGTGGGTTCAACCGAGCTATTCTCTAACAGTTTTTACTTTTAGTTCTTGGTGAAAGGGTAAGATCTTGTAACTCTATCAATAAAATAAACCTTTATTCCCATGGATGTAGTCACGTAGGTTGAAATGACGAGGGTACCTAGTACACCATTATCTTTTATCAACTTATAAGTATGATACCTTGTGCGATCTAATATAGGCAGAGAGTGTCAAGAACATGACAAAAACAAGGTATATATTTGGAATATATTATAAGTCTGAAAACGAACCTTAAACTATAAGGATCGACCCAAATGTTTGGATTAAGGTGCAAGTGCAATTACTTTAATTATAACTTGATGATAATTATAATGCGAAAAGTAAAGTAAAAGAACACAACAAGATTTTGTTAACGAGGAAATCGCAAATGCAGAAAACCCCCGGGACCTAGTCCAGTCATCAATACTCCCAGAATCAAGCCATTATACAAAGACTACTACCAACTTCGTATAGTTGGGTCCAACTAAACTACCCTAGTTACCTAGTTTTCTCAGTATCCCAGCGTGTAACACCCCATGATTTTTGCATGGTGCATGCTCAAATATGCGCCATGGCATTATGTGAAGCTTCATCTCAAGTTTATGTTGCGTGTTAATAGGAACATTGGCATAGCGCCAATATGGCGCCAAGAATGGGGTATTCCGAATGCATATTTCTCAAAAGCCAATATCGCACCAAAATGGTGCATTATGTTGATTATATTGTCCAATAGCCAATATTGCGCCTAGTACGATGCATTACGTAAGCTATATTAGATAAGATCCAATGTCGCACCAAATGGTACATCGGTCCAGTTTGAAGGATGACTTTGAGCAAAGTATCGCTACCATAGAACATTATGAGGGTTATTGGTTTATGCCAATATCGTACCACTATAATGCATTATGCCAGAGAAGGCTGGTCGAGATAATGTACAACCATTATGGTTGTATATATTGAAATTGGCCTATGGCCCATAATGAAAACACGACCATCATGGTCGGACATTGGAGTTGGCATATGGGTCAAATCTGGAAATACAACCATCATGACGCTTCACATGATTTTTCCTTGCCAACGACCATGAATAGTGAAGCAAGAACTTCAAAATATTTCCCAACTTTCATTTGTAGAAATTTCCTTTTGACATGTATAGGGATGGGTAGTTGGGTGAAGGTACATATGTGGATTACATACAAGTAAGCTTCAAATATTATCCGAAAGAGTATAAATGATGCTTAGGCCTCATTTACAACTGCGTAGCCTTGCCAATGAGGCATATGATGTGAAGACATCACTATGCCGTGTCGCAAACCAAATATGCATCACCTTGATGCACTTCGATTGAATAACTAATACGGAGTAAATATGCATCACCTTGATTGAACTTATGCACAACCTGTGATATTTCAATTATATAGAAAATATAATACGGAAAAAAAAAACATAGACACCAGAAATTTTGTTAACGAGGAAACCGCAAATATAGAAAAAACCCAGGACCTAGTCCAGATTTGAACACCACACTGTATTAATCCGTTACAGACACTAGACTACTCCAAGTTAACTTCGTACTGGGATGTAGTTGATCCCTAACCAATCTCAAACTGATCAAGGTACAGTCGTGTTCCTTACGCCTCTAGAACCACGTAGGATTATGCGCAATTGATTCCCTTAACTGATATCACCCATAACTAAGAGTTGCTACGACCTAAAGTCGAAGACTTGACAAACCAATCTGTCTCACACAGAAAAAGTTTATTGAATAAATAAATCTATCTCCTACAGAAATACCTAAAAGTTTTGTTCCGTCTTTTGATAAATCAAGGTTTGCAAAATCGATTTTGATTTTTCAAACCTCGTAAACTAGTTCTAGAGTTTTTCAATTGTTTATATTCTCATAGAAGTATACAAGACACAATTGACGCAAAATCGATATTGATTCACTCGAATCAATTCATGAACATTATAGCCACGGTTTGCAAAAGATTGCATTCCTTAATATATAAATGTATTAGTTCATGAACAAACCGATTTTAGAACATAACCTACGCAAGTATATGAAAGGTTATGCATACCTAAGTGGTTCACCAGTATATGAACGGGTACGCATACCTCAAAAACTCAGTTGAATATCTGGAACTTGAAACTCACGTCAGTACGCATATCGGTATGCATACCAAGTTCCCGGACTTTCACTAACCAACTTGTACGCATACGGGTATGCATACCACGGTTCTCAGACTTGGAATATCTTTCACAAATCATCATACAAGTATGCATACTGTGTTATATCCAATCATGGTTATTTGTTCTAAACTCCCATTTCAATCATTGAAACATACTCGGAAGACGACAATAGCAGTCTCACACAAACTATTATCTTCAAAGCAATTTTCAAGTGATCGAATGATCAATACGAAACATTCTGAGTCTACATCAAATGACTATCTCACACAAATCATGTACGATGTTACAAGGAGATTTTCACATGATCATCTTTTGACTTTCTTCAAGAATATAAGATGAACTTGATTAAAGCGAAAGCTTACCAACACATATTTTGAGAAATATGTAAGCGAGTTAAACTCGGCTCAAAATATCAAATGTGTATAATCGAAGTTTATATAGCTATACGACTTTTGTCTCAAATAGGAGATAGAGTAGATAGACTTTTGAGTGATAGATGAGTTTAGGTCTCCACATACCTTTTGTTGATGAAGTTCCACAAGCTCCCCTTAGTAGTTCTTCATCTTCAATCGATGAACGCCGTGAAGTCTAATGCTCAACTACACTTTCTATCCTAATCCGAGACTTATCTATAAGTAGACTAGAAATCAAGACTTATCGTTTTGGAAACTAAACTTGACAACAAGGTTGAGATAGTACCGCTTGCGAGTTTGACCGAGCAGTGTTCTAACAATCTCCCCTTTTGTCAATTTTAGTGACAAAACTATCAACACATATGGATTACAAAATAAATAAACTTTGTAGCTTCTCATACAAATTCTTGATTTCCTTGGTTCTTCAACATCACTCGAAATCTTCATCACTTCCAAGTACTCCAGTGATTTCGAGCTTGTTCAACTCATCATCGTAGTTATTGAAGATCCATATCTATAACAATGAGAAAATAGTAGCTCTCAATCATTTTTATACAGTGTTATAGTATTATTACACAACATCAAAGTCCAATTGTATCACAACTTTGACAACAATACTATGGTGATATGTATCACTCCCCCTTAGTCAATATTTCATCTCACATGAAAACCACCCCCCCTTACATAATGATCCATAAACCATATGTATTTGTAGTGTGAACTACACATTAATTCTCCCCCTTTTTGTCAATATAAATTGGCAAAGGTACAAAAACTAGTGGGATCATAATGAAATTCTCATAGAGATTCTTCATGACTAAAAGAAAACATATCAACTTTGTTTAGATGCAATCATATAGTCGAAACTAAATGATTCATCAAGGAGTTCATAAAGATACAAGAAAACTCCTACAATATTCCACGTCACTCCCCACAAAGATTTGGAAATTAAGCACAAGTTCAATTAAGAACTCTCCCCCAAAAAGTGTCATTCCCGAAAGAACAACAAGAGCGACCTTACTTTTACAAGAAAAGAAGGATTTCTTTGGACATTAACAAATTAAATGAAACATGAATTTGTATCCAGCAAACTCAATTAAATTAACCACAAGAGAACCCATGATTAATTTAATCGTAAATGTTCAACATAAGAGAACTTATGGAGCCACAAGGTACTTTCACATAGAAGTGGATCAGGGAAAGGCCAATACTGCAGAATATTCAAAGATTCATTTTATTTTTCATCAATATTTGCATAAAAACATATAATATACTTAATCTTTGCAATCAAATGTTCATCATATCTTACATCAATATTTGCATACTGAAAATAATAGGCTTTAACTTTTGACATATATGGAACAATCATAGTTTACGGACGCAAACACACATATTCCATTTTTATTTTTTTTTGCAATATATGAAACTAATAAAGATTAATACTGCAAAATCATCTTCCAAATAAATTTTAGAATTTGATTAAATAAATCTAAAAACATTGCAATATGAAAATCGTTGGCAATAGCTATGTGTACTCACAATAATTGCTATTCCAAACCCCTACTTATCCTTCTTAAAACACAAGAATAAATTCTTATGAGAAGTTTCCTAGACATTAAGGCCTCTAAAAAATTCTTTATCGTCCCCGAACTCCTTGTCGTCAACAGCCATAGGAACATAAGGTTCATGAAGAAAGGAGTCAATTCCAGCAAACCTTTTAGAATGATGCCGAACTAGGGCCTTATGAATTTCGAGAGTCCTCAAGACAGTAGCCTTTATTTGCTGAATCTCCTTTCTTATTTCCTTCAACTCTTCAAGAACCCCATAAAACTTATGTAGATTAGAAGGAACAACTCTTGGTTTCCTCACATTCCTCCTTTTTCTTTTCAAAGTTGAAGGTACAAGAGATTTATATTTTTTCTTCATGATTGATGGCTTAACAATCATATTAGCATCTTTTCCATCAGAAGACACAATGTTTGGATTCTCCATACCAGTATCAGATTGTGAGAGGAATTCAGAAATCAGGCTCAATAATCAATCTTGTGATAAAAAAAAGAGTTTTCAGGGAAGGAAAAAAAATGAATGTAGGGTTACGGAACCTTTATACACTAAAAGGATTCACGTACGCACAACTTCACAACCTTAGTAAAAGGAAGGATTGTCGATTTTAACCCTCTTTTATTGATCAAACAGAGAAAGACCTTTCAATATCAATTAGATATGAAAAGATGGAAGAATTCCAAACCGACGAAAACGAAACCAAAAAGAAAAAAAAAATATTTTCTCTTTTCCTAAAGCCTGAAGTGTGCAAACCCTTATCTCTTTGGACCAGGCACATGAGACAAGATACACAAACAACACATTTAAGTTGTGCTGGGGTGAACAATAATCTGTCCACCATAACCTTCTTGAACGGAAATCTTAAAACCCTGTTTAATATACTGTTTAGACCGTACTCTTTTCTCTAAAGGTCTAATCTTATCTTTGGAGGAGAGACAATTTTACATACCTCATACGACTTCTGAACAAATTTAAGCTTTTTGTTAATCGATTTGCTCTCCGTTGAAGTTTGTTGACATATCTTACTTTATTCTTGTACTTGAAGCAGCTAGAGAGTCTGTGGCCCTTAATAGTATAGTAAGAGCATGTCAAAGTGGAGGATGGTTCAGAAACCATAGCGGAGCAAGTTGCTAGAAAAATTGTGGTACCTGAAAAATCAGAAAAGGGATTTCCAGTAGATAGAAAAAAATCCATTTTATCCTCCAAACTAGTTGAAGAAGTTTTTCCAGGAAACATATCAAGATTGATGTGAGTATTGCTACAATTATCAAAATCAATATTTTCAGTAAAGAGTGCAACACTTGATTTTTCATCTTCATTTGAATAATAGTGATCATACATTTCATCAAGAGTTGCAGTAAGACCTTTGTTCCCAGTGTATTTTCTATGATTTGGACACTCATTGGAAAAATAACCAAAACCTTTACACTGAAAGCACAGAGGCATATCCTCATCATCAGTATCGACTGTATCTCTGTTTTTAGGAGGAACATGATCATAAAGTTTAACTGATGATCTAGGCTTATCTCTGACTAACCGTTTACTTCTCTTCAAAAGAATATATTTAAACTGTATTGTGATCAAAGTGACTGACTTGTCAAGATATTCATCTGATGAATCATTCTCAGAAGGATCATCTTCAGAGATGCTAACACTTTTATTTTTATCAACTAATTTATTGTTCTTTTGTGCTTAGAAAGCAATATCCTTTCCAGATTTGGATGTATCCTCATGATCAAAGATCTTTAACTTCCAACTAGAGTATTTCTGGATAAGGTATTAAGGTTATTTCCTTCAACGATGGGATGTTTCTTAAAATTGTATTTGGCTGGCAACGATCTGAGAATTTTTATCACAATGTCCTTTTCAGGAATAGTCTTACCAAATTCAAAAGATGCATTAACAATTTCAGACACTTTGTGATTAAACTCATCAAATGAATCTTCATCAGCCATACGAAGGCTTTCCCAATCAGAATTTAGGTTTTGAAGCCTAGTTTCCTTTTCAGAGGTATTCCCTTCGAATACAGTTTCTAAGATATCCCCTGCATCTTTAGACCGAGTGCACGTAGTCACATGGTGCTGAAGATCTGTGGTAATGGCATGAATGATAACATTTAAACCTTCAGAATTTTTCTTTGCAGTGAGAATCTCGTTAGGTTCATATCTACTAATATCCTTTGCAATAAAAACACTGTCTACTATAACCATTGGAAGATTATAGCCATTAACAATATAAACCCATGATTGAAAATCACGCGCTTGAAGAAAGGCACGCATAGAAATTTTCCACCATAAGTAATTCGAGCCATCGAAGACTGGTAGAGATAGCACTTATGTTCATAGAGTCAGATTGTTACAAACACAGACTTACGAGGTCTTAAACGTGTTTCCCAGCTCTGATACCAATTCAAAAAGCTCGGGTCTAACAACCACACCCAATATTTCGCCTAGCAATCTGTATGGACTAACTCCAATATACTTTCAAGAGAATAAACAAGATTTAATCTTAACAAAGTATATCAAATAGTTCTAATATCTTTATTTCACAATGTAACCAGCAAATCGAACAGATAGAAATCCGTGATCGTGATTATTATGTGAAACAACTTGAACGGTACCAAAAACCAATGTTCAAGTGTCAATCAATGTAAATCAACGCCAAAGGTTGAATATTCTAATTGATCGATCTTAACGAACAACCAGTGATAATTCAATTATATAACAAAATATAATGCGGAATAGAAATAACACAGACACCAGAATTTTGTTAACGAGGAAACCGCAAATGCAGAAAAACCCCGGGACCTAGTCCAGATTGAACACATACTGTATTAAGTTTCTACAGACATTGTCCTACTACAAACTAACTTCGCACTGGACTGTAGTTGAACCCCAATCAATCTCACACTGATCCAAGGTACAGTTGTGCTCCTTACGTCTTTGATCCCAGCAGGATACTACGTACTTGATTCCCTTAGCTGATATCACCCAAAATTAAGAGTTGCTACGACCTAAAGTTGAAGAATTTAATAAACAAATCTGTATCACACAGAAAAATCTGCGATAATAGATAAAATTGTCTCCGACATAAATACCTACGAGTTTTGTTCCGTCTTTTGATAAATCAAGGTGAACATGAACCAATTGATAACCCGGACTTATATTCCCGAAGAACAACCTAGTATTATCAATCACCTCATAATAATCTTAATCGAGGCGATGAAAGAAGATATTGTGGAATCACAAACGATGAGACGAAGATGTTTGTGACTACTTTTATATCTTGCCTATCGAAGATATTAATCTCAAGCCAATCGTTACGATTGTACTCAACACGATAGAATCAGGAAGATCAGATCACATAACTACAAGAAAGTAGTATCGGTCTGGCTTCACTATCCCAATGAAGTCTTCAAGTCGTTAACTTACAGGGTCTCGAGAAGAAACCTAAGGTTAAAGGATAATCAACTCTAGCTAATACAACTAGTATCACACAGGAGGTGTGGGGATTAGACAGTCAGACAAAATCTTAAGAAAAATATATCCAAGAGTTATGTCACGTCCGTCAAAAATTCGGGCTTCTATTGAGCCGGATTTGACCTGATGGATCGAGTCCAACCCAACTAGCAAGACCGGATTCTTGAGTCATGACTATGGAACAGGGTTCATTTTTTTTTAAAGAATGCTAATAAAACAAAATACAACTACAAAATGAATAAATACGATATTATTAAATGTCTTTTCCAACTCAAATTCCAAGTAAAAAGTTCCCAAATAATAATAATCACTAATGATGTTCTAAATTTATAAAATAAGAACAACAATTTAAAAAGTATTTAACTAGAAATGTCTCTTATTAAAATACTTGAAAACTCCACAGTAATAAAAATGATAATCAATAAAAGTACCCATTATCCCCATGATATCATATAGTAGTGTCTTGCGAGAATACTAACATCTGAGTACTATGCCGTAAGCTTCCAAGTCCGCTTACTGTGCTAACTGCTCCTCAAACTCTGTTGGGAGAGAAAAAGGAATTTGGGGTGAGAAAACCACAGCCCAGTAGGAATTTCAAAAAATAATATAGTGCAACGAAAATTAAACCATGCAGCCGATAAAAATAAATAAAATCCACGTAAGTCAAAATCCTCTGAAATTACTTACTCATTTTACTCACATAAGCCAACCTATAATTGTAGGTCCTAATCTATTGTCAGAGTTATTCCGGTTACAAACCATACTGTTCCCCGAACAGTCTTCCCAGGGTATCCACCAGTGGTGGGATGCCATAAAGGCCTGACATTTCAGCAGCAGAAAAGAGATGTGTGTATCCAAAAAATTATTTCTTACCAGTACACTAAATTCCATACAAAACTCAAACAAGCCCTTATTCCAATAAAATTTAATCAATGCATTTATTTTAATATTTATAATAATAGATAAAATGCACTTATACTCCCAAACATAAATCATCTGCACATACAAAACCGATACGCGTCAAGATGCATTTACCCCGTACTACCTAGACAGACTCCCATCAAATTTGAAAATAGTTGGGTGACAAAACACTATGTGACCAAACTCTGACACAAATAAGAATTATTTTGAAATCATTTAGGATTACTGGCACACCAGAACAGAAGGAAATAAAAAGGAAGAGACGGCTATCTGTTTTACAAAGAAAATGAAGCCAACCCCCAGTTTACATTTGATAAAAAAACCACACTAATTCAAAGAACATTTATAATCCAAAAGTACTTGGAAGATCAAAAAGTCACGTGGGGTACATAATCTTTAGGTGGACTATTAGTTAAGTATTTTCTTTTCTTTTCATTGTTTAGAAATGTGTATTTACTTTTTGTTTGAAGAAAACAGATAGGTCAAATCAGTAGGGTCATAATGAGTATGTGGTGAAGGTGTTCAAAGTAACAGCTAGAAAACAAATCAAGTCATAGGCCTTTCTTTATTTGAATCTGACATTTTTGGTAGCAAACTAAAAGACAACAGGTGTATATAGAGGCAGACATATAAATAATTTTTTTTTTTTTTAAGATTTAAACAACCAAAGCACCAACATGGTTCATGGAACAGTGAGCTATGTTTATAATAAGCAAGGAAAAATCAATGGATATCTGACATAGGTGTACCGAGGTAATGACAGACATAAATATTTCAGAAATATCACGCAAATCAGAGAAATATATCATGGAAATAGTTTAGTTTTTATAGTATTACGAGAAACCCCTACCTCTTACGCAATCCAAGTGAAAATCCTGATACAGGAAGATAAAGTAACAAAACATATTCCCTTTTTTTTTCTTTTTTTTGTAAAGTATCATAGATGAAAAGAGGAAGAAAGAGATGGTTTCTTTATATTTTCTACGGTTTTAGGAAAATAACAAAAACAATATATATAATAATTATAACCCTAAAAGTAAATCCAAAGAGAGTAAAAAAGACTTCTTCTTCTTCTCACACGTATTACTAGCCACACAAAAAAATCATGTGATGTACTAGGTAGTGACCCTATCATTCCATGGGCTAACTATTCCTTCTAGCCACCCACTAATTTGAGCTATATGCACCCCAAAAACCATCACACACAAAAATACTAGATAAACTAGGATTTGTACATCACATATATACAAAACGCTATGTCAACTCTAATGAGTTGAAAACGGGATTTAAGCCCGGGTTCATAAAAAAATACCAGGCGTTATACTATTAACCTCTAAAAAAAGAATTTCTCCGGAAATTCGAGGCGTAGCTAAGTTTAAGAATTACCTCTCAGTAATTTCGGATATTTGTCTCGTATCTCAGACTCCAGCTCCCAAGTTGCCTCTTCGGAACCATGATGTTGCCAGAGCACCTTCACATTTTTGATGGTTTTCCTCCGAAGGATTTGTTCCTTTGAGTCGATTACGCGCAACGGTTTCTCTTCATAAGAAACATTGTCGTTCAGTTGTAAGTCTCTCCATTCGATAATGTGGGACGGATCAACATTGTATTTACGAAGCATGGATACATGAAACACATTGTGTATGTCTGAAAATTGTGTTGGTAGAGCTAGTCGATATGCTAATTCTCCGATCCGTTGAAGAATTTCAAATGGCCCAATATATTGTGGCACCAATTTACTTTTCTTCCCAAACCGTTTAATGCCTGGTCTAGGACTAACTCTTAGAAACACATTCTCCCCAACTTGGAACTCCAATGGTCTCCTTCTTACATCTGCATAACTCTTTTGACGACTTTGTGCCATTCTCAGACGGTCTTGGATGATCCTTATCTTCTTTGTTGTTTCTTGGACCATCTGGGGCCCTATGACACTTCTTTCGCTAACCTCAGCCCAACATAATGGTGTTCGACACGGTCTTCCGTACAATGCCTCATAAGGTGCCATACCGATGCTGGACTGATAATTGTTGTTGTATGCAAACTCAACAAGGGTTAAATGATCGTTCCAATTACCTTTGAAGTCAATCGCACATGCTCTTAACATATCCTCCAAAATCTGAATCGTTCGCTCGGACTGACTATCGGTCTGAGGGTGGTAAGCAGTACTCATATCCAATCATGTTCCCATCAACTGGTGAAAACTCCCCCAAAACTTGGATGTAAAAAGAGGATCTCGATCGGAAACGATCGATAGTGGAACTCCATGCAACCTAACTATCTCCTTGATGTACAAATTACATAAAATAGGTACAGTATCTGTCTGCTTCACCGGAAGAAAATGGGCCGACTTGGTGAGACGGTCTATGATTACCCATACGCCATCCTTCCCATGTTGGGTCTTAGGTAATCCTCTAATGAAATCCATAGCAATGAAATCCCATTTCCATTCTGCTATTGGTAAAGGCTGAAGAGGTCCTGCTGGTCGCTGGTGTTCAACCTTCACTTGCTGACAAGTAAGGCACCTGGAGACGAATAATGCAACATCCCTCTTCAAACCTTTCCACCAGAACTGGCGCTTCAAGTCTTGATACATCTTTGTGCTCCCCGGATGTACTGTCAATACAGACTTATGAGCCATCGTCAAAATTTCCTTTCGCAATTCCTCAACATCTGGTACACACAACCATACTTTATAGCGTATAGCCCCATTGACTCCCAGTGTCCATCCTTCCTGTTGCTCCATAGTACCCATCTTTCCTTTTATTTCTTGCAAACCGTCGTCTAACGTCTGCGCCTGAATGACCTTCTCCACAATCTCATGTACTGCAACAACATGCGCCAGGTATGCCCTTTCATCATTCCACTCAACAAAAAAGTCATATTTTCCCACAACCTTGACCATCCTCAATAAAGCTATGGATCCATATTCCTTTCTACTGAGTGCATCCGCTACAACATTCGCTTTCCCAGGATGGTACTCCAACTTAAACTCATAGTCCGTAAGAATCTCGAGCCATCTTCTCTGTCTCAAGTTCAAATCCTTCTGAGTGAAGATGTACTTTAAACTTTTGTGGTCCGAAAATACCATAAAGTTTTCTCCATAAAGATAATGCCTCCAAAGCTTTAGCACAAACACTACAGATGCTAATTCCAGATCATGAGTTGGGTAGTTCTTTTCATGATTCTTTAACTGTCGAGAAGCATAAGCTACTACTCTCCCTTTCTGCATAAGAACTCCACCCAAACCACTCCTTGAAGCATCACAATAAACATCATAACCTGATCCTGGTTCTGGGGTAACCAAAATGGGTGCCGTAGTCAATCGCCGCTTCAACTCCTCAAATGCTTTATCACACTCGGTAGTCCACTCAAACTTCACACCATTTTTGGTCAAACGATTAAGAGGGACCGCTATCTTCGAGAAATTCTCAACAAATCTTCGATAATAGCCAGCCAAACCTAAGAAGCTGCGAATCTCAAAAATACTCTTTGGAGGTTGCCATTTCGTTACGGCCGATATCTTCTCTGGATCAACAGATATGCCATCCTTGGAAATAACATGTCCGAGAAATAAGACTTTCATCATCCAGAATTCACACTTGCTCCTCTTTGCATACAACTTTTGCTCTCTTAGAGTTTGTAAAACCATTCTAAGATGTTCCTCATGATCTTCCTTAGTCTTGGAATAAATGAGAATGTCGTCAATGAACACTACCACAAACTTGTTCACAAAAGGTCGGAGAACTCAGTTCATCAGATCCATGAATACTGCAGGTGCATTTGTTAACCCGAACGACATCACGAGAAACTCATAATGACCGTAATAAGTTCCAAATGCAGTCTTGCGAATGTCCTCCTCTCTGACCCGCATCTGATGGTATCCAGATCGAAGATCAATCTTTGTTAAGTAACATGCTCCCTTCAACTGGTCAAAAAGATTATCAATTCTCGGCAAGGGGTACTTATTCTTGATTGTAATTTTGTTCAGTCGTCGGTAGTCAATACACATCCTCATTGATCCATCCTTTTTGAGCACAAAAAGAACAGGAGCTCTCCACGGTGAGGTACTTGTTCAAATAAATCCCCAGATCTTTCAACTCATCAAGTTGTTTCCGTTTTTCATCTCTTTGGGTGCCATGTGGTATGGGTGCATCAATATTGGCATACTTCCCGGTTGCACTTCAATCTCAAATTCAATCTCTCTCTTTGGTGGTAATCCAGGCAATGCTTCTGGAAAGACATCCTGAAAATCTCGAACTATCGGTAACTCTTCATCTACCACCTTGGTATCCTCTTCTTCACTCAAATTAGCAAGATAAGCTATGTGTTCTTCGGTTTTATCCCTCCTTTTCATCCCGGGTAAGGATGGATTTATAACTTTCCACCTTTCTCCTTGAACAGACACTCGACTTCCATCCGATGATTGGAAAGATACCTTCTTCTCAAAACATTCCAGTATAGCTTGGTTTTGCGACAACCAGTTCATACCAATAATGACATCATAATCCTGGAGCCTCATCGGTATCAAATCTATTTTCACTCTATAATCACCAAAAGTTATTTCACAATCCTTGCAAAATTTACTAAGGGTCACTACATCTCCTAGCGGTGAAGAGACGTTCAAAGTAAACCCCATGGGTACTGGTTTCAAACCAAGATAAGCAGCAAAATGCAAAGATATGAACGAATGGGTAGCTCCAGAATCAAACAAAACTTTATCACGAGAACTAAAGATCAAGAAATTACCCTCTATCGCAGAGTTTTCTGTCCTCTTCTCAACAGTAGCAATATGGTTCAGCTTCCCCCGAACATTTGGTTGACGCCTTGGATGGAATGGTGGTGCATTGTTTCGCGGATGGTATGGTTGTCGTGCTTGGAAATTCGGCCTTGGAGCATTCTGAAACTGATTATGAGTTGGAGGCCTAGGTGGTGCAGGTAAAGGACACTCCCTCACAAAATGATCTTCCTTCCCACAACGATAACACCCCGAGATTGCATTCAGTTGCCCAGGTGGCTTCGATTTAGGACAATCCCTAGTGAAGTGACCCACAACTCCACAATAAAAGCAAGGTTTTGGTGCAACTACCTTCCCAGGGTTATCCGTACGCGGACGCTTTCGATGAGTCGATGATTCCATCTTCTAGTTCCTCTTCTGATCCTTCGACTCCCTTTCCTTCTGGTTCTTGACCCAGTCCGCTTCTATAGCTAGTGCAGTATCAAGAACATCCTCATAAGTGGTAAGGCGACATGGTACCAACCTAGAAAGGATGGCAGGTTTCAGTGCATCCTGAAGTTTTCTTGCTCTTCGTAACGGCGTATTGACCAAGTTATCCCCAAAACGTTCCAATTCAACGAACCTCTTGTCTAGTTGAGAAACCGTCATGTCTCCCTGACCTAAGGATGCAAATTCAGCACACATTTGGGCTTTAACCGTCTCAGGAAAATACTTGTCAAAAAACAACGTTTCAAACTCTGCCCAAACGGTAACATTTCGGACTCGTTTTATCGAATCCCACCAAAAATCAGCAGCTCCAGTGAAAAGGTACGTAGCAAAACGGATCTTGTCATTCTCTTCCACTCTCAAGGCTAGAAACTCATTTTGTATCCCCATTAACCACCTTTCAGCCTCAAGAGGTTCTTCAGTCCCCTTAAATTCTTTCCCTCCAACCACCTTCAAGAATTTTTCTAAGTTCACTCTACCCTGGCGTTGGGTTTCAACAACCTGTACCAGTGTTCCCAATGTCCCAACAACTCGGTCAAGGGTAGCTTCCATGCGTTCCCTTCTGTCCTCTCCTTCTTCTCCATTTGGTTGAGCACCGTTGGTAGCATCACGACGAGGCGGCATCTTCTAAATAGATAGAAACGCGCACTAATGTTGATATCTAAGTCGAAATCCTATATTAACTAATACACACAACATTTTATATTATAAGGCTTTTAGTTATTTACCCCAACCCCAAAGTAAATTAAATATGAAAATAAAAACTTGATGAAAACTAAATAAATTTAATTTTCCAAAAAGAATAAGGAAAAACATAACCTAACTCTCAAAATCATTTCAGATCATAAGTCGATAAATAAATAAATCAAAATAATCAGACTGTAATTTTTTTTTTTTTTAAAACCAACTTTCAAAACTAGTAAGTCCACACGCACGGTCCAAGTAAATCGAAACCATGCTCTGATACCAAACTGTCACGTTCGTCAAAAATTCGGGCTTCTATTGAGCCGGATTTGACCCGATGGATCGAGTCCAACCCAACTAGCAAGACCGGATTCTTGAGTCATGACTATGGAACAGGCTTCATTTTTTTTATTATAAAGAATGCTAATAAAACAAAGTACAACTACAAAATGAATAAAGACGATATTATTAAATGTCTTTTCCAACTCAAATTCCAAGTAAAAAGTTCCCAAATAATAATAATCACTAATGATGTTCTAAAATTTATAAAATAAGAACAACAATTTAAAAAGTATTTAACTAGAAATGTCTCTTATTAAAATACTTGAAAACTCCACAGTAATAAAAAATGAGAATCAATAAAAGTACCCATTATCCCCATGATATCATATAGTAGTGTCTTGCGAGAATACTAACATCTGAGTACTATGCCGTAAGCTTCCAAGTCCGCTTACTGTGCTAACTGCTCCTCAAACTCTGTTGGGAGAGAAAAGGAATTTGGGGTGAGCAAACCACAGCCCAGTAGGAATTTCAAAAAATAATATAGTGCAACGAAAATTAAACCATGCAGCCGATAAAAATAAATAAAATCCACGTAAGTCAAAATCCTCTGAAATTACTTACTCATTTTACTCACATAAGCCAACCTATAATTGTAGGTCCTAATCTATTTTCTGAGTTATTCCGGCTACAAACCATACTGTTCCCCGAACAGTCTTCCCAGGGTAGACACCAGTGGTGGGATGCCATAAAGGCCTGACATTTCAGCAGCAGAAAATAGATGTGTGTATCCAAAAAATTATTTCTTACCAGTACACTAAATTCCATACAAAACTCAAACAAGCCCTTATTCCAATAAAATTTAATCAATGCATTTGTTTTAATATTTATAATAATAGATAAAATGCACTTATACTCCCAAACAGAAATCATCTGCACATACAAAACCGATACGCGTCAAGATGCATTTACCCCGTACTACCTAGACAGACTCCCGTCAAATTTGAAAATAGTTGGGTGACAAAACACTATGTGACCAAACTTTGACACAAATAGGAATTATTTTGAAATCATTTAGGATTACTGGCACACCAGAACAGAAGGAAATAAAAAGAAAGAGACGGCTATCTGTTTTACAAAGAAAATGAAGCCAACCCCCAGTTTACATTTGATAAAAAAACCACACTAATTCAAAGAACATTTATAATCCAAAAGTACTTGGAGGATCAAAAAGTCACGTGGGGTACACAATCTTTAGGTGGACTATTAGTTAAGTATTTTCTTTTCTTTTCATTGTTTAGAAATGTGTATTTACTTTTTGTTTGAAGAAAACAGATAGGTCAAATCAGTAGGGTCATAATGAGTATGTGGTGAAGGTGTTCAAAGTAACAGCTAGAAAACAAATCAAGTCATAGGCCTTTCTTTATTTGAATCTGACATTTTTGGTAGCAAACTGAAAGACAACAGGTGTATATAGAGGCAGACATATAAATAATTTTTTTTTTTTAAGATTTAAACAACCAAAGCACCAACATGGTTCATGGAACAGTGAGCTATGTTTATAATAAGCAAGGAAAAATCAATGGATATCTGACATAGGTGTACCGAGGTAATGACAGACATAAATATTTCAGAAATATCACGCAAATCAGAGAAATATATCATGGAAATAGTTTAGTTTTTATAGTATTACGAGAAACCCCTACCTCTTACGCAATCCAAGTGAAAATCCTGATACAGGCAGATAAAGTAACAAAACATATTCCCATTTTTTTTTGTTTTTGTAAAGCAGCAGAGATGAAAAGAGGAAGAAAGAGATGGTTTCTTTATCTTTTCTACGGTTTTAGGAAAATAATAAAAACAATATATATAATAATTATAACCCTAAAAGTAAATCCAAAGAGAGAGAAAAAGACTTATTCTTCTTCTCACACGTATTACTAGCCACACAAAAAAATCATGTGATGTACTAGGTAGTGACCCTATCATTCCATGGGCTAACTATTCCTTCTATCCACCCACTAATTTGAGCTATATGCACCCCAAAAACCATCACACACAAAAATACTAGATAAACTAGGATTTGTACATCACATATATACAAAATGCTATGTCAACTCTAATGAGTTGAAAACGGGCTTTAAGCCCGGGTTCATAAAAAAATATCAGGCGTTATAAGTTATATCTCTATTTCTCAATTCAATCTGCAATCAAACAAATAGGAATTTCCAAGCCCGATTGAATATAAGAAATAACTTGGATGGTATCAAAAACCAATATCCAAGTGTCAATCAATTTAATCAACAACCAAAGGTCGGATTCACAATTGATTGAATTATGCACAACCTGTGATATTTCAATTATATAGAAAATATAATGCGGAAAATAAATAACACATACACCAGCAATTTTGTTAATGAGAAAACCGCAAATGCAGAAAAACCCCGGGACCTAGTGCAGATTTAAACACCACACTGTATTATGCCGCTACAGATACTAGCATACTCCAAGTTAACTTCGGACTGGAATGTAGTTGAGCCCTAACCAATCTCACATTGATCAAGGTACAGTCACGTTCCTTACACCTCTAAAACCACGCCGGATTCCGCGCAATTGATTCCCTTAGCTGATCTCACCCACAACTAAGAGTTGCTACGACCCAAAGTCGAACACTTGATAAACCAATCTGTCTCATACAGAAAAGTCTATTAAATAGGTAAATCTGTCTCCCTTAACTACCTAGAAGTTTTGTTTCGTCTTTTGATAAATCAAGGTGAACAAGAACCAATTGGTATATCGGACTTCTATTCCCAAAGAACAGCCTAGAAATATCAATCACCTCATAATAATCTTAATCGTATAGTAGCGAAATAAGATATTGTGGAATTACAAACGATGGTACGGAGATGTTTGTGACTACTTTTTATCTTGCCTATCGGAGAATAAATCTTGAGCAAATGAGAAGATAGTACTCAATACGATAGAAAATATCAAGATCAGAACACGAAACTACAGAGAAAATAGTTGGGTCTGGCTTTTGATGAGGTGTCGAACTCGCAAAAATAATATTTCTCTACTTCTCTTTAAACTAACTAGTAGTATAAGGATAAGCAGGTTCGTTCCTAAGGGAGAGTTGAGCCTAAGTTGTCGATTCAATTTCTGAATAAGAAATGCAAATATGAGAATGAGAATGAGAATGATCAAGGTCTTCTTCTAAGTCACAAAACATGAATCTTATTTATATAGCTAATTTCTGTAAAGTACCCATTACTAATAACCCTAGAATAATTAGTACGCTCAACTATTCCGTTATATCTCCTAATATCACCGGACACGGAAGCGCTTGACTACCGGATTCTACTTGCCAAGTTTCCTAGAGGTACGCTTACTAGGTGTGACTCAAACAAGTGCCTTAATTTCCGTGAGATAGGATATTCCTAGTGACAAACACAAAAGCTCGATTCATCTACTAGTGTCATTCAATACATACGATTATTTAACAAAATCCCATCATCAATAACCATATATTACTACTTGTATTCGAAATATCTAGACAATTACGGGTCGAAGAATTCTCGAATTAGCAATCGAATCATCCATAAACCAATTTAATTTGCAACTTAAATGATTCAAGAATAATTCATAAACACTTTTGGCACGGTAGAGAATAAACAATAACGAAATAAATTGCAAGAATTAAGCAGTTTAAATATCAATTCTAATTCAAGTTTGGATGTCGAATTTGTCCCTAATCAAGATGAAGTTAGCTACTGGAGTTCATAGTGAAACAAAAGATAAGTTTATGGCACTGAAACAAGCAAACCAAACGGCAGCAGCAGGTGGACTGATGAACTTATGCGAACAGGTGATAGTACGACAACAGACCGAAGAAGCTCGTTGCTGATGTAGCTGGACCTGTGTCCTGGTAACTATGGACTGGTGGCGGCGTAGTGCAGCTGCTGATGTAATTGCCTGCAAACAGTTGGAGTGCTGGTAATGGATGCAGTTGATGTTGTGAATGAAATGAAAAACGAAACTGAACTCTAGCTGCGACTGGTGAGATATGAGACTGATGGCTATATGAAGATGAGATGGGGAAGTGCAGATGATATGATGTGGATGGAACTGCTGGAATGGATGGTATGCATGTGATTATGTATGCAGTGGATGGATATGCAGAACTGGTGGAGGTAGTACTTATGTAGATGAGATGGTGATGCAGATGGTGTAGGGTTCTGGAGAGGAGCAAAAGCTCCTCTCTGTTGTAGAGGAAGCAACTGTGAATGAGGGGTATGAGATCATCTATAGGTTTAGGTTTAACCCCTTTTTATAGATTATTTTCTTGTTATCCAATCATACGATAAAGACCCAACTCCTAATACTTCTCCCTGACTTCGAAATTCTCTCTTGATCCTTCGCAACTAGCCATCGGACTCATAGTTTGCTGGAACTGAACCTTGGCAGAGCAGTTGGTGTCTTTACTGCTTTCTCGCTGCCAGATTCCACCCATTACCCTTGTGAATCTCGAGCACAAACTCCAAACTCGAGCCACTATGCTTGTATTACGAATCCCGGTCGTATCCAAGTCACAAACCTTCTCCAACAATCACACAGAGTCCTAGCAAACTGAAGCATTAAACAAGCAGCTGAACCTGAGTTGTGAAGAACAGTCTTTCAGGAATTTCTACAAGCATCTTATGTGCCAGTCTCGAGCTGATGAGGGTTGTGTACTGCTTGTATATTGAAGATTGCACAACTCCTTAACTGCAATGAGTAATTCAATTGTGACACAAACCCGTTCATTTAAACATTCTACAAGCTCAAAAACTTCTTGCAATCCTTCTCCGTTCATCTTTATTCACCTCCTATTTCAGTGGCAATGGACCGAACTTCTCCCCTGATCTTGGCATCAGTTCATTGTATCAGTAGCTTATCTAATTTTCTGGCACTTCAATCATAAACCCAAACCCATGTTAGCTCTTATTCATGTCTCAATCTCCGTCATTGATCATCAATAATCATCAGCAGAACAACATTTCCTCCACTGGTTTCTTGGTGACTAACGTTTTTGCCTGAAACACTTCTGGAACCCACGGCTAACACCCTTTAGAGCTATAGCACGGACGATGGCAGACTTGGAACTGAGCTGGTCTCAGTTGTGAACGAGAGTGGCCGGCATAAGCTGGTGACAAAAGAAGAGAATGATTCTCTGTTCAATTTGGGTTTCAATTGAGACCTAATTCTTCTCCATCTTTAGTTGCACATGTGTGACTCCCTTGCGTGAACTCCACTAATGCCTTTGTGGTCTAGAATTAGACACACTTCTTGTCTTTCAGCAGATGTCAGTGAGCCATATAGCTCATATTAGGCCCATGATAACTGGCCAGCACCTGTGTCGCCTTGAATTAGTAGTCCACAGCCGCAGAGAATTACTATCGCTTCCCATTTCAGCGCTTTTTCTTCCTTTGCGCAAATTCAAGACATTGTACCTAAAAATAAATAAAGGATACGTAATATACAAAAATACAAGAAAAATAGTAAATAAAAGCATGAGAAACTGATATTCAAATGATATATTTTAGGAACCTATCATCTTCACAATCCCAATGAAGTCTTCAAGTCGTTAACCTACAGGGTTTGTGAAAAACCTAAGGTTAAAAGAGAAACGACTCTATCACAACTAGTATCACACAGGAGGTGTGGGGATTAGGTTTCCCAGTTGCTAGAGTTCTCCCTTATATAGTCTTTAAATCAGGGTTTGCAATCAATGTTACCTTGGTAACAAAGCATTCAATATTCACCGTTAGGTGAAAACCTGATTAAACTCAAGCTAATATCTTTCAACTGTTAGATCGAACTTAGCTTGTTACACGCAAATGAAAAGTGACTTCATTTAGATATGAGTAACCATACCTAAACGTCTACACCTTGTTGGCTCGGCAATAGTTAACCGAAGTTAGCCATATGAACATTTTCATATCAACCATATTCATCTTAACCATAACTAGTTCAAATGACTCAAATGAAACTAGTTCTAAAGTTGTTTAGTTGTTTATATTCTCATAGAAGTATATAAGACACAATTGAAGAAAAATCGATATTGATTCACTCGAATCAATTCATGAACATTATAGCCAAGGTTTGCAAAAGATTTCATTCCTTAATATATAAATGTATTAGTTCATGAAAAAAACGATTTTAGAACATAACCTACTCAAGTATGCGAACGGGTACGCATACCTCCAGAACTCAGTTGAATTTCCAGAACTTGAAACTCACGCCAGTACGCATACCGGTATGCATACTAAGTTCCCGGACTTTCAATAACCAACCAGTACGCATACGGGTATGCATACCATGGTTCCCGGACTTGGAATCTCTTGCACAAATTAGCATACAAGTATGCATACTATGATATATCTAATCATGGTTATTTGTTCTAAACTCCCATTTCAATCATTGAAACATTCTCGGAAGACGAAAATAGTTGTTCACACAAACTATTAGCTTCAGAGCAATTTTAAAGTGATCGAATGATCAATACAAAACATTCCGAGTCTATATCAAATGACTGTCTCGCACAAATCATGTAAGATGTTACAAGGCGATTTTCACATAATCATCTTTTGACTTTCGTCAAGAATATAAGATGAACTCGATTAAAGCGAAAGTTTACCAAAACATATTTCGAGAAATATGTAAGCGAGTTAAACTCAGCTCGAAATATCAAATGTGTATAATCGAAGTCTATATAGCTATATGACTTTTGTCTCAAATAGGAGATAGAGTATGCAAAAGTGGGGGTCTAACAAACACACCCAATATTTCACTTAGAAATTTATATGGACTAACTCCAATATACTTTTCAAGAGAATCAACTAGACAGTCAGACTCAATCTTAAGAAAAGTATATCCAAGAGTTATATCTCTATTTCTCAATTCAATCTGCAATCAAACAAATAGGAATTTTCGAGCCCGATTGAATATAAGAAATAACTTGGACGGTATCAAAAACCAATATCCAAGTGCCAATCAATTCAATCAACAACACAAAGGTCGGATTCACAATTGATTGAACTTACGCACAACTTGTGATATTTCAATTATATATAAAATATAATGCTGAAAAGAAATAACACATACACCAGAAATTTTGTTGATGAGGAAACCGAAAATGGAGAAAAACCACGGGACCTAGTCCAGATTTGAACACCACACTGTATTAAGCTGCTACAGACACTAGCCTACTCTAAGTTAACTTCGAACTGGAATGTAGTGAAGCCCTAACCAATCTCACATTGATCAAGGTACAATCGCATTCCTTGCGCCTCTAGAACCACGCTGAATTCTGGACACTTGATTCCCTTAGATGATCTCACCCATAACTAAGAGTTGCTACGACCCAAAGTCGATGACTTGATAAACCAATCTGTCTCACACAGAAAAGTCTATTGAATGGATAAACCTGTCTCACACAAAAATACCTAGAAGTTTTGTTCCGTCTTTTGATAAATCAAGGTGAACAAGAACCAATTGATATACCATACGTATATTCCTGAAGAACAGCCTAGAAATATCAATCACCAGCTCACAATAATCTTAATCGTATGGTAGCGAAACAAGATATTGTGGAATCACAAATGATGAAACAAAAATGTGACTACTTTTTATCTTGCCTATCGGAGAATAAACCTCGAGCAAATCTTAGAGAAGATAGTACTCACTAAGATTAAAAATACAACAAGATCAAAACACGCAACTACAGAGAAAATAGTTGGGTCTGGCTTCACAATGCCAATGAAGTCTTCAAGTCCTTAACCTATAGGGTTTCGTGAAAAACCTAAGGTTAAAGGAGAATCGACTCTAATTGCAACTAGTATCATACAGGAGGTGTGGGGATTAGGTTTCCCTGTTGCTTGAGTTCCCCTTATATATAGTCTTCAAATCAGGGTTTGCAATCAATGTTACCTTGGTAACAAAACATTCAATAGTCACCGTTAGATGAAAACCTGATTAGACTCAAGCTAATATCTTTCAACCGTTAGATCAAACTTAGCTTGTTACACACAAATGAAAAGTGATTTCATTTAGATATGAGTAACCGTACCTAAATGTGTAGACCTTGTTGGCTCAACAATAGTTAACCTAAGTTATCCATATGAACACTTTCATATCAATCATATTTATCTTAACCATAACTAGTTTAAATGGCTCAAATGAAACTAGTTCTAGAGTTGTTTAATTGTTTATATTCTCATAGAAGTATTCATGACACAATTAAAGCGAAATCAATTTTAATTCACTCTAATCAATTCATGAACATTATAGCCACGGTTTGCAAAAGATTGCATTCCTTAATATATAAATATATTAGTTCATGAAAAAAATCAATTTTAGGACATAACCTACTCAAGTATGCGGATGGGTACGCATACCTAAGTGGTCGGACCAAGTTTGGGTTCGCCAGTATGCGAACGGTTATGCATACCTTCCGAAACTCAGTTGAATTTCCGAAACTAGAAACTCACGCTAGTACGCATACCGGTATGCATACTTAGTTTTCGGACTTTCAATAACCAACCAGTACGCATACGAGTATGCATAACATGGTTCCCGGACTTTGAATATCTTGCACAAATTAGCATACAAGTACGCATATTGTGCTATATCCAATCATGGTTATTTTTTCCGAACTCCCATTTCAATCATTGAAATATTCTCGGAAGACGACAATAGATGTCTCACATAAACTATTAGCTTCAAAGCAATTTTCAAGTGATCAAATGATCAATACGAAATATTCCGATTCTACATCAAATGACTATCTCACACAAATCATGTAAGATGTTATAAGGCGATTTTCACATGATCATATTTTTACTTTCGTCAAGAATATAAGATGAACTTGGTTAAAGCGAAAGCTTACCAATACATATTTCGAGAAATATGTAAGCTAGTTAAACTCAGCTCGAAATATCAAATGTGTATAATCGAAGTCTATATAGTTATACGACTTTTGTCTCAAATATGAGATAGAGCAGATAGACTTTTGAGTGATAGATGAGTTCAAGTCTCCACATACCTTTTATTTATGAAGTTCCACAAGCTCCCCTTAGTAGTTCTTCATCTTCAATCGATGAATGCCGTGAAGTCTAATGCTCAACTACACTTTCTATCCTAATCCGAGACTTAGATATAAGTAGACTAGAAAACAAGATTTATAGTTTTGGCAACTAAACTTGACAATAAGCTTGAGATAACAACGCTTGCGAGTTCGACCGAGCAGTGCTCTAACATAGTAGATATACTTTTGAGTGATAAATGAGTTCAAGTCTCGACATAACTTTTGTTGATGAAGTTCCACAAGATCCCCTTAGTATTTCTTCGTCTTCAATAGATGAATATCGTGAAGTCTTATGCTCAACTACACTTTCTATCCTAATCCAAGACTTAGCTATAAGTAGACTAGAAATCAAGACTTATTGTTTTGGCTACTAAACTTGATAACAAGCTTGAGATAGCAACACTTGCGAGTTTGACCGAGCATTGTTCTAACATTTTCTGTTCGATAATTAGGGTCAACCACTGTAATCAGATGTCAAACGAAGTTTCTACAACATTTGGAGTGAAGATAGCGCAAGGAAGGACTTCCTGCTACAAATTTTACATAGGGTTTTCACCTACTCGCATATCCAACAGAGACAGCTAGGGTTTACACAAATTAAGAACTCATGAGGGTCTTCTTCCTTTACCAGATGTACGGAAAAGGTACAGAAAAGGAAAATATCAACCCAGAAGAACAAAGGGCCCTAAAATATCTATTGTTTCATGTTCAACTGCTTCAATTTGGCCTCTGCATCTCGAGCCGCCTGCTTAGCATGTTCCAGCTCTTCATCTACCAGCTTCATTCCAGATTAAGAAACTCTCTAAAATACGATGACCAGAACTCAACTCACCCCGACGGATCCTGACAGAATTGGAGCACTCGCAACTACCTCATATTGAGAGAAAATATTCTCATGGGTTGTCACCAAGTTTTCCAGGTTTACGAGATCATCAGAAGCAAGACCGTTCGGATTTATCATTCTCGCGATATAATCCGTCGCCCACCTTATCCACATTCTACCAAGGTCGAACTCGTTCTCACTATGAAGAGTACTCTACAAACAAAAAGAAAACAAGATAAGGCTGCAAAGTTCAAACTACATAAGTTAAAATCAAGGGAGAAACAACACAGGACTATAGTTTGATTTACATGAAGACCGGTATTTTCCCCTAAAAACTTGTCCTCATACAGTCCCTTCAAGCTTTGCCACATCCAATCCCTTCAAGCCTTCTCCTCTCCTAATATCTTCAAGCCTTGTCTTCTCCTAATACCTTCAAGCATACACGCATGCCTAGATTCCTATACTTATTAACAAATCCATCTCACATCTCAATAAATACTCGTGGATTTTTTTGGTTCCACACTTTAACAAAGGATCAAGGAAAATACTTTTTCTTCACGATAGGATATAAACATAAAATCAAATAATGGGTATGTCTCTGACCAAGGGTGGAAAAAATCACGACCTATACTTATCTAAGGAGGGTTAATAAGGTCATAAAACTCCAAGTGATAGTTTAATAAGAGTCTCAGTACATCAAGAGTTCAAACGCAACAAGGACTCATATTCCAGCGCAAAGACTTATAAATTGATGACAATCCATAAGGAATTTCAGGGTACTTTCTGAATAAAATGTGTTCCTCTATGTATTCCGAACAACATACCAAAAGGGAACCTCAAACGGACAAACGAGCTAGGATATGTGGTCCCAACACCGAAGTAAGTGCAATCTGAAAAACTCCTGAAAAATTTATACGAGATTTCTGAAGTCAAAAGTGCACACGGATTTGATTGACCAAATGGACTCGGAATTAAGTGATTCTTTTTCATTATAAATATTGTCCTCTTACCTTTCGAATTTGGGGTCGGTGACTCAAATCGGAGTCTCTATGAAGATTTTACATCAATTCTCCCTAAATGTCTCAAATCTTAAGTTTTATGACAAACACCTAAATGAAGAGAATCCTTGACAAATACGACTACTTATATTTATTCAATGGTATAAGATTAAGACTTATCGAGGATACCTCAATAAAGAATGAAGGATGGGTATCTACATCAGCAAACTCAAGATCATCAGTGATTCTGCTAACTTTATATCATCAGTTTGAAGACGCGTACCTATATCTCTTTCACGAGCTCGTAACCTTAGGGTACAAGTAATGGGTGCGTACATATCATGTTCCAGAACTCAGATGTCTGGGGCACGCGTACTGGGTATGCGTACCTACCCTGTGTCCAGAATTTCAGTAGTTCTAAAAACTCTCTTCAAACAATTTGAAACATTCTCAGTCGCCATAGATATGAAATATCATTGTTTGGGAAATTTCCAAATGATCAACTTGAAACAAAAATAGCCTACGAACAATAAATTGCTCTTAACTAGGATTGTTAAGGATCTACAAACATCCATTATTTTGAATCATATTTTTCGAGAGATTCATTAGGACAAGCTTGACTCGAAATTTCTTCTTTAAAATTATTAAATTTACTAAAGTCATATGTGAAAAAGTGAGGGTCTAACAACCTCACCCAATATTTCGATTAGAAATCTGTATGGACTAACTCTTATATACTTTTAAGAGAATCAACTAGACAGTCAGACTCAATCTTAATAAAAAGTATATCAAGGAGTTAATATCTCTATCTCTCGATTTGATCTATACTCAAGCAAATAGAAATCTGTGAGTCTTTATCAAATACAAGAGAAATAAACTTGGATGGTACCAAAGACCAATATCCAAGGATCAATCCATTTCCAATCAACAACCGAAGGTTGGATTCCACAATTGATCGATACAACGCACAACCTGTGATATTTCAATTATATAACAAAATATAATGCGGAATAGAAAAAACACAGACACCGGAAATTTTGTTAACGAGGAAACCGCAAATGCAAAAAAAAACCAGGACCTAGTCCAGATTGAACACCACACTGTATTAAGCCGCTACAGACACTAGCCTACTACAAACTAACTTCGTTTTGGACTGTAGTTGAACCCTAATCAATATCACACTGATTCAAGGTACAATTACGCTCCTTACGTCTCTGATCCCAGTAGGGTACTACGCACTTGATTCCCTTAGATGATCTCACCCACAACCAAGAGTTGCTACGACCCAAAGTCGGAGACTTTAAAAAACAAATCTGTATCACACAGAAAAGTCTACAATAATAGATAAATATGTCTCCCACGGATAAACCTACGAGTTTTGTTCCGTCTTTTGATAAAATCAAGGTGAATATGAACTAATCAATAACCCGGACTTATATTCCCGATGAACATCCTGGAATTATTGATCACCTCACAATAATCTATATCTTATGGTCGCGAAACTAGATATTGTGGATCACAAACGATGAGACGAAGATGTTTGTGGTTTCTTTTTATCTTGCCCTATCGAAGATATAATCTCAAGAAAATTATTCAATTGAACTCGTATGATAGAAATTGAAAATATCAGATCGCTCAACTACAAGAGAAGTAGTTTCGTTTGGCTCCACAATCCCAATGAAGTCGTTAACCGACAGTGTCTCGAGAAGAAACCTACGGTTAAAGGAGAATCGACTATAGCAAAAACAACTAGTATCAAACAAGAGGTGTAGGGAATAGTTTTTCCAGTTGCTAGACATATCCTTTATATATTTTTCAAATCAGGGTTTGTAATCCAAGTTACCTTGGTAACAAAGCATTCAATATTCACCATTAGATGGAAAACCTGATTTATCCAAGCTAATATATTTTAACCTTTAAATCGAAACTTAGATTGTCACACACAAATGACATGTATTCATTTAGGTTTGAGTAACCGTACCTAAACGTGTACATTTGGTTGGTTCACAAATAGTTAACCAATGGTGCCATATGAGCACTCATATTCATCTTCTTCACAACTAGTTTAAATGACTCAAAAGAAATAGTTGAAGAGTTGTTCAATTGCTAAGATATTTATACATAGACACAATTGAAACAAAATCTGTTTGATTCACTTGAATTAATTTATAAACAATATAGCCACGGTTTACAAAGATTGCATTCCTTATTGATTTATTGTTTAAATTCATGAGCTACCGATTTGAGAAATATAACCAGCTTGGGTACGCATACGGGTATACGTACCTTAGCTACCAGATTTGAGTTTACAAACTCATCAGAAATTTTCAGTTCGAAAACTTCTGTGGGTACGCGTACGGGTACGCGTACCTAAGGTGACTGGTTAACTAGTTTACAAACTACAAACTCATCAGAAATTCTCGGTTCGAAAACTTCTGCTAGTACGCGTACGGGTACGCTTACCCAACCTGTCTCCTTCACCAATACCTCATGCACACATATGCACGCACTTGGTTTCCGATACATGGATTTATACACTAATGTGCGAACACATTATATATGCTTATATCCATCAAATGGTTACGTAATCTCAACTCTACATTTCAATCATTGAAACATTCTTCTATAATGTTATAATAGTCGTTAGACATAAGAATCGACTATCGTCATCAAAGCTATTTTCAATATTGAAACGTCATCATGACTTTCGTCATGGGTAAAGATGAAAAGTGGTTAAAGCGAAAGCTTAACAACACATATTTCGAGAAAAAGATAGGCGAGTAAACTCGGCTCGAAATAACAAATGTGTATGTATGAAAACTATCATACTTATACGACTGTTATCTCAAGAGTAGGAGATAAATAGATTTTTGAGTGCTAGATAACTTCAAGTATCCACATACCTTTTTGGTCGGATGAAGTTCCACTGGTTCCTTGAGTAGTTCTTCATCTTCATAAGATAATCGCCATGGAGTCTAGTGCTCAACTATACTTAACTATCCTAGACCGAGACTTAGTCATAAGTAAACTAGAAATCAAGACGTATAGTTTTGATCACTAATATTGACAAACATGCTTGAGATAGTAACGCATGAGAGTTCACCCGAGCAATGCTCTAACAATCTCCCCCTCTGTCAATTTTAGTGACAAAACTATCAATACATATGAATTACAAAATAGATAAAAATTTGTAGCTTCTCGTCCACATGCTTGATCTCCTTGGTGCTTCAAAATTACTCGAAAACTTCGTCTTTTCCAAGTACTCACATGATTCCATAGATGTTCTATTCAGCATTATAGTTGTTGAAGATCCATAGCCATAACAATAAGGAAACAAAATATCTCTATCATTGTTATACAGTGTCATAGTATTATTACCTAGCATCAAAGTTCTTATATCACAACCTTGACAACAATACTATGGTGATATGTACCCTTAGTCAATACTTTCGTCTCAACACGAAAACCATTCCCCCTTACATAATGATCCAAAAACCATATGTATTTGTAGTGTGAACTACATATTAATTCTCCAACTTTTTGTTAATAAAATTGGCAAAGGTACAAAAACGAGATCCTAATGAAATTTTCACGGAGACGCTTCAAGACCAAAGAAAAGGACATGTCAACTTTGTTTAGATGCAATCATAAAGCCGAAGCTAAATGCCATAGCCGCACTCCCCAAAAAGATATGGAAATTAAGTGCAAGTTCAAAAGAACTCTCCCCCATTTGATGTCATTCCTTAGAGAACAACAACAACGACCTTACTTTTACAAGAAAAGAAGGATTTCTTTGGACACCAAAAACCACAAAAATGATTTTGTATCCAAAATTCTCAATTAAACTAACCACAAGAAAACCCATGATTAATTTAATCGGAATACACAACCAAAATAACCACAAAAGAATCTATGATTACTCTAGTTGGGAATGCTCACACAAGAAGACTTATGGAGCTGCACATTTATACATAAAATATGGATCAGGGAAGATCAATATTGTGGAATAAACAAGGATTCATCCTATTTTCCATCACTGTTTGCACAATGACATAATCCTCGTAAACAAAAATTCATCCTATCTTCCATCAATTATTTTCATAATGACATAATAGGTTTAATTTTTGTTTGTCAAAATTTCATCGATCTTGTATCAATACTTGCATATCGACATATAAAAGAGATAACTTTTGACATCGTATGGGACAATAATAGGTCACGGACGTAAACACACATATCCCATAACATATTGCAATATATAAAACCATAAAGATTAATACTGCAAAAATCATCTTCCAAACAATTTTAAAGTTTAAATAAATAAATCTACGATGACAAACGCCTTGGTCAATGACGCCTCCATCAAAGCTTTTTCAAGCACTTTCCCCAGCACCCTCTCCGACTACAAATATCCCATCTAGAAGACGTTTATGCCGCAGCTTCAACATCCCATCCAGAATTCGTTTCGACAACGGCTCCAATATATGCTTTCGCCGCCTCCCCATATGCATCGACAACATTCTCAGTGGTCGCTCCGATTTCCCCAACAACAGTTTCAACATCCACTTCAGAAGATTCTTCAGTCTCGCAAACCACAACCTCTTGAGAATGCTCCGGTTTTTCCACCTCAAAATCGAGGATTATGATACCATTATGGACAGGGTAATTAAATTGGCTATCGTCTAGAAGTTTATTGGACTCAGTCCTTCACCGTTTTAATCGAGAGGCGAATCGTTCATCCCTGGCACGGGATTACGGAGAAACTCCATCGCGTTGAGATTTACCGACACGCTGAGATGCTTCATCATGTCTCCACATTTCCTCCATGTCCATCGAAGCCATGAAAGCCTGAGCATGCATCCTCATGATGCGTAGATGTGTGAGAGACATGCCTTGTATAATCCGATCAGCTTCACGGAACAAAGGGTTGATTTTATCTAATAACTCATCGTGTGAAGAAAACCTGGGTTCGTCAACTTCAAAAAAATTCTCCGAAGAGTCAGAGACATGATCATCACCGGAAGATCCCATTATATGCTACAAAAAAAAAGTACATTATGTATGCATCGATAATCTACGTGATGAAGAAGACAAATGGAGAATTATGAGAGGACATGATACGATACATGTGAAGTGGATGGATGCAATTCTATGAGGATCTATATAAAATAAAGGATAATTGGCTCACCCGGACAACTGATAGAAAGAGGCTTGCCGCTACAGAGATAAATCCAATGATATGAAAATAAAAGGGTGGACAACGCCTTTTATATACATTGATTGACTGAAGGAGCGCCATCTTCACCACTCAAAGCAGCGCAATCTCCGTGCAGTCCACCAGACAAGAAGCATCATGACTCCATCACTCTGTGATTAAAGCCGATCTATCTCTTCCCATTCTGCAACCTAGCCGTCCTTATCCTATTGTTTGACTGAAGCCTCGTTATCTCTGCCCATGTGCTAACTATGCCAGCCGCACCACCATCATTCCGTACGTGCTAAATAGGGTTGGGATATGCCAAACCCTAATTTAGCTAAAAAGTTTCCATGCCAACTGAGTTCAGTGACTCTCCTAAGTACTTAAGATTAACTTAGCAACATGGCCAATGTTACCGAAGTCATATTTGGGTCTAACACCAATACGCCACAACAGTTGCCATAGATATGCCACTGACATGCCACTACACCACTGGCATGCCGCTATGTCATGGCCCCACTTTGCTATATAACAAGATATGGCCATAATCAATGACCATCCTTCCTCATGAGATGCAATCTCAGCCATCCAAGTTCGACACCGAACTGACGGACTTGTGGCAAGTTTTAAGCGACCAGCCGCTTAAATCTCGTGGCCATGGCTACGCCAAGCGCCAATTATACCACCGTATCACTGGAACGTAGAGCTATACCAGTCATGTCGTAGTTCCACTGGCATACACCAAAAATGCCATTACCAGGCGCTAACAAAAGGTAGCCATAATCAACAGCTACCCTTCCTTGTGAGATGCAATCTCATCCATCCAAGTTCTCCACCGAACTGACGGACTTGTGGCAAGTTTTAGGCGACTATCCAAGACGTGCCTAATAGCATCACATGATATTTTCCTACTGCAAGACTCTTGACTTTGACTTTCCACACATAGCAACCTCCTACATGTTTTCCATGAAAACACTCGAGACATCAAGCATGTCACAAAATAGGGGATACTCATCAGGGTATTGGTCTGGCGGTTTACAGCATGCGGCGTGCAGTACGCCCGTTATAAAAAGTATCATGAAGCGGGACACTTAGTGGCAGAAATAACGGGTGTAAACGGATCCACTCCCTTCATCATGGAAGCATGGGTTTCTGACATTTATACGTTACTACATTCTTCCACCACTCAATCATTTTTACTTCCTACGAGACCAGGTTACGTTTCAATATGACTTGTATAAATAGGCTTCACCTATTTCCACCAAAAAATAATTTTTTGGTCGGCAGCAACATAGTATCCAGAAATCACCAAGAACTGATAGCTTTTCACTTTGCAAGCCAGTTCCACTTTCTGATATAAGTCATAAAACAAGCCACATCTTTAGAATTAATCATTCTGTTCTCAACACTTTCTTCGCTTCCCTCCCTAAAACCAACCTTTCTCCTTCACTTTGTGACCGAAGCAAGCCTAGAACGACCATTTCTTGGTTTAGGCCAGGATTGTACAGATTGATCTCTCGAATCAAAAGTACTCCCATGCAGTGCATCATTTAGGGTTTAGATTCATTTCTCATACACACACCCAAAAATTACCAAAATTATCAGAAACAGTTTTCACCCACAAACAATTGGCGACCACTGTGGGAGATTAATCTCCCGGTTGCAACATCATTTTCCAAATTCCAAATTTTATTTTTCGAATCCCGACCTCAAGATGGTAGAACTCAGGTGGATCAACAACAAATCCTGAAAACACTAGCGCTGAAATTACTCTCGGTATTAGCGTTCCTTCCAGTGGCATTAACATGCCACCTGTCAACACCAGCGGCGCGGAAAATATTCCTTCAGGAGTTACACCTCAGGTCACCAGAGCCAGATCCGCTGCCGCGACCCCCAACGTTTCTTCAAGTGTGACACCTCTAACCATCACCAGAGCCACTGCTACTCCACTATCAGGATGAGAAACTGGGGGAGCCAGAGGAAGCCGATCCCATATTACCATTGCTGATTTGTTGGAAAAATATGAAGTTCTTGATAGAGCTCGGACGGACATGGCTTCGACTAAGAAAGAGGTGCTTATTTTCCTCAAGACACTAACAGAGCGACTACCACAGGCCTCACACCAACCAGAGCCAATGAGGAACACCTTCAATACTCCTGGCGCCGATACCTCAGTAGAGCGCACCTTTACAGATTAATAGACTCATTCAGGATCTCCAGCGGAGAGGAATCAACCATCCAATTTTGGCACACGAGAAGATTTGGAACGACTTCTTCGAAATCAATACAAAGGCGATACTGCAGACATGCATCAGCATCAACCCATGTATCGCCCTGAAGTGCAAAGGATTCCTCTTCCGAGAGAATACGCTTCTCCTCAATTCTCCATGTATGACGACACCGGTAATGCGCGTGAACATGTCTTTCGATTTTTAGAATCCTTGGGCGAGCACGAAAACAATCATGTTCTCCGTTTGAAGGAGTTTTCGAAGTCATTTACCGGAAGAGCATATACATGGTACAAAAACATTGCACCAAGCAACATATCCAATGGGATGACATGGTTACGGCTTTCTAACAGAAGTACTTCTTTATTTCTGAGCAAATTACCTTCTCAGGTTTAGGAAGGATATTTCAACGAAACAATGAACATCCAAATGATTATGTCAAAAGATTCAGAATTCAAGCACTAGATTGTCACGACCCAAATGTGACCAAACAACAACTAGTGGATTATTGCATCAATGACATGTTCCCCTCTACCGTGCCTTACTAGAGAATCTGCGATTCCAGACATTCTCTTAATTCATGAGGTTGCTAAACGATCATCCACAACAACACCGGCATTATTGGAAAGAACCAGGCCAGCCAAGGTTGAAGATGCACACGAAACTATAGGAAATAGATGCCTCATCAATAAGCAATATAACACTGGCCCCTCTGTGATTATGGTAAGAGAAAGAGGAAAAAGGAAGGCTCCAGCGGTAGAACATCAATCCAATCTATTAGATCACTGCTCGGTCAAACTAGCATGCGTTGCTATCTCAAGCATGATTGTCAATGTTAGTGATCAAAACTATAAAGTCTATATTTCTAGTCTACTATAGCTAAGGTCTCGGACTAGGATAGAAAGTGTAGTTGAGCTCAAGAACTCCATGGAGATTATCATACAAGATGAAGGACTACTCAAGGAACCAGTGGATCTTCATCGACTAAAAGGTATGTGGAGACTTGAACTTATCTATTACTCAAAAGTCTATCTACTATATCTCATATCTTGAGAGAAAAGTCGTATTATTATATAGACTAAGATTATACACATGTGGTATTTCGAGCTGAGTATATCTCGCTTATATATTTCACGAAATATGTGTTGGTAAAGCTTTCGCTTTAGCCAAGTTCATCTTTACCTAGTGACGAAAGTTATGTTATGTTTCAATCACTTTAAAAATTTCACCCACGAAAAATAGTTTGTGAATAACAACTATATAACGCCCTCTGAGAATGTTTCAATGATTGAAATGAGAGTTTAGACAATATAACCATTGGAGGATATTAGCATTGTTGTGGAAACACATATATGTATAAGTCCTTATTGCTTGAACCAAAGTTTGCGAACTTTGTTGATTAAGTGAAACCGGAGAAGTACGTGAGCTTCAGTCCGCGAACTGGCAAAAGTTCTCGACCCGATAATTCCTGCTGGAGTTTGTGAACTCCATCTGGGAACTTAAGTCCGCGAACCCAGTCCACGAACTTAAGTAGGTTATGTCTAAAAACGATGTTTGTGAACTTATCTTAATAAACTAAGGAATGCTATTGCAAACCGTGGCTTTATAATTCATGAATCGATTCGAGTGAATCACATCGTTTTTGCTTCGATTATGTCTTGTGTAGTACATAAAGATCTTAGCAGTTGAACAACTCTCTAACTAGTTCATTTGAGTCATTTGGACTAGTTATGGTGAAGAAGAATATGGTTGATATGAATATTATCATATATCTTACCATTTGGTTAACTATTGTTGAACTAACTAATGTACAAGTTTGGGTACGGTTACACAAGCCTAGAAACGTGCATTACATGTGTGTGTAACAAGCTATGTTTTCGATCTAACGGTTGATAAATATTAGCTTGCATCTAATCAGGTTTTTATCTAACGGTGAATATTGAATACTTTGTTAGTAAGCTAACATTGATTGCAAACCCTGATTTGAGAGACTATATAAGGGAGAACTCTAGCAACTGGGAAACCTAATCCCCACACATTCTGTGTGATACTAGTTGTGTTAAGCTGGAGTCGATTCTCCTTTAACCTTTGGTTTTCTTCTTCTAAAACCAGGTTAAGGACTTAAAGACTTCATTGGGATTGTGAAGCCAGACCGCTACTACTTTTCTTATATTTGTGTGATCTGATCTTGTTGTTTCTATCGTACTAGTACAATTATAATAATTGGCTTGAGATTTCTATGTCCGATAAGAAAGATATAAAAGTAGTCACAAACACTTTGTCTCATCATTTGTGATTCCACAATATCTTTTTTCGCTGCGTCAATTAAGACTATTGTGAGGTGATTGAGAAAGCTGAGATGTTCTTCGGGAATATAAATCTGATTTTATCAATTAGTTCATGTTCACCTTGATTTATTAAAAACCAGAACAAAACTCATAGGTATATTCGTGGGATATGAATTTATCTATTATTGTAGACTTTTCTGTGTGATACAGATTTGTTTATTAAAGTCTTCGACTTTGGGTCGTAGAAACTCTTGGTTGTGGATGAGATCAGTTAAGGGAATAAAGTATGTAGTATCCTGCTGGGATTAGAGACGTAGGAGCATAACTGTACCTTGGATCAATATGATATTGATTGGGGTTCAACTACAGTCCAGACCGAAGTTAGCTTGGAGTAGGCTAGTGTCTGTAGCGGCTTAATACAATGTATTTTTAATCTGGACTAGGTCCCGGAGTTTTTCTGCATTTGCAGTTTCCTCGTTAACAAAATTTTGGTGCCTATGTTATTTCTTTTCTGTATTATATTTTGTTATATAATTGAAATAATACAGGTTGTGCGTTATTCAATCAATTAGAATATCCGACCTTTTTGGTTGTTGATTTAAATTGATTGACACTTGGATATTGGTATTTGGTACCATCCAAGTTATCTCTCTTTGATAAAGACTCGAATATTTCTATTTGCTTGAGTAAATATCAAATTGAGAGATTGAGATAATAACTCTTTGATATATTTTCTATTGATTGAGTCTGACTGTCTACTTGATTCTATAGAAAATATATTGGAGTTTTTACATATAGATTGTTAATCGAAATATTGGGTGTGGTTGTTAGACCCCCCGCTTTTTTAATTGGTATCAGAGCATGCAAACACGCTTAAGACCTTACAAGTCTGTGTTTGTAACGATCTGACTTTATGAATAGAGGTGTTATCTCAATAAACGTACCACCAGTCTTCGATGGCTCTAATTACTTATGGGGGAAAAATTGCTATGCGAGGTTTTCTTCAAGCACGTGATTTTCAATCATGGATATATGTTGTTAATGGCTATGATGCTCCCGTTTAGGCAGTTGGAGATGTAAACGTTCCAAAGAATATTGGTGAATATACCCCTGCCGAGATTCTTGCTGCAAAGAAAAACTCTAACAGTTTGAATGCCATCATATATGCCACTACCCCAAATCTTCAGCACCATGTGTCTAATTGCACTAAGTCGCAAGTAGCTTGAGATATCTTAACAACCGTATTTTAAGGTAATACCAGTGAGAAGGAAGCTAGGATTCAAAAACTTAATTCCGATTTGGAAAACCTACGTATGGCAGATGAAGAAACATTTGATGAGTTTAATCACAAAGTGTTTGAATTTGTTAATGTATCTTTTGTGTTGGGTAAGACTATTCCTGAAAAGGACATTGTGATGAAAATTCTCAGATCGCTACCATCTAGATACGATACTAAGAAGCATGCCATCGTTTAGGGAAATAACCTTGATACTCTCTCCAGAAATACGCTGGTTGGAAAGCTTAAGATCTTTGATCATGAACATTCATCCAAATCTAAGGATGTTGAGTTCAAAGCACTAAAGGACGCTACATTACTTGATAAAAGTAAAAAAAAAAGTGTATATCTCTGAATATGAACACTCTGAGACAGATTCATCAGATGAAGATCTTGACAAATCAGTCTCGATGATCACAAGACAGTTTAGGTATCTTCTGCTGAAGAGAAGTTAATGGTTCTCCAGAGATAATCCTAAGGCATCAGTCAAACCTCATAATCGTGTTCCTCCTAAAAATAGGGATATTAATGAAACTGATGATGAGGATATGCCTCAGTGATTGAAGTGTAAGGAATTTGGTCATTTTGCAAACGAGTGTCCAAATCGTAGAAAATACACTGGGAACAAAGGTTTTGCTGCAACTCTTGATGAAATGTCTGACGACTATGATTCTAATGAAGACAATAAATTAAGTGTTGCACTTCTTAGTGAAAATATTGAGTTTGACAATTGTGGCAATACATACATCGATCTTGATATTCTTTCAGAAGATAATCCAACTATTCTGGAAGACAAAGTTGACCCATTCTTTGGAAACTCGATTTATAATGTTTCAGGTTCCACTATGTGCCTAGCTACTTGCACGTCTCAGAAGCCTGATTTTTATCCAAGTTTGACGTGTTCATATTGTTAATTAAAGGGTCATGAACTTTCACAGTGTTACAAGTTCAAACACCAACAAAGGCACGTCAACAAACATTAACGAAGAGCAAATCATTTAGCAAGAAAGCTTAAACTAGCTCAGAAGACCGCTGAGGTATGTAAGATTTTATCTTCGTCTAAGAAGTTAGTTTCCAAGGATAAACTACGACCATTACAAAAGAAAATATGGTCAAATAGTTTTGATAGACAAAAGTCTGTGGATTCCTCTCAAGAGGAAAATGGTGGACAAATTGTTGTTCACCACAACTCAACTTGATTGTGTTGTTTTTGAAATCTTGTCTCATGTGCCTAATCAAAAGAGACAATGATTTTGTATTCTTCAGGCTTTAGGAAAATTTCGTTTCTTTTCTTTTTTGTCTATCAAATAAAAGAAATGGTATTATCGACAATTCTATTCTTCATAGGGTTGAGAGTTGGTCATGTACGAACCTGTTTAAAGGTTTCGAACCCTACATTGTTTTTCCTTATATGTAACCTCCTTTTATCTCAAGACTACTTGTTGAGAAAATTGTGATTTCCTCTCACAAACCCATACATTTATGGATACTCCAAGCATGATGTATTCTGAAGGAAAGGATGTTAATTTGATTGTTAAGATATCAATCATGAAGGAAAAGAAAAATCTCCATTAGATCCAACTTTAAAAAGAAAAATAAGGAATGTGAGGAAGCCAAGAGCCGTTCCTTCAAATTCTCAGAAGTTTTCTGATGTTCTTAATGGGTTGAAGGATATACGAAAGGAGATTTAACAAATAAATGCTTTTGTGTATAAGACTCATGAGATTCTGAAGGCCCTGGTTCGACAACAACAACCTAGAAGGTTTATTAATATAAACTCCTACCTTAATGAACCTTATGTTCCAATGGATGTCGACGACAAGGATTTCGGGGACGATAAAGAATTCTTTAAAGGTCTTATTTCCTAGTAAATCTTCTATTTTTATTATTTTGTTTAGAAGAATAACTAGTAGTTTGGAATAGCCATTATTGTGATTACACATAGCTATGTCCAACGTTTTCATCTTCTTGTTTTTAGATTTATTGGTTTAAATTCTAAACTTGTTTGGAAGATGATCTTTGCAATATTAATCTTTATGGTTTTATATATTGCAATATTGTTATGGGATATGTGTGTTTACGTCCGTGAACTTAATTGTCCCATACTTTGTCAAAAATAAAGTCGTTCGTGAATTGATATGCAAGTATTGATAAAAGAATGAATAGACTTTTGACAAACACAAAAGTTAAGCCTATATTGTCAATTATTGATGTAAGATAGGTTAAAATCTTTTGTGATTCAAGGATTATGTCTATTGTATGTCATTTTGCAAATGGTGACGGGTAATAGAATGAATCCTTGATTATTCCACAGTATAAGGTTGGTCTCATATCCATAATTTTTGTGAAAATACTGTGTTGTTCCATAAAGTGTCCTATGTTGAGCATGTGAATAACCAAAGTTGATTATTTTATGATTAGCTTAGTTGTTGTTCCGTAAGGTACTTTATGTTGAGCATGGCCAATTAAATTGATTACTCTGTGATTAGTTTAGTTGTGTACTTCGATTATATTAATTGTGGGTTCTCTTGTGATTAATCTAATTGATTTCTTAAGTCTCCATAAGTTTACTTGTGTTGAGCATATTTGGTTAAATTAATCTTAGGTTCGCTTATGGTTAATTTGATTGAATATTCTTTTTGGATTCCAAATTCATACTTGCATGTGATTTGTTGAGTCCAAAGAAATCCTTCTTTTCTTTTGAAATTTGAAAGAAAATAAGATGGGTTATGCACTACTCGGTCTAACTCGCATGCGTTGCTATCTCAAGCATATTTTTCAATGTTAGTGATCAAAACTATAAAGTCTTAATTTTTAGTCTACTATAGTTAAGGTCTCGTACTAGGATAGAAAGTGTAGTTGAGCTCAAGAACTCCATGGAGATTATCATACAAGATGAAGGACTACTCAAGGAACCAGTGGATCTTCATCGACTAAAAGGTATGTGGAGACTTGAACTTATCTATCACTCAAAAGTCTATCTACTATATCTCCTATCTTGAGATAAAAGTCATGTTACTATATAGACTAAGATTATACTCATGTGGTATTTCGAGCTGAGTATATCTCACTTATCTATTTCTCGAAATATGTGTTGGTAAAGCTTTCGCTTTAGCCAAGTTCATATTTACCTAGTGACGAAAGTCATGTTATGTTTCAATCACTTTGAAAATTGCTCTGATGAAAAATAGTTTGTGAATAACAACTATATAACGCCCTCTGATAATGTTCCAATGATTGAAATGAGATTTTAGACAATATAACCATTGGAGGATATGAGAATTATTGTGGAAACGCATATATGTATAAGTCCTTATTGCTTGAACCAAAGTTTGCGAACTTTGTTGATCAAGTGAAACCGAAAAAGTACACGAGCTTCAGTCCGCGAACTCAGTCCGTGAACTGGCGGAAGTTCTTGACCCGATAATTTCTGCTGAAGTTTGTGAACTCCATCCGGGACCTTAAGTCCGCGAAACCAGTCCGCGAACTTGAGTAGGTTATGTGTAAAAACGATGTTTGTGAACTTATTTTAATAAAGTAAGGAATATTATTGCAAACCGTGTCTTTATAGTTCACGAATCGATTCGAGTGAATCACATCGTTTTTGCTTCTATTGTGTCTTATATAATACATAAAGATCTAAGCAATTGAACAACTCTCTAACTAGTTCATTTGGACTAGTTATGGTGAAGAAGAATATGGTTGATATGAAAGTTATCATATGGCTAACCATTTGGTTAACTATTATTGAACCAACTAATGTAAAAGTTTGGGTACGATTACACAAGCCTAGAAACTTGCATTACATGTGTGTGTAACAAGCTATGTGTCTAACGGTTGATAAATATTAGCTTGAATCTAATCAGGTTTTCATCTAACGGTGAATATTGAATTCTTTGTTAGTAAGCTAACATTGATTTCAAACCCTGATTTGAGAGACTGTATAAGGGAGAACTCTAGCAACTGGGAAACCTAATCCCCACACATTCTGTTTGATACTAGTTGTGTTAAGCTAGAGTCGATTCTCCTTTAACCTTTGGTTTTCTTCTTCTAAAACCAGTTTAACGACTTAAAGACCTCATTGGGATTGTGAAGCCAGGCCGCTACTACTTTTCTTGTATTTGTGTGATCTGATCTTGCTGTTTCTATCATATAAGTACAATTGTAATAATTGGCTTGAGATTTCTATCTCCGATAGGCAAGATATACAAGTAGTCACAAACACTTTGTCTCATCGTTTGTGATTCCACAATATCTTTTTTCGCTGCGTCGATTAAGACTATTGTGAGGTGATTGATAAAGCGGAGATGTTCTTCGGGAATATAAGTATGGTTTTATCAATTGGTTCATGTTCACCTTGATTTATTAAAAGTCGGAACAAAACTCATAGGTATATTCGTGGGAGACGGATTTATCTATTACTGTAGACTTTTCTGTGTGATACAGATTTGTTTATTAGAGTCTTTTACTTTGGGTCGTAGCAACTCTTGGTTGTGGGTGACATCATCTAAGGGAATCAAGTATGTAGTATCCTGCTGGGATCAGATACGTATGATCATAACTGTACCTTGGATCAGTGTGAGATTTATTGGGGTTCAACTACAGTCCAGACCGAAGTTAGATTGGAGTAGGCTAGTGTCTGTAGCGGCTTAATACAGTGTATGTTTAATCTGGACTAGGTCCCGAGGTTTTTATGCATTTGAGGTTTCCTCGTTAACAAAATTCTGGTGCCTATGTTATTTCTTTTCCACATTATACTTTGTTATATAATTGAAATAATACATGTTGTACGTTATTCTATCAATTAGAATATCCGACCTTTTTGGTTGTTGATTTAAATTGATTGACACTTGTATATTAGTCTTTGGTACCATCCAAGTTATCTCTCTCTGGTAATGACTCGCAGATTTCTATTTGCTTGAGTAAAGATCAAATTGAGAGATTGATATAATAACTCTTTGATATATTTTCTATTGATTGAGTCTGACTGTCTAGTTTATTCTCTAGAAAGTATATTGGAGTTTTTCCATACAGATTGCTAATCGAAATATTGGGTGTGGTTGTTAGACCCCTGTTTTTTCACAAGCGCGTAACGCCATCACATCATGTGGCCCCACCGCGAAAGGCTGCAGCTAAGGCTCCTGGGCAGCATCAAGAATCCGGAAAAAAGGCCTTAGATTTCCCGTTCCCAATCGAATAAGTAATTAAACTCTTGGAAGCATGGATCCAAGATGACACCATCAAGCTGCCTCTTATCAGGCACCCATCAACTAAAGAGGAAGTGTCAAATCCTAAGTACTGCCGCTACCACAGGTTTGTCCATCACCCGACCAGCGACTGGAATAGATTAAAGCGTATCTTCAAAGAAAAGGTGGAGGCAGGGGAACTTCAACTGGGCTATGAGGGAGTTCACAGAGATCCTATTCCAGGAAGGAATTACATGATCTCTGGGGACTCTGTTCACAAAGCCATGCAATCCATGATGCAGCATGTATGCAAAATTCTCTATTTCTCCAAGGCTCAGCGTCAAGATATATTTGCAGCCCTTAATCGTGTTGTGTCTGGAAAGTGACTTTTTCCTATTGAAGAAACCACGCCAGAATCCCAAGCTCTCTCAGGAAGCGGTGTTGGAAAATGCAACTGGGGACTGCTGACCACCGTTTATCTGAGGGACGCCGAGCTTGATAGCACATTGATCAACATCATTACCATCAAGACTCTGAGAGCTGCGGGAATTTCAAAACAAGAGGCTATCATCTCCCCAAATGTGGTCAAAAACATGAAAGGAGAAGTAATAGATGCATATGGCTACATCAACCTTGAAATTAAGGTGGGAGATGCTCTGACACATGGAAAATTCCATATTGTCAAAGAACTCTCAAATTACGACATGATTCTGGGGCACTCATGGGTACATGGCAACAAAGTGAAATTAGGAGTATTCCCTTTGCCGGTGTCGATTCCCGAAAGAATTCCCAACAAGCCATCCAACCCTGAAGATCACATGTTGCATATCAACAACTTATCAATGTAACTCAATTACCTGGAGAAATCCCGTCGACGTTTTTTCGTAGACTCCGAACACAAGTAAATATTATTGAACAATCCTTTCTCCAACCAGTCACTTCTCCCCTCGGTCCAGTTATCAAACCGGGAGTCATTAAGAGATGTGAATGGGATGTTAGGCCTTTCAAGTGCTTTGTCAAAAATTTGGAAGCTGCCTCGGTCAAAGATGATGAGCTCAAAAATCAAGTGGTTGCACAATGCCTAAACCCATTTCAAATTGGAGATATGGTAGTCAAGGAGACCATGTTTCAAGTTGGATATGTAACAGTGAAGGTAGTCTCCCAACCTGATTCTCCTAAATAAAGGGAAGATGAGCCATATCTGGTGGCAGATGTTATCTTGGGTGGTTACTGCAAACTCATCAATGCTGACAAATTGGAAGATGTGACAATTCATTCGAGATGGCTCGAGCCCTTCAATATCTAAGATGATGTACTACCTTCTCCTCCAGCATTTTCCTTTTAGTATTTCCTTCAGCAATTTCCCCTTTCATGCGATATTTGTAACTTCTCTAAAAATAATTGAACTGCTTGCATTCATAATTAGGGTTTTCAATTTCAATTAAGAGCATCTTTCCTTAAATAAGTTTTCCTGAACCATATTAAAGGAAAAATACCAAGTGAACCCAAACCATCACAAAGCCATTACTCGTCGATTAAAAACCAGAAAAAATCAAACCCACAAGAAATATCTTATTCAAAGATTATTTTTTTAAAAAACCAAAGAGCGCTTTATTGATCAAATAATAACCAGGTACAACAAATCAAAAAGGAAAACAAAAGAAAAGGACAACATGTCCTGAACAAAAGCAAAACAGAAAAGGATAAAAAACAAATAAGCAACACATCCCACAATCCTTTACACAAATCTGTAGTATGTAAGATCTGGATTTTCCATTCGCAGCATATTTGCAGGTCTTTCATTGAACTTCAGAACTTGACCTTTGGCTAGAAGAACTCCTTTCTTTGCAAAAAAATCAGCTGAGAAGTTCTTTTCTCTATAAACATGATTAAGATGAATAGCTAATAATTTACTGCAAACATGTATCCAACGATTCCAAATAAACCAAGGGAGTTTGTTCTTACTAAAAAAAGATATAACAGCTTTGGAATCTGAGTTGATAGTTACCTTGATTTTAAGTTCCTTCACATCCCATTCCAATGCATTTATAATTCCCATTGTCTCAGCAACAAAGTTAGTAGGAATACCAAGCCCTTCACTTTCAGATGTTAAAAATGTACCCTCCCAGTCTCTTGCAATGAAACCATAGCCTGTATTTCCAGGGATCCCCCTAGATGCACCATCATAGCATAGTAATGTACTATCGGAGTCAGGAAAAGATAAACTGCATTCAACTTTTCTGAAAATCTTCACATTTCTACAACCCAAATTGAAGTGTTTCAAGATTTGTAAATCATATGCAACATTAATCATATATCCCTTGATTCTGACTTCACAATCTTTAATTATTCTAGAAATTCTTTTTTTAGTTGCTAAACTTTTGGGAGTAATATTATCAAAATATACTCTATTTCTTGTAAACCAGATGTCCACCATTATATTAAATGCAGCAATGTACCAAATTTCCTGAATTACAACACTTTTCCTATTGCATGCATTTAAGATATCCTCAAAAGATTTGGGATTCTTAAAAGCAAAGATACCACCAATCCATTTCCACATAATTTGACCATAGTCACAATTCCATAAAATGTGTTCCAAATTATCTTGATCTTTTCTGCATAGGTATCATCTTGATGCCAGATTCATTCCTCTATTTTTCACTTTGTCATCAGTATTACGGACTCCTCTAGTTATTTTCCAGATGTTTGCTGCAGTGGAAGAAAGTACACAAGGTTGCCAGATTTTCTTATACCAATTGAGTTTGGGTTGTATTTTCCTGATAACATTCACTACACTTTGAACTGAGAAATCTCCATTTTGAGTAGCTATTCACACCATCTTATCATTTTCTAAGGACAGTATAGGCAAGTCTTCAATAGCAAAAAATTCCAACATTTCCTCAGGTATATTCCATTGCATGTTCTGAATCAGATCATCAACATTCATTTGACTGTTGTTACTTATATAATCATTCAAAGGGAAAGTTGTGGTGATACTTTTCAAGAATCCATGCATCATTCCAGATGGAAATTTGTTTCCCATTACCAACTAGCCATCTGATATTTTCATAAAATTCATTTAATACCCACTTGATTTTAGGCCACACAGAAGATTTCTTGTAATAAGAGATCCAACTGCCATTGAGGTCTTGATATTTAGCTAGGAAAAAAAGTGCCCAATCTTCCTTAGAATTAAGAATTCTCTAAAGAAGTTTCATCAATAGTGCTTTATTAATGTCTTCCATTATTCTAATTCCCAAACCCCCTTCTTCAAGAGGTACACAAATTTTCTCCCAATCTAGAGTAATATATTTTATGTCTTCAGCATTACCACTCCACAAGAAATTCCTCATTATTTTTTCACAGGAAAGAATAAGTTTTTTTGGCCATTTATATATGGACATGTTATAAATAGGTATGCTTGAGAGGACAAATTTAATCAAAGTAATTTTATCTTGGAAATTTAGAAATTTACCTACCCAAGTTGCTAATCTTCTTTGAAGCATTTCCACAAAAGACCATAGATGTTCAGCCTTGATTTTCCCTGGAACCAGCATTACCCCAAGGTACTTGTCAGGGAAACAAGAAAGAGACATACTCATATTATCTGTTATCTACAATTTTCTTGAATTTAGAGTTCCATATACAAAGCATTTACTCTTTGTTGCATTAACCAATTGTCCAGAGGCTGACTGATACTCCATAAGAAGTAGTTTGAAGTGATGAATTGATTTCTTGCCACCATAACAAAATATAAAAATGTCATCAGCAAAAAATAAATATGAAGGATAAATACCTCTCCTCATTACCATTGGTGCAATCTTACCCTCTTGAATATATTGAACAATCTTTCTGCTTATTGCATCTACTGCTAAAACATATAGAATGAGAGAAAGGGGGTCTCCCTGTTTAATTCCTCTACCCATTCCAAAATACCCAACTGGGCCACCATTAAGTAGAATGGAAATTTTTGTAGATTGGAGAAGAATTTGAATCCATTTACAAAATTTCACAGTAAAACCAAACTTCTTCAAAATAACTAGTAAGAAATCCCAACTTAGAGTATCATAAGCCTAAGAAATGTCTAGTTTTAATCCTACATTACCTCCTCTTCTTGGAATACTCATTTCACTTACTAACTCAGATGCCAATAAGATTTGTTTATGAATGATTCTCCCTTTAACAAAAGCACATTGCTGAGAAGATACTAATTTAGGGAGAAAAGTGATAATCCTTATAGATATGATCTTAGTAATAATTTTGAAACAAAAATTACTTAAGCCTATAGGTCTGAAATGACTTAGTTTCTTAGCACCTTTTATCTTAGGTAACAGAATCAGAAAGTTTGAATTAAGTCCAGATGGAATTACTTGATTGAACCAACATAATTGTATAACAGCTACAAGATCTTCACAAATAATGTCCCAAGTGGCTCTATAAAATGTACCAGTGAAGCCATCAGGTCCAGGTGAACCATCTGTATTTAGAATAAAAACTGCTTCCTTAATATCTTCCTTAGTAGGTACTTTTTCTAACATATAATTATCATCAATAGACACTACCTCGGGAATTGCATCAAGAATAGTGTCAGTAAGAAGAACTGAATGGTACCCAAATTTAGTTTTAAAGTAATCAATAAGCAAAACTGCTATTTGCTCTTGATCTGAAATAATATCACCAGCATCATCAACAAGTTCTGCAATTGCATTTTTTGTTTGTCTCAACTAGATAGAAGTATGAAAAACTGCAGTATTTGCATCACCATATTTAATCCAGTTGATTCTTGTTTTCTGACTTAAAAAAAATGAAGATTTTGAGCAGTAATATCTCTAATTCCTCTAGCAGTTACATAGTTGTTTAGAAGGGTAATATCAGAAGGATTCTCATCAGATAGTATATTAGCTTCATGCATTTTTTTTCTTTAGCTTGCTTCAATTTAACTTGTACATCACCAAAAACCTCCCAATTCTATTGCTTCAAAATATTCTTTAGTCTCTTTAATTTATTCATAAAGATGAAAATAGGATTTCCATGCATTATTTCATTCCAAGAATTACAAACCAATTTCACAAAAGTAGGATGATGTATCCACATTGCTTGAAATTTAAAAGGGGAATTTTTTGGTTTGGGGATATCCAAATAAGAACCAATAAGGCAACTATGATCAGAAATTCCTCTTGAGGTTACTTGGTATTTCTAGACATTATACTTATTCAACCACAATAAATTAAACAAGGCTCTATCAAGATTGCATAATATTCTTTACCTACCACATCTACCATTTGACCAAGAAAAGTGCAGACCACTTTTAGGAGCCTGGAATAGACCACATTGATTTATCCATTCATTAAAATCATTAAGAGCAGTAGTAAGTGGACTTCTCCCTCCTTTTTTATCATCCACAAACATTATGGTATTAAAATCTCATATAATAAGCCTAGGCTTGTTTAGAGAACTGATGTTACATAGATCAGCCCATAATTCTTTCCTATTGATAGTTAATACATCAGCATGAATTCCAGTTACTAAAACACTACCAATCTCCACTGTAATACATTTTCTAGAAGAAAAAATCACCACGGGAGTAGGAATTAAATTGTTCCAATATAACCATATATTTGGTTTTCTACTGTCACAAAAATTATGAATAATTTGGTGATTCGTACCAGGAAGTTTAACTCTAAATTTAGAAGTAACATGAAGTTTAGGTTCTGCAAACTAAAGAGGGATTATTTTGACTTACTAAAGCTTTAAGTTTATCTTTGGAATTATCCCTTTTAAGACCTCTTGATAATCCAAAAAATCACTCTCATTGAGAAGAATCGGTGTGTGTGTGTGGGGGGGGGGGGATTCCCCTTATTACTCTCTTCTCTCTCCTGAATCATCAAATTTCAAAAGAAGCTTGTTTCAGCCCAGGAAAGTCTCTTATTCAAAGATACTGAAGAATTGAATATGTAATAAAGAATATTATCAAGCGGAGGCGAGGACACCTTCTTTCAAGAATCTCTATCCTCAGCTTTCACCTGACAGGTTTTCCATATTTCTCTCATGACGTGTTGTACAGATTGTGGCTGCTCACATACTCAGACGGCATGCCACAGGCGCCCTGGATAATTTGTAAGGCATCCCATGTTTTGAGTTAATGTTGCCAATGATATGCGAGGCATTGCCATGAAAGTAGATAAAAATGAAGAATATAACACGCCAATGCAAGGACCACGGATTCCCTATGCCCTCCGTCAAAGGTTAGTCGAGTTTCTCAGGAAATCTCTTCATGTCTTGCCTTTCGATTTTTCTCTTGTCTGTCACCATCTCATGCTTACCCCGTAACAATGCCACTGTTACGTGCTAAGCAGGGGACTTAATATTGATGGTGGCTTTTAGTTCAGGGCTAAAATTATAAAACCCTGTATTTAATAGGCCGTCACTCTGCAAAGATACGGATCCATGTAAAAGTAATGAGTGTTCAACCTCTTCATTGGTACACTTATTGAGAAACTCAATATTTTCTATGAAATTTACCTAGAATGGTGCATGTAGCAACAATCCCAGTTACTCTGTAAATTTTGGAACCTTGACTATATTCACATAATATAAGTTTCTTTGAATACTTTCTGTGCTATGTTCCCCGACCGAACCCTTAATGTTGATATGGCATGACAATTCGTGTTCACTCGCAGCAGAGTAGCACGAATTTCCAAATATAAAGGATAAGGTCTTCTGCATAAGTTATTCAATCAGAAAGCATGCTGCTCTATGGCAATGAACTTAAAGAACTCTCTGTCAACACATAAAATTCAATCAATTACCTTGACTAATTTGCAAAAGTTATGGTTTTCCGCCTTGTGCAACATATCAGACCTTGCTTGTCGAAATTAGGCCTAGGAAAACTAGGTAATTAATCCTCTATGGATTAGTAGGCGAAAAATCTTGCCCAGAATCAGAAAACAAGGAGCCGCACGATAGGAGAAACAACAAAGGGAGGCTCAATCTTAATAAAAAGTATATCAAGGAGTTAATATATTTATCTCTCGATTTGATCTATACTCAAGCAAATATAAATCTGCGAGTCTTTATCAAATACTAGAGAAATAAACTTGGATGGCACCAGAGACCAATATCCAAGGATCAATTAATTTCCAATCAACAACCAAAGGTTGTATTTCACAATTGATCGATACAACGCACAACCTGTGATATTTCAATTATATAACAAAATATAATGTGGAATAAAAATAACACAGACACCAGAAATTTTGTTAACGAGGAACCGCAAATGCAGAAAAACCCCAGGACATAGTCCAGATTGAACACCACACTGTATTAATCCGCTACAGACACTAGCCTACTACAAACTAACTTCGGTATGGAATGTAGTTGAACCCTAATCAATATCACACTGATTCAAGGTACAGTTGCGCTCCTTACATCTCTGATCCCAGCAATATACTATGCACTTGATTCCCTTAGTTGATCTCACCCACAACTAAGAGTTTCTATGACCCAAAGTCGAAGACTTTAATAAAAAAATATGTATCACACAGAAAAGTCTACGAAAATAGATAAATCTATTTCCCACACCTACGAGTTTTGTTCCATATTTTGATAAAATAAAGGTGAACAAGAACTAATCAATAAGCCGGACTTATATTCCTAAAGAACATCCTAGAATTATTGATCACCTCATAATCTAGATATTGTGGAATCACAAATGATGAGACGAAAATGTTTGTGATTTCTTTTTATCTTGCCCTATCGGAGATATCATATCAAGCCAATTATTCAATTGACCTTGTATGATATAAAATGGCAAGATCAGATCGCTCAACTACAAGAGAAGTAGTTTCGACTGGCTTCACAATCCCAATGAAGTCTTTAAGTCGTTAACCGACAGGGTCTCGAGAAGAAACCTACGGTTAAAAGAGAATCGACTCTAGGAAAACCAACTAGAATCACACAGGAGGTGTGGGGATTAGTTTTTATAGTTGCTAGATGTCTCCTTTATATAGTTTTCAAATCAGGGTTTGCAATCTAAGTTACCTTGGTAACAAATTATTCAATATTCACAGTTAGATGAAAAACCTGATTTATCCAAGCTAATATCTTTCAACTGTTAGATCGAAACTTAGATTGTCATACACAAATGACATATATTCATTTAGGTTTTAGTAACCGTATCCAAACGTGTACATTTTGTTGGTTCAGAAATAGTTAACCAATGGTTAGCCATATGAGCACTTTCATATCAACCATATTCATCTTCTTCACAACTAGTTCAAATGACTCAAAAGAATTAGTTGAAGAGTTGTTCAATTGCTTAGATCTGTATACATAGACACAATTGAAAAAAAATCGGTTTGATTCACTAGAATTAATTCATGAACAATATAACCACGGTTTGCAAAGATTGCATTCCTTATTGATTTATTTTTTAAGTTCATAATCTACCGATTTGAGAAATATAACCATCTTGGGTACGCGTACGGGTATGCGTTCCTTAGCTACCGGATTTGAGTTTACAAACTTAGCAGAAATTTTCAATTCGAAAACTTCCATGGGTACACATACGGGTACGCGTACCTAAGGTGACTGGTTTACTAGTTTGCAAACTACAAACTCAGCAGAAATTTTTGGTTCGAAAACTTCCGCTAGTACGCGTATGGGTAAGCGAACTCAACATGTCTCCTTCACCAATACCGCATGCACACATATGCACGCACTTGGTTTCCGGTACATGGATTTATACACTAATGTGCAAACACACTATATATGCTTATATCCATAGATGGTTACGTAATCTCAACTCTACATTTCAATCATTGAAACATTCTTCTATAATGTTATAATAGTCGTTAGACATAAGAATCGACTATCGTCATCAAAGCTATTTTCAAGATTGAAACGTCATCATGAATTTCATCACGGGTAAAGATGAAAAGTGGTTAAAGCGAAAGCTTACCAACACATATTTTGAGAAAATATAGGAGAGTAAACTTGGCTCGAAATAGAAAATGTGTATGTATGAAAACTATCATACTTAAACGACTGTTGTCTCAAGAGTATGAGATAGATAGACTTTTGAGTGCTAGAAAAGTTCAAGTCTCCACATACCTTTTTGGCCGGATGAAGTTCCACTGGTTCCTTGAGTAATTCGTCTTCGTAAGATAATCGCCATGGACTCTGGAGCTCAACTATACTTAACTATCCTAGACCGAGACTTAGTCATAAGTAAACTAGAAATCAAGACGTATAGTATTGATCACTAATATTGACAAACATGCTTGAGATAGTAACGCATGCGATTTCGACCGAGCAATGCTCTAATAATATGACACAGTTTCATAAAGATATAATGGTAAATACCATGAGTAAATAGGATGGTTTCGTCTTCGCATACCTATTTGTTGATGAAGTACTCCAAATGTCTTCATTTGATCTTCAGTCTTCAATCTTCAAAGGTTTTTCAGTGATTTTCAATACTCAACTACCGTACTCTAATCCTAGTTCGAGAGTTGACTTTAATAAACTAGATATCAAGATATAGTTTTGTGCATCTAACATTGACAACAAGCTTGAGATAAAAAAGATTTGCGAGTTCGACCGAGAAGTAATCTAACATGAACTACTAGCCTATTTGGGACTAAAGAACTTTACTATTTTAGCGAATCCATGGACGATCTTATATGGACACTATCTTACAAGATTTACACCAAAAAACTTTAGAGTCTAAATAACAATGAATTTGGAGACAATACTTTGGTGATACGTTCTTCTTATGAAACTCGACAATCTTGAAAAAAATTAGCACAACGAGAGATGTATAACACTACCATCTATCACTTCAAAAATCAACCATTGAAAACTAACCGTTGAAATCAAAATCGGTAGATGGTGAGGTTTGGCATCTCAAATTGTGCCCATTTTTTGTAAGAATTTAGACTTTAATAAAAGAAACATATCATCAAAAATATTAGCTTCAAATTCATTGTCGTTTGGACTCTAAAGAAAAGTCGGTACAAATCTTGTAAGATAATGTCCGTATAAGATTATCCATCGATTCTCCCTCATTACTAATTTATCAAAAAAAATTCATTATATTCTTTCTAAAATGACTTTTGCTCGTTTCATATCATTTTTCATGGTTTCACCTACTTGATACCCACACTTTTCCTATTTACAAACTACATTGATTGCCACCCCCACTTATCCTATTTACCACCCATAAAAAATTTCATAGACCTTAAATACCACTTTTTGTCTTCTTTTTTTTCCATCCAAACAACAAAATAACCCCAACAATTAAACTGGAAAAACCCTAAGTTCTAAAATAATTCTTAATCACCATCTCTACCGCCGACCACCTTCTTTTACACCATCTGCACCCTTTGACCACCGCCATCATTTTTTATCTTTAATTTTTGTACTAATTTTGTGATTTTTAAAAATATGCCTCTAAAGAAAGGAGAAAATTTTCTAGCAAAATCGATGCCCCAAAAATAAAAAGTTAAACCTAATTGTATATAGAAATTCATGCATGATTGTATATATATAATTGATTTATTCAATTGATTCAAGTGGGGAAGGACCGTTTATTTGGTTCTGGAAGGCCTATAACACACACACAAAAATCATTAAACATCTCAAGTCGTTCACTTTAGAGGGATCAAAATATATTGTAGTCGTCCAGAAATGACATTTGTGAAAGCACGTAATTGTTCAAACACAACCTATTATTTCTTTACATAGTCGTTGGTATCTGGACTACTATAGCACCTTTCACTATTCCAATCATCTAGAAATCAGTAACCAGTTCAACATAATTCAAAAGAAAAAAATGAAAAACAAATCAAACGTCCAATGTGATTTTAGTAGAATTGATATAATCTTGTTAGATGTTGGATTCATCTAATGTTTGGACACTTTTCCTAGATTTTCAATAATGGAGTCTCCATCCTAATGGTTTATGGACTAATCACTGACTAATTTGTCTATCTATCGACGAATTAAATGATAAAACATTAAAAAAAAAAAGTAATGAGTTTTTGGTGTACTATTATTAAACAGAATCCTAACCTAGAGTTGGTAGTTTTTTGTTTAGATATCTTTCTAATAAAGAGAGATTAACGAAGAAGAAAGCATAAGACCGGATCTTATGGAGATGCCCAGGCTCTTCCCAAGGCAAAATACCATGGCTGAAACCCCCTTTTCCCGCAAGCCTTCCCAGGTGTTTGGGAATCCCAGCGAGAAGACTCCAGAGACAAGCAATGGATAGTTATTCTCAAAAAGTGAAAAACGGAAATCCATCAACCATTCTACATAAAAAAATCGGCCCATGGTTGTCCATTCCCATGGAACGCTGATCATTACCCATTTTTCGCTTTCATTTAACGACTAATAAATGCCCGTTCCTTGACTTTTTTTCGTTTACACTCCGTCGACTCTCTTTTTCAGTTTAGTGTTCTTTAACCAGATACTATCGACACTCTCTGTAGTAGCAGGATTTCCCACATTACACCCCATACAAGAATTCACCATGATCAACACATATTTGAAGATTAGGAAAAACACTTTTATTGATTAATTCTTAGAAATGTTACAAGAAATGGAAGAAATCAAGAATACAACCGCTCACTAGAATTTTCTATCTCCTCAAGACTTTCTTAACACTCTAAAATTGATCTCTCCTATCTGAGTCTATTGGCTCTCTTTATATAGGGTAAGTACATAGTGGATGACAGCTAAGTTACCCTTTAATTTCGGATCTAACTCGCGACGCTCTCGCAACAGTTATAATGCTAACTCTCGCAAATGAAGTATTCTTCGCAGGATTGTCATGCTCTTCTCGTGTTTTTGCTATCGTCATCCGTTACGTCATTCTTTGAAACATTATTTAAGTTACTCTGCGACACTCGCGGAAACGTTGTTTACAAATCTCGCAAGAATATTGCTGTGGCGATATTCTGATCCTACATATTTCCTCTTCTCATGTCTTTTCTGCGAAGGGGAAAAGATCATGAGAATCGTTTTTTTTTTAAAACGCCGCAGCTGTTTATCTTTCCATATTCTTCTCTCGAAAAAGATCCGTGAATTTAGTTTAACCGCCTACACGTGTCGAAAATTCTTCTTTTTACTGGCACATCTTTCCTCAGCAGGTTACTTTATTTTGCCTATAAAAGGTAGAATCTGGTTACAGAAACAATTTTCTTCTTTTATTTATCTATCTTCCGCGTTTGTTTGTTTTTCTTCGTCTGTAACTTTCTTCTTCCAAAGATTCATCTGCTACTGCTTTCATGGAGTCATCAAGGTATTTGTTCTTCTTATGTTACTAAACTAAATCTTACTTATTTAGATTATGTTCATCAAGATTTATTTGATCTATTTTGACTTTACGTAATTCCCATACTACGTCTTTGTTTCAGCGGAACCATCCCTAGTACCAGAATTGTAGTCCAAAACCCTAATCCTTCCAGAAACCCAGAGCAACAACCTATTGAAAAGAAGAGGAAGCATGCGAATCAAAAGGTAGTAAGAAACATTTGTTTTCTTAATAAAAATATTGTTGCTTATGTTTCTTATCTAGATTGTTATTCGCAGGGTGATGAGAATGTTAACGCTCCTCGCAAGAAATCTCGTCAAATTAAAGCTGTTGATTTCGATGTTCCCCTTCCCCAATTAGTTTCTGCCAATGTTATTCCTACACCTTCGCAGGCTAAACCCGTAACTTCTGTCTGCGAAAATATCGCAAGAAATATTTCTGCCTCAACTACTGTGGGTGGTATTCCTGAAATTACTGTGGATGAAGTTTCTTCCCCTTCTACCACAGTTACCTCTTAAGTTAATTCTACTTCAGTCCCATTTGTTACTTTTCCTGATACTTCATCTTCAGATGATGTATTAACTGCGAATGATTCAAATCTCCAACTTTCTATTATTACCACTTCACCATCTTCCTCTTTCCCTCCTTCTAAAGAAACTTCAGTAGGAGTAGATGTTGCATTTAAAATCTTATATGACATTTTGGATGATGCTAAGAAGTCTTCTATTAATCCTGTTAAGTATAGTGTCTGCGAGACCTTAAGCAAATATTTTGGTTCTGACCGCGAGGGTTCGCAAGCATCTCTGAAAGGTGAAGTTGAAGCTTTAAAGGGAGCTCTCCAAGCCAAGATTTTGGAATGTGATACTCTTCATCATAAGCTTAATAATTCTTCACTGAACAACGAGAATCTTGGCAAGAAAAATGATGAGATAAAAGGTATAACTTTTCTATCTCTGTCTTTGATTTTTCTTCATTAATTGTTCTTCCTCTTTTCATACTCCATTTTCTTAAAGTTCTTTGTTCGCATATTAAGCCTTAAACCAGAATCGATTAATGGGGATATTCAAAGCTGAATCCGTTGCTAAAGAGATTCGTGTTGATAGAGATTCTTGGATGGACCAATGTAACCGATTAGATAATCTTTACACATATTCCCTTGATCAAATAGAGAATCTTACCAAAGAAAATACACAATTAGCAGAGAAACAAGATATATTGAGTAACGAAGTATCTCGCATCTCTTATTTGTTAACCAAGGCTAACCTAGCGATATAAACCTTATCATATGAAAACAAGATTTTATCTCAAGAGAGGCGGGATATTTCAAATAGGGTGGCGATCTCCTCGCAGCAATTAAATACTCTTCAAAGAATGTATGATAACCAAGAACAATCCCTTCATTCGCTAAAATATGAACTTAAAGAAGTAACTGAATCATCTATTACTGAGAAAAATAAACTTATCCAAGGTAGAGTATCTTTAAGTATAAAGGTAAGCCAACTCAAAGAAGAGTACTCCAAATTAGAAGAATCCAACTCTACTCTCGCGAAGGAAAATTCTTTTTTCCTTTCCAAAGAAAGGAATTTATAATCTCGCCTACAAGGTTTAGTTGGAGATAAATTTGAGGATGCTATGAGTCATTGGGAAAATACTTGTTTGGCGTTAATTTAAACTCTAATTTCGCAAAAGAGAGGTAGTCTTTTTTACTGCCTTGATTATTTTATTTTACTGAAATCCTTGTGAAATTTCTAACAGAGCAATCTTTTTATTTTTATTGTTATTGTTCGCAGCATCTGAAGAGGAGCTTCATTCTACTATTTCCACTCTGAATACTGAATTGTCTAGGATTCGCAAAGAGAATGGTACTCTCAATACTCAGCTTACTTATTCTCGTGATCTAGCAGAAAGGAAATATGACTACCTCGAATACTTCAAAGATATGGAGATTAGAAATCGTGATAAAGCTTTTCTTCATCAATCTCATCTTCCTGCACAAGTTTTGGTGAATGATATATTACTGTCTCACTATCTTCCTCCTATGACAATCAAGCCTATAGAAGTAGGTGTTGATGAAGTTCCTCGCCCTGCTGATAGTGATTATTATTGTGAAGAAATCCATTCTGAAGAAGACCAGGGAAATGAAGAAGAAATTCCTCCGGAAAAAGCTACTACCGAAGAAGAAGATATAATTAATCAGAATGAGGGGAATGTTGGCGAAGACAATGTAGCTGGCAAAGATGATAACTCTGGTAAAGATAATGGAGTTGGCGAAGTTAACACTGAATGAAGAATTCTATCTTTATTTTCTTGAGTTTTTTCTTCCTTTTCTCGCGGATGATGTACTTTATATTATTTTTTGAATTCAATTGAGCTTGCGAGAAAGATAATGCTGTTCTTGCGAGAAAGATAATGATCTTCTATTTTTATTAATTCCCATACTCGCCTCTCAGTATCTTTCTGTCGATGAAAAAAGTTATCCGCATTTAAACAAAATAGTTAATGTTTATGATTATTCTGTTGGTCTTATTATGCCTTCCTAGTTAAAGGTCTTAGGCGACAAAATCACAGGACGTCCTTACATTTGCATGTAAAAACCCATTGATCTTGCCTTATCCATGCTTTGTCAATTTATCTGCGACAATATGATAGGCCTAAGTTTTCTTGCGAGAACAAAGCCCCATGACATTGCCGTCTTGCGATGAGAACGCATGATGTCCTTACATTTCATGTAAGAACCCATTGATCTCACCTTATATTTTTCTCATGGCTTTTTTCCTCTGTATTCTTAAGACACTTAATAGCTCCCTAATGGAGGGTGCCACACTTATCTTCCCCCTGGTTGCCCCTTCAAGGAGGGCACATCGGCCATACAAGACTAGCTCCTCCCATTCGATCTTAACAACAACCAGTTGTTTTCACATCCTCTTATCCGTTATGCCTATATGGCTTATAGTTATGAGACTGCACCCTAAGTAGGGTTTTCTTCGGGCCGAGTGCATCATATCCAAGACTTGTCAAGGATGTCCAGGGTAGTTTTGTACGCCCCGGGCACCCTTGACTCAACCGTGTACCTCAGCACCTTGGTCATACTATGAAATCCTTAGGAGAGATCCTCGGTCGTCCAACCAGGGTATAAACTTATATAGTTGAAAATCCCAGGTACCTCTCCTGGATAGGTATCTCTCATGGAGATGGACCCCACTTTTCCATGACTCAAGTTCCAGCAGCGGTATGACCTTATCCCTGAGCCATGAAAATAGATACCCCCTTATATGACGTACTTTAGGTCTTACATTTGACTCTTGCGAAATTTTATCTGCGAACTAGGGTGTACACCATAAAGGTTTGTCCTATTCTTATATATCTCTTGCGAATATTGCCAACTCTTAAATATTTGTCATATTCTCGCGAATAATCTCGCAACTCTGTTAAAAATTTCTTTTATTCATTAAAAGAAATAAAAATTCTTCTCTGTTTCACCATATATTATGTCATTATCTAGTTTTTCTCAGAATTTGTTACTGATAATATCTTTTTAGATATAGTATGTTCCATGGCCTACCAAGTCTTTGACCAACATCTCTACCCTCTGGATCCATCGGTTTATATGCCCCTGTTCCAACTATCTCTTTAATGATATAAGGTCCATCCCATTTTCTCGTCAATTTACCACCATTTTCTCGCTGATAACCTGGTGTTTCTCGCAGCACTAAATCACCTGGATGGAATTCACGTTTTTAACACGTTTGTTATACTCGCAAGCTAATCTTCGCTGATAATTTTCCATATGTTGTAAAGCTTTTTCTCTCTTCTCTTCTAATTCATCAAGTTTATTTAGAATCATGCCAGCACTAAGATTCTTCTCCCAAGCCTGTCTTTTTGTTGTAGGAATGGCAACCTCTGTTGGTAAAACTGCTTCAACACCATATGTTAGGCAAAAAGGTGACATCCCCGTTGCTTCTCTTCTAGTTGTATTGTAAGCCCAGACTGCATTATGGATCTGTTCACACCATGCTCTGTGGTACCCTTATAACTTCTTTTTTAATATGTCTACAATTGTCTTATTAGTTGCCTCAGCCTGACCATTAGCTTGTGGGTACAAAGGAGTAGATTTTCCACATCATATCTTAAATGCATTGAGTAGCATTTCTATGTTCTTCCCTTCAAACCGCTTTCCATTATCAGACACCAATTGTGCTGGGATTCCAAATCTGCAAATAATATTTTTAAATATGAACGTAAATATGTCTTTGTCGCGGATATGTTGTACTGCTTTTACTTCTGCCCATTTTGTGAAATAATCTGTTGCAACAATTAAATATCTCTTTTGCCCCTATCCTGGTATAAATGGTCCCATAATATCTATCCCCCATTTTCCAAAAGGCCACACACTTGTCGAAGATGATAGTGGTACCCCTGGTGCATGTATCTTCTTTCCGTGTCGCTGGCAATTTTTGCAACGCCTTGATAGTTGTTTCGCATCTTCATGCATATATGGCCAATAATAGCCTTGCATTTTTGTTCTATATGCCAAAGATCTTCCTCCGCTGTGATTACCAGCATCCCCACTATGCAACATTTTCAATAATTTTTCTCCTTCCTCTCTTGTCAAGCACCTAAGTGACGGCCCATTGAAAGATTTGTGATATAATACTCAATATCTTAATTCATAATTTGTTGCACGGATTTTCAACTTGTGTGCTTCTAATCTATTTCTTATTGTTTCTCCTCTCGCCAAGTATGCATGAAGTTCTTCTCGCCAATATGCAATATAGCTTCCTGGTTCTTCTTTCGCCACTCTCTATTATCATTACATCTGCTTCTTCTTCTTCTTCTTTGTTGATTGAAGGTGCTAGAAGTGTCTGAATTTTTATGCATCTCGCAGCTGTATTTGTCATCATGCTGGATATAAAGGCAAAGGCATCTACGAGTCTGTTATCTTTTCTTGAAATATGTCTCCATTTTATTTTTGGGATTTTTGCTGACAATTCTTCAACAAGTTTTTTTATATTTCTTCAAAGATGGTTCATTCGTTGTGTAATATCCTTTTATTTGGCGAATAACCAGTTGTGAGTCACTGGTAATTCTAACATTATCCAACTTCATTTTTATTGCGAATTTTAGAGAATGTATCACAGCTTCATACTATGTCTCATTATTAGTGGATGCAAATTCCAATCTAAATGAAAAAGCTATTTTTTTTCCTTCTGGCGAGATAAAGACAACTCTAACTCCATTACCTTCTCTATTTGATGATCTATCCACTAATATTTCTCATATGTTGGGTTCTGTTAACAGATCTCTTGGATCCCCGTGTTCTTCTTCCATATCCATCATCTCCTTCACAACTTCATCATCTTCTAAAGGAAACTCAGCTAATAAATCTGCTATAACTTGGGATTTTGGCGAAGATAAAATATCGTATTTGATATCAAAGTGTCCTACTTGCGCATTTCATATCTCAAATCTACCTGATCTTTTCGAATTCTTCATTACTGACTCAATTGGCACCTTTGTTAATACTTTTACTTTATGTGCTTGAAAATAGATGCGAAGTTTAAAAGTTGCATGAACCAACGCCAGAATTAACTTCTCAATCTTTGAATAATTTCTCTCTGCAGAATTAAATGTTTTACTGATGTAATAAATTGGCTTCTCTACCCCTACGTCTACTCGCAGCAACACTGCACTTAACACATGCGAAGTTGTCGCAAGATAGATCAATAATTCTTCTCCTGGTTACGCTTTCTGTAAGATAGATATGTTTATTAAATGTTCTTTAATCCCTTAAAAGGCCTTTTCACATTCATCCATCCACTTGAATTTTGTTCCCTTCTTGAGTATATCGAAGAAATGCTTGCATTTGTCTGATGACCGCGAGATGAATCTTCCTAGCGAAGCCAAGAACCCATTCAACTTCTGCACATCTTTTACTGTTACTGGAGTTGGCATGTCGCGAATTGCTTGTACCTTTTCTGGGTCAACTTGCATTCCTTCTTTTGATACAATATATCCTAAAAAAATTCCCGAAGTCACTCCAAAAATGCATTTTTCGGGGTTCACCTTGATGTTTAACTGTCGCATTTGATCAAAAATATCCTTCAAGTCTTGCACATGATTCTTAGCTTATTTACTTTTGATTAACATATCATCTACATATACCTCTAGTGTTTTGTGGATCCACATCGCAAACGCCATCTCCACCATTCTTTGATATGTTGCACCAGCATTCCGCAAGCCAAAGGGCATCTTTGTATAGCAATATAACCCTCTTGGAGCAAAGAATGCGGTGTGTTCTTGATCTTCCTCTGCGAGGGGAATATGATTATATCCTTTATACCCATCTAATGAAGATATTCTAGCATTTCCTGCTGCTGATTCAACCATTTGTGGAATATCTGGTAGTGGAAAACTATCTTTAGGACAAGCTTTGTTTAAGTCAGTAAAGTCTATGCAAATTCTTATCCCCTCGTTGTTCTTTGGAACCACCACCATATTTGCAATCCATTCTGGGTATTTTGCTTGCCTTATAATTCCTGCGTCAAGCATTTTCTGTAATTCTTCCTCTATTTGGGAATGGTATGTTGTTGCGATTTTTTGTATCCTTTGTTTAAATGATCTTATATCTTTGTTGATTTCTAGTTTATGACATGCTACTGATGGATCTATTCCTGGTATCTTATCCATGTTCCACGCGAAGATATCTTTATATTCTCGCAAGATATTTACGGTTTGCTCTTCCTCATCTGCCTCCATTTTAGTTCCAATTTTTAGCATCTTAGGTTCTTCTTTACTCCCAATATTTACTTCCTTTGTTGGTTTTGTTGCGGTGTAGCTGGCCTCAGGTTCTCCCATTGGTGTTGGTGTTTTCATAGTTTTCTCAGGTTTTTCTCCTTCTTGCGAGATTTCGCTGGGTATCCCTTTTCCTTCTTTTGCTCTTATCATGTAAACTTTGAATTCTTCTTCTTTCTTTGTCTCTTTTGCCGTTTTCCTGCGGTCTTTTCGCATCTTTGCACGTCCTTCATAATTCTTCACCTTAATTTGATAACATAGTTTCGCAAGATCGGTATCTCCTCTAATTTCTTTAATTCCACTAGGCATAGGAAATTTTATGCATTGATGGAACATTGATGCTACGGCCTTGATTGCGTGTATCCATGGTCTTCCCAATAGCATGTTATATGGTGACTCCATATCTACCACACATAACGTTACTTGTGTTTCAATTTCTCCTAGCGGAATTCGCACCACGATCTCGCCTTTAGGTTTTTTTAAAGATTTTCTAAAGCCATGAATATGATATGTTGAACAAGTGATCTCTTCATCCTTATATCCCATTTTATTAAATGCATGATAAAATATTATATCTACAGAACTTCCTGCATCCACCAAAGTTCTATTCACATCCCATTCTTCCGCAGATTTTGCTGATTTTTCCTTGTTCATTTGTATAACGGATACCGTGATCGTCAAGGGTGATGAATGATCCAAATCTTCTCTTGATACTTCTGTTGATGTGAACGTAATTTTCTGCTTTTCCCAATCCTTCAAAGGTGAAATCTTTTCCACCGTCATAATTTTCTTTCCTTCAAAATCTCGTTTATGAATCCTTCCTTTGATATCTTCATGGAATTGGTTGATCATTGTTTTTCTTATCGTATTACACTCCAACTTTCTGCGATTCTCATTAGCTTTAATCATTTTTCCTTCAACTATTTCACCAACTTGTTCAATCATCTTCTTAACTTGAATATTAATCTTTTATCTTACTTTTTCTATGATTTTTCAACCTTCAATCCCTGTTTCTAACGCCATTATGTGGTAGCGGGATTTCCCACACTACACCCCATACAAGAATTCACCATGATCAACACATATTTTAAGATTAAGAACAACACTTTTATTGATTAATTCTTAGAAATGTTACAAGAAATGGAAGAAATCAAGAATACAACCGCTCACCAGAATTTTCTCTCTCCTCAAGACTTTCTCAACACTCTAAAATTGATCTCTCCTATCTGAGTCTATTGGCTCTCTTTATATAGGGTAAGTACATAGTGGATGACAGCTAAGTTACCCTTTAATTTCGGATATAACTCGCGACGCTCTCGCAGCAGTTATAATGCTAACTCTCTCAAATGAAGTATTCTTCGCAGGATTGTCATGCTCTTCTCGTGTTTTTGATATCGTCATCTGTTACGTCATTCTTTGAAACATTCTTTAAGTTACTCTGCGACGCTCGCGGAAACGTTGTTTACAAATCTCGCAAGAATATTGCCGTGGTGATATTCTGATCCTACACTTTCTTTACACTGGACCGGTAGATGGTTCTGAGATTTCTTGTAGTATGAATTTTTTCGTAGTGTTGGATCTATGTGTTTAAGGTGCATTGTGCTCACCAAAACTTTAAATGCCAATCTTTTTAATGGATTTTGGTATACACATTGAGTCGATAAGTCGTATTTAGATCGATAATTGTAAATATAAGTGAGAAAGATGTGTAAACAAGTTCATTTTATTCAGATACTTTAGCAATGTAACACACTCAATCTAAATTACTGGAAATAAAACCTAGCTCATGCGACCTCACTTAGCCGGTGCAGCAAGCCTTTAAACCGTTCGGTTTTCCTAACGATCGAGTGTAGTCTCGGGAGGGTTTGCCAGAGATGTACCTAGAAAACATTTACTACCATCGGCATAACACCTCGGGATTATACTCCTCGGGCAACCTCTGATTCAGGAGTAAATAACATTCGTATAATTGGAATGCCTTACCGGTTGTGGTTTCATATCTATATTGCGACTTCATTTCCTATATTAAACATGTTAGAGCATGGCTCGGTTGAACCCACCAAGAGTTGGTATGTAAAATTTGGTTATCATATTTTAGTGAATCAAAACTCATGTTAAGAGTCGTTTGATTATGTACTAGAGTCAACTTCATATAGGTTAGCTTGAAAGTATTTGGATATGAGACATTATAAGTATTGCGAAGTCTTAAAGATATAAAGAAGCAAGGAGCTACAACGACAACAATCATCCTTACACTTGAGGTTAGTGATATTTGACTTGAACTTTTTCATTCCCTAACGTATCTTTCAAGTCATCCATACTGAAAACAAAACTGCGAAGCATATTTGAACTCTAGATAGACATAGTATTAAGGAATACAATACGAGGTTTATTTCTTAACCATTAAACTTTGTAGATAAGATATTGTAATAATCATTTGAATGCTATTGTGATTATGTATGGGTATGAGGTGATGAAATTGTATGGGTATGAGGTGAGGATTTCATCCTAGGGAACACTGTTTTACATGTGTTCTAAGGAAGTAAGTTCATAAACTTGTTTGTGAACCGAAAAGGAAATTGCCAGGTGTTATTGGTTTTGTTATTCATTGCATATCTTATGAACAACCAATATGTGTGGTTGAGTATAACCGCTCACAACTTGTTTGTGTTCTTGGTAGAACTATTCACAAAGGCCTGACTTATGTATTGGTATGACTTTTGTTAGTGAAACCGATCTTAAGTAATCACCTGAGATGGTATGATCGGGTTTGTGATTTTGTGTCTGACCAAATATGGGAAAGGGGAACCAATCCTTGTATAGGGTGCAACAAGGTTTATAGTAGAAATGAGAACCGATCCTAAGGACATGTGCAACACATATAAGTTAGATACCATATATATGCGGGGAACCGATCCTAGTACCTAGTCAACCGAATTTTGGAAAGCTAGTGTGACTATGCACAATACTCACATGGAAGGTAGAACCGAAACTTGTTTTGGTAGAACCGTTAAACCCATGATTTTGATTGAATGTTTGTTTAATCAATCACATAGTTCTTGAAAGTCAGATGAACCAATTCTAAACTTGTTTGGAAGTGTGGCAAATCGGTTTCAAGGTTGTAAGTGTGAAAGAGAACTTACAAAGTAAGAATGTCGACATACTTTGAACATGTGCTGTGAATGTTTATTTCTTTAATTGTTCAAAGTTATTCCTTAATAGCTAAGGGAAGAGAATCCCAGGATCGAAACATAAGCAAGTTAAGAATCTTTTAATTAAAGTAATTAACTTCATTTTGTAGGGAAATATAAGAATTAGTAATGTGCATTTACTAATTAGATCTTTCGAGACATTTCGATCATTAGTTTTGGACAGAGCATTTCCAGGAATTATGGAAACCGAAATTGTGCTTTAATGAATATCTTGAGAATATTTTCGATTTTGGAAATTCCTTGGTGTCCAAACTTCCTTGTCTATAAATACTTGAAGTTTGCCTTTCTAGCAAACTAATCCTTAGTAACAACAGACTTCCTCTTTTGTTGTTGTTACTGGTGTATCCTCCTATTCGGAGAGGAGAGTAACCTAATTAGGAGAAATCTCTTACGGCCGCTCAGTTTAAAGTCTTCTTTGGGATTAAGAACCTCTAGCATGTACCTTTGGTGGGAAACTATATAATTTCATTTTATCTTTTTTTTCCATTGATTTGATTGACTAACGGTGGTTGAAATCTGATTGCACCTAGTTTGTTTATGCTTGAGAATATTTCTTCTGATATAAGATTCACTCAAACTAGTTCAGAGTTTTGACAGGGATCTTTAGACTGTTGTTAGTTCTAAAGACGATATTGTGATAATCCATTGTTAACAGACTCCATTCTGTGCGTGATTGATCACAAGAGATTCAAGTGATTGTGTGCAAGTTTTTATTGACGATTTAAGAAGATTTGAAGACAAAAAAGATATTGAAGATCTGACTTGGGTTTATAATCTTTGGTGTACACAATACTTTTTTCGGTAAAAGAGGATCCAATTAATAATTGGTTTATCCTTGTGGTAGATTGGATTGATTAATTGAGTAGATCGGCATCAACATAATTCTTTGGATTAAGAGTGTTGTTGGATTGATCTTAAACGATTACTTCGGTAATTGAACATAAGATAGATCTAAGGACCTGACGAAGGAGTTTATGTTAAGATAAACGGAAGAGATTTTGTCCGACTCATAACACTTGGTTGAATAGAGTTGATACCAAACAAATTTGTTGTTCCTTTACTATTTGGAATACGAACCAAAGGAATTGTTCCAAGTACGTGACTTATTTATAAGTTGGAGGCGTTGGAATATAGACGGAACTAGGTGAACTATAGGTTTAGTTGCTTAGTCTCAATTATACGAAGTAAGGTGTAATTTTGTGTAGCGGATTATTCCTGAGAGTATTCAATTCTGGACAAGGTCCCGGGGTTTTTCTGGATTTGCGGTTTCCTCGTTAACAAAATCTTGCTGTGTTATTTACTTTATATTTCCGCATTATAATTGTTTTATTATAATTAAAGTAAATCACACAAACGTTAATTCCTATTTACTTGATAAGCAATCCTATTATGTTTGGTTAAGTCCGAATCTTTCACTAGTACAAAAATGGCCTTTAGCCACGCCAAATATAAATTTCCCTGTCATGCCTTTTTGGTTTTGGCGTGTCTATAGGGTATACTTCTACCCTATAGACACTCAATGTTCAATGGGCGTGTTCATATAAGTGCTTTCATCCACGCCAGGGCTAGCGTGTCAAATTTTCAACCGTTTAGCCACGTTAACTTAAATTTTTTGATTGGGCGTGCTTATAGACCAGTCTATGGCCACATTAGGTATTGGGCGTGTTTATAAACCAGTTTATGACCATATTAAGGAGTTGTGGAGTTTACAAAAGGTTAGTCACACCATTTAAGGTGTGGTTTTAAGGTTGGTTCATTAGATACGCCAGTATATGTGTGTCCATAGTGTACGATTGATTGACACGCCAAATTCAAAGTGTGTCCAAAAGGTTCTTCTTTGGACACGCCGGTATATGTGTGTCTATAGTGTACGATTTATAGACACGCCAGTATATCGTGTCCATAGCGTAGGATATATAGACACACCAAGTTGAAAGGGTGGCCAAAAAGTTCTTCTTTGGACACGCTAGTATATGTGTGTCCATAGTGTGCGTTCTAAAGACACGCCGGTTTAGCATGGCTACAAAATTCGTTTTGAAAAACTTAATGAAAATTTGTCGCCCATATTCGAACGCATGACCTCGAAGGATTTAGATAACGTACCAATCCACCAAGCTTCCCATCTTTAAATGTTTATGATTAGTGTTTTGAAAATACTAGATACATTTAAATAAATATGCCAAGTTGAAAGTGTGGCCAAAAAATTCTTCTTTGGACACGCTAGTATATGTGTGTCCATAGTGTGCGTTCTAAAGACACGCCGGTTTTATAGCGTGGCTATAAAGTTCATTTTGAAAAAATTAATAAAAATATTTCGCCCATATTCGAATGCATGACCTCAAAGGATTTAGATAACGTACCAATCCACCAAGCTGCTCATCTTTAGATGTTTATGATTAGTGTTTTGAAAATACTAGATTGATTAAACTACTCAACATTTAAATAAACACGCCAAGTTGAAAGTGTGGCCAAAAAGTACACCCAAAACCCTCAAGACTAATTCCCTAGCTTTCTCTGGCATAGATTCTGACTTGCATGTTCTGCAAGTTATTGGGTTCTCCAAAACTATTTCTGAAAATCTTCTAAACACCTATAATCAAAATTTCTTTGGTAATCCGTTGCATTGGAATGCTTTAAATAACTTGGGAGTCTGCAATTTGGTTTCTAAAAGATCCTACTCCTAGACTATGTGTGCTATCAAAATTTCCTCTCAGCTACCACACTGCATTTGTGGTAAGATTTTTCATTGCTCTCTCAAGAATTCTTGTACTAATATGTTATTCTATCTCTATAACTTTAAAGTTGCCCCTGCTACCAGTTGGAGTAATTCATATGAATGCCCAGATAAAACTATTAACCCCATAAAACAATTTTGAACCTTCATGATAACGATAAAATTTCCAAAGGTGTCTAGTTTTCTTTAGTTATTCCCAAAAATGTTATAAATTACCAAAAATGTTTGAATGTGTACCCATTGCTTGATATTGTGTACACAATATTAAGAATCCACACCTATAATGTGTACACATTATACCTTTTTGGGAATTTTTAAAAAACTAGACATTTTTAGTAAATAACTTTCTGTAGAAAACACTTTTGGGCATAACCCCCTTTCAAATTCCCCCTGCTATTTACTATAGTCACCATATCAAGCTCAAAACCAAAATTAAACACAACATCCACTCAACCAAGCATAATACAATAACCCATAACCACATATACATTCAATTGAACATCATTGTCTTTAAAACCAACACTATCAAATCCAAAATCAGCACCACTAGCATTAACTGTTTATCCATGAGAAACATATGCAATATTCAGCAAAAAAACATTTACAGGAATACTTACTTTACCATCTGGAAGGGGATGGTTGAATATTGGTCAAGCTCCTGGTGCAACCCCATAGGTCCCCACGCAACTTCCAACAACCTTATTGTTATCTCCACTCCTTTCTGGTGTAGCCCTCCTCCTTGGAATAGAATAGTTTCCCCTAGGAGGAGGCATAGGCAATAATACTACATCCTCAGGAATCTCATTATAATCAGTTATCTCCCCTGGTCTGAAGATTGCAATATCATAAGCATCCTCTGCCAACTGTCGCATCACTGGTGCCAGCATGAAGATATTGGGTAAGACTACCACATCATTGGGGATACCATGAGTGTAATTCTCCCAAATATTAGCTTTGCATGCAACTGGAACTGGTGCATAATAGAACCCCTGTGTAGCACCACCACAAACCACTAGCTCCTCCCCTACAAGCACCACACCTTCACTAATCACAAACCGGCCTTTGTCAGAATGAACGGCATACACCACCCACCCTTCATCAGCCCCTTGGAGTTGAGGAACTTGAGGATCCAACGCATAAGCACTGACACTATCATGCATAACAACCCTATCCTATTTGACTTATCCAACACCTCCATTACCAACTAGCATGTTTGGCTTTGGTTCCTCACAGCTGCTACTGCTTATCTCTACTACCTGTCAAATTGGAGAAATGGGGGAATCCCAATCAATAACATAATCGCAGTTACTAATAAAGCCAATTACAACTATGAAATTCACTTTCAACACCTTTTTTTTTTTGATAAAGAGAAAATTTTATATAAATTAACCAGGATTGTGATCTATTGCCAGAAGCTCACAAAAGACTGGGTTAAAGTTTTCAACAGATAATATTGACATTTCTGTCTGCTTGACATGTTTGGAAACAACGTCTGCCACTTGATTATTATTACGGCTTACATGAATAAACCACAAACCAAAAAACTAGAGATTAAGTATTTTATCTCCTTTATTAACTTTCAACACATCGAACCCAACAATTCTTCCATGATTATCAAAAATCAATACCTGGTCTTCTTGCATATTCATCTTAGCCTTCTTTTCCTATGGTCTACCCATGGATTCCTGATTTGTAGACATGGCTGGGCGATCATTCAGATTTAGATATGCATTATAACCTCGCTTAGACATAGCTTCAACAATTGGAACACTGGAGGGATTTTGCGGAGATGGAATGTGAAATTTACAGAGTTACATAATTGGAAATTATAAGTGATCTCTTCCGAAAATTATAACTGATCTCTTCCAAATAGGCTTTATGGACGAGAAGACCAACAATTAACACATCTCACCCATCCTTTTTCAATCCTCGAGATAAATTAGTTGAGATATCGGGGAGGCACATGCCTACTAAGTGCATGCAAAGACCTATTGAACGCCACCCCAACTTATTGGTCATTCAGAGGCGGCAGCAAACACTTGGTATATATTTGGCAAGCGGACTCTCTAAGCAGGCTACCCGTGACCCGAAGTCAAAACCCAGTACCGAACCGCAGCTGCCCTCAACTATTTTCGTCATAGACGGGATTGAAGTGGAAAGTGGAAGCCCAATTACCTTAAAACTTCTATAAGAAGACGATGTTATCCTTCTGAACAAGCACATCCTTCTGAAAAAATTAATAAAAAGCTTTCGAACGCAATATTCGAATGCATGACCTCAAATAAGTTAGGTAACGTATCAATCCACCAAGCTGCCCATCTTTAGACGTGTCTATAGGGTGTTTTCAAAAAACTAAACTGGTTCAGCTACTTAACATTTTAATAAACACGCCAAATCAAAGTGTGGCATGTTATAATATGCATGGGATATGGTGGCTATCCACTTAGCTCCATTAGTTACACCAAGCACCTTGCATAAGCACCTTATTACACCAAGCACCTTGTATAAGCAACTTGTATAAGCTAAGATACTTAAGAAATAATAAGCTTAAGATGATATTAACACCTAAATCTAGTGGGTGTTAGATTGCATGGTTTGCAAGATAGAGGTGTTATTGCTACATAACATCCTACATGTAGTGTGACATGTAATACTAGGTGGTGTATACAAGCTAACACCTTAAGACATGTAGCATGTTGCAATGAAGCCTCCCAACTGGTGCTGCCATCGCCCAGTATGCATAAAATATAAAGAGTTAACTAGACCCCAAATATAAAAATCAAAGTTTGGTGACCCACCATGTAGTTGCAGGAATTCCCACACTACACCCTACTCAAGAATTTATCAATATTTATGACACAATTTGAAGATTAAGGACCTTTTTTATTAATATGATCTTAAAAGAATTATAGTAATCAAGAATTCAATTCACTTAATAAGATTTTCTCTCTCCTAAAAACTTTCTTAGCACTCAAAAATTCATCCCCCCTTTGAAACTATTCATCTCCTTTATATAGGCATTTACATAGTGGATTACAGCTCATTTACAGCTAAGATTCCCTTTAATTTCGGATCTGGGTTCTTGCGATAAATCGCAGTTAGCACCGCCTTAATCTTTCGCAGGTTTTATCGATTCATCGCAGAAATGTCACACTTTTCTCATGTTTCTGTCGTTTTCATCCGATTATGTCATTCCTTACATCACTATGAGATGTTTCGTAGAATATCATTGATGTATCGTAAACATGTCTCACAGAACTGTTGTTTATTTCGCAGAATATTGTTGTGACAATATTCTGATCCTACATCTTGCCTCTTCTCATATCTTTTCTGCGAAGAAGATAAAGATCATGAGAATTTAAGTTTCTTGATTTTCTGCAACTTCTTGTCTTTTCACAATCCCTTCATTCTGACACGTCTCTGCATCCATCGCTAGATATTCTACGCGTGTTTTTTTCTTCTCTCATTTATCCCTTGACACATCTTTTTTCAACCGTTGAATTCTGACCATTCACGTCTTTTCTTCATTGAATGCATTGATGTTCTCGAGAATCTCCTTCTCTTATAAATATCTTCTTCGCCAATCTCTCCTCTTCTTTTTACTCTTTCTTCTTACTTCTTCTCTGCAACTCTATTGTTCTTCATCTTCTTCCGCAAATTCCGGATCTATCACTGTTTCAATTTTAATTCTTTATTCTTTTTCATCTTAATCATCATTCCCATACTAAAAAATGGCTCCTGCTAAAAAAATTAGGTCAACCCACTTTCCAAAAACACCAACAGAAGCTCCAAACTTTAGGTTTCACACTTTCTGAGATCCCTGGTCAATCTTCAGACTCTGATCTCTCCATTGATCTAATCTCAGGATTTCCTTCTTCCAATGAGAAAATCCTTATTTCGCTAGGTCAACTATAAGCTGGCCTTCCTATCCCTCTTCATAACCCAGAACTCCCTCTTTTTTATGAAATTATTTCTCACGCTAAATTTTCACGTGCAATCTACCAATTCATTGGAGACTGTATTCGTCTCATTCTCGAATATGCCTCTCGTGGAGCTGGTAAAGGATATCGCTATCCTGATGATTTGAGACATCCTGATTTAAAAGATATCCCAATTATTCCGGAGAAATATACCGTGGAGAATTTCTTCGTGAATTATCAAGTGATTCCCATGAAGAAACAGAGCACGTGTTGGGCTGTTCGTTTGAATAAGAATAAAAAGGTTGTGAAGGATAAAATTCTTATGCAAGATATAGACTATTATTCGAGTAAAAACCAAGGTCCACGTTACTCAAAAGATGATAAGTGGTGTGGATTTCCTCTCCTCCTTGAAGGTCCATATATTTCTTGCACTCTTGATCTTCCTGCAAATCCTGCGAATCTTGCAGCGTATCATCCTTGGATTTTTAACTGGCCTGAAAGGAACTCTGAGGTATATCTCGCAAACTTTATCATTATTCGCAAATTTGGATAAATGTATTATTCTTAATGATTATGGAAATATCTTTAATAGATTGAAAAAATGAAGCTTAGCTATGCTAATACTGGGAATCCCAATCTCCTACAAACTTTGAAGACCTTCACAAATGAAGTAAGAAACAATCTTCTATAACCTTTAACAATATATTGTTGCCCCTGTTTCTTATCTTCATGTGTGATTGTTTTCAAGGAAATACCATTTGTCGCGGCGGTTGAAGCCAAAAATAAAGGCAAAAGAGTAATAACTCCCAATGAAGGTTCTGGTGCTTCTCCTCACCGCAATCAAACCGCTGACGGTCCTCCAAAGAAGATAAGAAAAACTCAACCACTTCCTTCTTTAAATTCTCCACTCAGAGAAACTTCTATTATCGCTGAAAAAGATAATGAAATTGAAAAGAATAGTGGAGTTAATAATGATGCCTCCGTGGGCACTTCAATACATATTTCTTTCGCAAGAATTAGGTCTGTGATGGGTCTTTCTCAACCTGAGACTCCAATGGATCAATTGTCAAACATTTTTAGAAACCCTATACAAGGTATTGGAGAGGATGATATTACTCGTACTTGCAACTATCTCTCGAAGATCTGTGATGCTTCAATCTTGACTAATAATAAAGATCTTAAAGGAGTCTCAAGATATCAACCCAGGTTTTCTTCATGTGCTAGATTCGTTGGTATGCCCCTTTCCTTTATTTTTCTTGTAGTAAACTTTACATTTGTCATGAGTATCAAAGATCTTTTACTTATCTTACTCATTTTCTCTTTTCTGTCACAGACTGCTAGAGCTTCTTTTTTTGTTGCTTCAGAATTAGAAAGTAGATTATCATCATCGCAGAAAAGGCTTACTGATTCACAATCTGAGTCTGCGAAACTTTGTGAGAAGAATAAGCAATATGAAGCTGAAATATCCATTCTTCGCCAAAAATGTAAACAGTTGGAAGTAGCTGGAAATACTGAGCTCCTTAATAAAAACAAATCGCTTGAAGTAGAAGTTAAAGTTCTTCAACAGAAATTAGTTGACAAGGAGAAATTCTGCAAACAAGTTATTGGTATGATCTTTCCCCCCCCCTTTTTTTTTTTGCTATTTTAGCTTATTTGAGCAACCATTTTGCAGATGCCTTAATGTTACTGATGAAGCCCTCATTCTTAATTCTTTTGATGAACCCATAGATGAAACCACTCTTCTTCAGCGTCTTAATGACGCTTTAAATAACTATTCAGAAGAAAAAATTAATACTCTGTCCATTGATGAGCTTAAATATCACATTTTCCTTATGAGAATGGATTATAGATCTGTCTTAAGTACATCCAATAGTTTAAAGACTTGCAGAGATGAGTTTAGAGAAAAAAATCAAAGTCTTAAAAGCCAATAAAAATGAACTCGAGAAGGATAAAGAACGCATTACTCTTCAAGGCGCTGAAGCTCTATCAAAATTCCGTAATACCCTTATTGATACTGAACTTGAGAGAGATAGACTTAAGAATGAAAACATTAAACTTCTTAAAAGAGAAGAACAAATCCTTTCCCGTCTTCTCATTTAAAGTGATGATGAATTCGCATGGGCTGCGACAATTCTCGATAATGCTAGGAAAAATTTAGCGATAGATGTCAGTCTTCATACCGAGCAAGCAACCTTGATACAAGAAATGATGAAGGTTATTATTTATTGTTCCTTTAATATCTTTGTATTTCTTGTAGATTTCCAACAAATTTATAATTTTTTGTTGTATCACGTGAGAATCGAAAAAGATATCCCAAAAAGGATAGCAGAACTTGAAGAAGAAAAGAGTGGTCTTGCGAAAAATCTTGTTTCCCGTAATGAAAAAATCTCTAGACTGCAAGAGAAAATAAAGATATCCAACTCAAACTTGCGTAGTACTCTTCTCACCGTTCGCAATAATGCTATTGAGAAAGTTTGCAAAGATAACGATCTTCCTCTTAGTCTATATCCTTGTCTTATGGATAATATCCCAGCCAGTTCTCAAGTACCAGTTATTTCTGACAGTGAGGCTGATGCAGATGAAAATGAAAGCGAAGATGAGGAAGGAACTAATTATGAAGATGGTGAAGACAAAGAGGAAAATAATGATGGAGATAAATCTCAATAATTTTGTTTTTTCTTTTTGATCTTCTCTTGTATTTCTCTCTTTCTTTCTTGCGATAATTATCTGCGACAAATTGTAATATTCTGCGAATTATCTGCAGCTCCTAATGTCTTTCAATATATAAATTCTTTTTTGCTTCTATCTGTTTGTCATTAAAAATTCAAGAAACAATTCTTTTTGCAAGATGGTTAATATAATCATTAATCTCCAATTATCTGTATGAATTTAATTATTTGTATGAATTTATCATATAATGATGAATAACAATATTTACCATTCTATGTATCATTGCCATACTTGCCTCTTGTTATTAATCTGCAATATGATAAATGAATTATCGCAAATAATGCTGCAAAAAATCTGTTATATGCTTCACAGATATAACCTCTCTTGTGGTCTTATTTCACCTTCCTAGTTAAAGGTCTTATTATGCCACTTTTATCCGACAAGATCGCAGGACATTCTTATTTTTACATGTAATAATCCATTGATCTTGTCTTATCATTTATTTTGATCTTTGCGACAATATGATAAGTCTAAGCCATCTTGTGAGATTAATCTCTCTTTGATTTTTAAGACTTATGACATTGGCATCTTTGCGATTTATATCCTCTTATCATTGATTTCATTTATCTCATATTTTGTTCTTATCTCAAAAACCCATTGATCTCATCTTAACATTTCTCTTTAGGATTTTTGGCCTGTCATGCGGCAATATGACGGGCCTAAATATTCTTGCGAATATAAAGTCCCATGACATTGCTGTCTGTGTCATGCGACAATATGACGGGCCTAAATATTCATGCGAATATAAAGTCCCATGACATTGTCATCTTTTTTGATACACAACTCCCTAATGGAGGGTATCGCCCTTATCTCTCCACCTGGTTGCCCCTTCAAGGAGACGTACTTCTGCCATACAAGACTAGCTCCTCCCATCCGGTTCTAGAAACAACCAGTTGTTTTCGTAGCCTCTTATCCTTTATGCCTATATGGATTATAGTTACAAGACTACACCCTAGTGGGGTTTTCTTCGGGCCGAACACATCGTAAGCCAAGACTTGCCATGGATGGCCAGGGTAGGTTCATCCGTCCCGGGCACCCACAGCTCAACCGTGTACCTCGGCGCCTTGATCATACTTTGCATTCCTTAGGAGAAACTCTCGGGCGCCCAACCAGGGTATAACCTTATATAGTTGGGAATCCAAGTTATCTCTCCCGATGGATTTTCTATAATCCCAAATCTCCATGACTAGGTTCCAGCAGCAGTATAGCCTTTCCCATAGCCATGCAAAGAGATACCCCCCTTATGACGCACTTTAAGGATATTACCTCTTACGGAATAGAATCCGCGAACTAAGGTGTACGCCATAAAAGTTCCTCCCATTCTTATATGTTTTTAGGCGATTTGCGCCCGTCTTATGCATTTGCAATAAAAATTCTTATATGATTCGAAATCATCATCTTTTTCTTTTAAAAAAAAAAATTTTCTTATTTTTGAGCAAAGCTTTTCTTTTAATATTCTGTCCGCACACTTCTTGTTTTTCGATCGTTCGCAACATGATATTGTTGCACTTTTTTTCTTCTGTAACGAATGATTATTCACAATATCTTGTTGCTTTTTATTTTCTTGCGAGAAATGAAGATTTCAACTTTTTCCCAGCACCTTGCACTTGTTTATTTTCCTGCGAAGAATGAAGATTTCAACTTTTTCCCATCTTTGCGCGATTAATCACCATTGATTCTTTTGGCACAAACTATTCTTGTAATATATCCTTTCCATGCAACTCTATACTGTCCACCATTAATTTCTATGCTCTTTGAGTTTCTTCCTGTTATGTTGCCAATTACGACTTCTGGCGTTTCTTTCTTCGCAAGTATTAATGTCTAACACTTTTTTCCTTCAAACCAATCACCTTTAATTATCCCAATACCATGAGGATGTGGAAACTTTATGCATTGATGATATGTGGATGCTATGCCCAAGATCCCATGGAGCCATGGTCTTCCAATTAAGGCATTATAAGGAGATTCTATATCCACTACACAGAACTTAATTTTTGAAGATATCTTGTTCAATGGAATTTCCATAGTAATTTCTCCTTTTGGCTTATTTGCAGTGCCATTAAAACCATAGATCTTGTAAGTTGAGGGGATTAACTCATCATCTCTTCCACCCATTGTTCGATAAGTATGATAGAATAAGATGTCTACCGAGCTGCCAGTGTCAATTAAAACCCTATCTATTGCCCAAGAATCACTTGTTGCATCACCATCATCTTCTTCTTCTTCTTTGTACTTTGGATTTATCTCTAACTTCACCACCAATGGGTTGTCATGCATCTTCCCTGGCTCTGGTATCTCTTGTGCAGTAAAAGAAATAACTTGTTTTTTCCATTCCTCTAACAGAGAAATCTTCGCAATATTCATCACCTCTGTTCCCTCTATATCCCTTGCAAATACTCTACTTAGGACATTGTCATGGAAATCTTCTATTGTTTTCTGCGAATGTACAATTGAATTGCAAAATAGATTTTTTGTTGTAGCTCCTACTTCAATGACAAATGTTTCTGCTTCTTTCGCAACATTGACTCTGCGAATTTCTGGTGCTAGCGGCAATTGCTGAGGTTGTGGATATCTCGCTAGAAAATGATTTAACTTCCCATGTTTAATCATTCGCAGAATAATTCTTTTTACATTTCTACAATTACTCACAGAATGGCCATGAAAATGATGATAAGGGCATAATTCTTGATTTTGGTTGTTAGGATGTGGTTCTCTCCGCATGTTCCATGGTGAAGGTATATTCTCCATCAAAATAATCGCTTCCCAAATCTTGTCTATACTGGTATTTAGAGGTGGCAATTTGATGTCTTCCCATATAATCCTCTGACCTCTTTGCTCTCTTGAATAATTCTGCCTCTGTCCACCATAAGTCTCTTGCGGTTGATCAAACCTTGGGACCTTATTATTGTTATTGCGATTATAAAAATTTCTCTCCTTTTCCAATTCCTCCTGATCTCTACTCCCCATTGCTACTACCTTACGTTGATTATCAATCTCCATTTTATCTCGCTGATTTTGGGAGGTACTTGCCACTGTATTAATCATATTTGGTAATAAACTTCCGTTTGCTGCGGCTGAACTTGTGCCTGCGAGAATTGGATATGACTCCGTCTCATTTTGTTTTTCCTCCAAAGCGATATATTCTTCTTGCAATTCTCGCAGTTCTGTCATAGTGATTGTGTTTTTAACTCTGAATACCTGGATGTATAATAGATTTGTCACAAACATAGCATTTATGAAGGACAAAATGAGATATCTTTCATCTACTCTTCCTGCCATTTCACTGCACATTGTCCTCCATCTTATCGTTAAGTGCTTTAAACTCTCGCCAAATCTCTGCTTCAATCCAAACACATCTTCAATTCCAGGTCGTGTAGAGTTATTGCTTATGTATGCTCCTAAGAAAGTAGTTTGCAAGTGCATGAACGAAGTTATTGTATTCTTGGGGAGACTTTCAAACCACTTCAGTTCTTCGCCAGTTAAACTTGGCACAAAATATTTGCACAAGACGACATCATGGTTCTCCCATTGTAGCATGCATCGAATATAGGCTTTGATATGTTGGACGGCACATGTAGTCCCATAAAAAATATTGGTCAACACCGGCAAATTGCATTTTGGAGGTATCCCTCCTAATTGTACCTCTTGAGTAAATGGAGCTTTCGCAGCTTCTTCGATTGCCTCATCAAGTTGTCTTCTTCCTCCTTCTCTTCTTTTATTTATCATTCCTCTCATTTCTGCTAATTCTCGCAAGATTTGCTCATTCCTATCAGAATTTTGCTCCATTGGCCTTTTCAACGCAGCTTCTCTTCGTCTGCGTTCATGCCTTTCTTGTCTTGCGATATTTCGTGCTTCTTCTTCAACATCTTGATTTTTCCTTCTTCTGCGATTTTCTTCTTCTTGAATTTGCAAATTAATTTGTCTTTTATTTTCTTCTCTGCGAATTTCCTCATCCCTTATCGTTTCTCTTCGTTGCCTTTCTATGTTTCAGCGAATTCTCTCATATTCCTCATTTAGATTATTATTATTACGATTTTGTACACATCGTCTTTCTCGATTATCATGATTATTCTGACGCAATGCTGCTTGAATTTCTTGTTCTTCTACTTCGGCTCGCAATCTCTCTCTTTCTCCCGCTAAATGTACTTGCTCAATATAATGCCTCTCAATATCATCTTCAATTATCCTGCGATTTCTTCGAATCTATTCATCACGTAACATTCTCCTTCTCTCTTCTTGATTTTCTCCCTCATCTTGATTATGTCTAATGTCCAAAGTTTCACCGCGTGGAATATGACGATCATTTATCAAATTCTCGCCAATATTTTGTATAGGATGATTTTGTCTTGTTTCTTCTCTATATGATCTTGAACTTGATCTCATGCTGCTTCTTGATCTTCTATTTTAGAACCTCAAATTTTCCATTCTTAGTTCATGATTTTGCCTTGTAAGATTTGCACGTTCTTCTGCCTCTAATCTTCTTTCTTCCTGTATCCTTTGTCTCAAATCATCTACTACCTCATGTCCTTCATGAATTACTCCTCCATCCACTTCTTGATTTCTTTCCTCTTCTTGATTTTCTGCCTCTTCTATCGAATCTGACCTCCAAGTATGCACACTTACTCTATCATAATCCACATTTCTATCTTGTGCTTGTGTTTGTTGATTTGGTGGTTGAATTGAATTTTCTGCTCCATTTCTCATTCTACTTCTTCCTGATCTGATCCTTAAAGATCCTTCCAATTCACTTGTTCCTTCACCTGCGATTCTTTTACTTCTTCTCACTGTTGTTGGTGGTTCTGATGTATTTCTTCTCCTTCTATCCATTTCTTCAATTCTAACAATTTCTTCAAATCTTCAAGTTGCAATTTGGAATTTCTCAAATTGATTCTCCCTGTTTCTGGGCGCCAAAATGTAGTTGCAGTAATTCCCACACTACACCCTACTCAAGAATTTATCAATATTTATGACACAATTTGAAGATTAAAGACACTTTTTATTAATATGATCTTAAAAGAATTACAGAGAATCAAGAATTCAATTCACTTAATAAGATTTTCTCTCTCTTAAAAACTTTCTTAGCACTCAAAAATTCATCCCCCCTTTGGAACTATTCATCTCCTTTATATAGGCATTTACATAGTGGATTACAGCTCATGACAGCTCATTTACAGCTAAGATTCCCTTTAATTTCGGATCTGGGTTCTTGCGATAAATCGCAGTTAGCACCGCCTTAATCTTTCGCAGGTTTTATCGATTCATCGCAGAAATGTCACACTTTTCTCATGTTTCTGTCGTTTTCATCCGATTATGTCATTCCTTACATCACTATGAGATGTTTCGTAGAATATCATTGATGTATCGTAAACATGTCTCACAGAACTGTTGTTTATTTCGCAGGAATATTGTTGTGACAATATTCTGATCCTACACACCAGATACGCCCTTAATGGCAGTTCCAAAGAGGGTAAAAGTCTTAATGGGAATTAGGTGTTGAAAATAGGTCTTCATAGGGTAATGATGGTTATTGGAGTGAAGGGGACACTGATGGATTTGAATGGGCGTAGTTAACAAAGCGACATGACGGCTAACTAAGCGCCATAAATGGAATTGAATTGGCACAATGGGGTATTTGAGGGGTTAATTAGAATAGAGATTACCATTTTCATAGATATCTTTAACATAAGAGGAAAGGTTTAGGTTTATCAAACTAAATTGAGAGTATGGCTGATCCTTCCCAGAATTCAACCAATTCCATCGGAAATCTTCCAAATGCACCACCAGTAACACCTGAATTAGAAAAAACCCTAATTTTTTTCGTCTAATATATCAATCTATCTTTTATGCTAGTGTGGTTTGTACGACCTCTAATATATATATATATATTAGAAAAAACCCTTTTTTTTTTTAGGTTAGGATCATTATCTCTAATTACCTAATTTAGTTGTATTCTGCATATCACTTCCAATTAAACAAAATATAACAGTTTCCATATTGATAAATATATTCTCATATACGCTTACAACACCATATTGATTTTAGTATCTAGTATGATTTATCTAAATACGGAAAAATAACACGAAAAAATTGCGTAAACACAACCATGTTGATCGAGTACATGGAGTATATGCTTTATCTTACAGTAGATCATAATCATGTACTCTTCGCTAATGTGCATGCCTTGGATACACTCTTGCAAAATCTATAGGTATATGAAGTATCTCTCTCCATGATTCGCCATGCCTAATCTTCTCTGAACAAATTTCTATTTTTGGTGTAATTCCCTCGGTAATTCACACCTACTCAAAGCCATGCGCAACAATTCCTCCCAGCCAAGCGCTATAACCATGCCCAAAGATTAATATACTATGGTCATAACCCTAATTTCTTGTCTTCAAAAGATTAATATACTATGGTCATAACCCTAATTTTTAAATTTGCAATGGACACATAAATAGAATGTTGATAAACTGGAATAAACCTCACACAAACACGTGAAAATATATGTTTCTTGTTTGGATCAACATTCTAAATTAGGCACGCTGATTAAGGATGCGACTATTGGCCAAAAGGTGTAACGGTTTGCACCCCTTCGTATTACGTTTCACATTAACCGAATAGATTTTGAAACACCAAAAGACGTGAAAATTCCAACAGGTGTGTTGTGTGGGGACACATATTGCATCCATTAGATGTCTATATAAGCATTCAACAAAAACGAAATCCTAAATACTTCTACATTAAAAAAAAAAAAATCACCAGTAATAGTAATGGAAATGTTGCCAGATTTAACTCCTAAGATACTACACCTCCTCCCAAGTACAAAAGGTATTTTTGCAAGCAAATGTGTATGCAAAGAGTGGAATTCTGTCCTTGCAGACAAAAGAATTGGACTCCTTTTCGGTTTCACTCAAAAAGTGATATAAGAAAAAGTTACGTAACTCTTATACAGAGAACAAATTGAGGAGGAAGATTACTACATGATGATGGGAGATTTATATCAGATGTTATTTGGAAACAATGGTACCTGGAATATTATCCAATCCTATGATGAAAACATGTCACACCCAATCGTTGGATCTTGTAATGGTCTGGTATGTATTTATGTTTCACACCACGACATACAAGATCCTATCTATGTTATGAATCCAACAACGGGTGAGCACCTCCATCTGCCACAAATATGCGATCCAACACCAACGCCACAAATTAGTTGGGATCCACGATTCGTCGTAGGGGGTTTCGGCTATTGTGAACATACCGGTGAATACAAAGTAGTTCGAATTCAAGTGGATGGTAAAGTGGACGTACACACTCTAGGTGACAATATGGGATGGAGGAACATCAGGTATTTTCCTTTTACTTTTTGGGATTCAGGTGTCTACGCACATGGTTGCATTTTTTGGATAAATCATTATTTTTATGATAATATTCAGATAGTATCTTTTTCAACTTGGACAATGAGATATTTCAGTCACATTCGCCACCCCCGCATCATATTTATGAGAATGGTGGTTTCAGTACTCCAAAACTTGGAATGGTCTTGTCTAGAGTTTTCCTTTTATTTTACAACATTCACGATATTTATGATCTCCGGATTGATTTTTGGGCACCCATTCCCGATAATGATATTCATGCACGGGCAACCGGTGTAGAATGGAATTGGGAACTTAAGAGGAGCATTGTCTTGGAAGATCCTTGGAATCTATGGTGGCCGCCTTATAAGCTTATATCCTTGGGAAAGAACAACGAATTCCTATTGCAAAACAACCGATGTTTAACGCGTTATAATGAACTCACCAGAACTTTGACAGAAATTGCGGAGATAAGGTGGGCAAAGGTTAGAGTTATTCCTCACATGAGGAGCGTCATCTCATTGAGGAATTTTGGGGGACAATCAGAAACATGTACTGACGATGTCCATGCCACAAACATATTCCGAGTGTAGTGTTTTTGTTTTTGTTTTGATCAGAGTAATGTAGTTTGGTGTTCAATATATATATTTATTATTATTATTTTAATAGTACTATTTCACATCTTTGATTATTTTTTTGGTATCTTGTCCGGACTAAAAGTTGTTTTTGAAATCTGAATAATCACACTTGGTCTTATTTTGGGTAATAATGGTTGGTATTTTATTTAATGGAGTTAATGCTTTAAACATATTCCCGACGAATTTAGAGGGGGGTTTTCTTTTATGGTGGTCAATTTGGTATATATGGAGGCATTTCTGTATTCCAGTTGTATTTATGGTTATAAATTTTTCGAATCTGTAGGGAGACTTTTATGTGTTCATTATAATAAAATCCGAGAGGGGAAAAGAAAAGTGTAAAAAGAAGTGAGAATTTGAGATGCAAAGGGTATAAGTGATTGATAGACAAATCAATGATGATATTCTTGAAAATGCACACGAATGAAAAAGATTTAGTCGTCAGTCCACAATTTCCCATTTGACACTCTTAATTCCAATTTTTCTCTGTACTTTGATGATACATATTTCTTCAAAATAGTAACTTGTGTAACCATTTGAAATTAAAATATGTATCATCATTTCCATTAAAGCAACTTAACCCAAAAAATCCACCAGCTATAAGAAAATTGGAATTGGTAGAGTCTTACATATTGCCAGCCATCACTCGGAGTCGTAATCCGACCTTTCCCTCTCCGATCCCATATCAGTTTTAGAATTAGTCACTATGTTGAGTATGACCTCATTTTCATGTAGTGTTCCTGATAGGTACGACTGATACTCATCCTATATACTAGTTTCAGCCTCAAGGTAGTCTGTGTAATCCTTATATCTTCTAGCCCTAATCCTTCTCATTAACAACACACCTTGTCTCCTTTCCTTTTTCTGCAACAACTGCAAAAATTCTTCTGGGCATTCTTCATCGTTTACTTTCCCTTTGCTTCTCTTCTTTTTCTCTTCATTTTCTACCTTATATACTGAGTTTGCATGAAAAAACTCATTCCACAACAGATCCATATCATCATCTTGGTTATTTTTCTGCAAACCTACTTCTTCCTCTTCTCTCATATTCCTTACCTCTTCTTTCTTATTCATTTTATTCAATCTTATTGCTTTGTATATATAATACTTAGCTTTCTCTAGTTGCTCCAAATACATTTCATATACTGCTAATTTGAACCTCATCATCACTTCCTTTATCTTCAAGCACTCCTCCTTATCAAATTCTTCCTCTGTCATTGGGGTCTTGCCTTTTGATGGTTTGGAACCACTCTCTTTTTCTGGGTTATTTGGAGACATTTATCTTTGAAATTTCGATTGAAGAATTTTTTTTCCTTAAAACACAAAAATCCTATGTGGCCTAAAATATAGGAACTCTCCAATGTCTCATTGGATAACTACTTCATGACGTAATGGTTATCCTTTGGATTTTGTTTGCTTTTAAATAAAAATTCAGTTATAGGTTTAAGCTATAACTGCTTATGAGATAAAACGGCCAAATATGCTTTACTTTCCTGCTCATTAAAGGACACGACCTTTCAAAGATAAAACATGTAAATGTGTGTTACTCGTCTGCATGCTCATTAATGCCTGCTCATCAAGGACGCAACCATTCGCCAGCAGGTGTATTGGATGTCTATATAAGCATTACTCATATATGCTTGTAGCATTCTACAATATTAAGAAAATCTTAAAATCTTAATTTTTTTATTTATTTTTTTGATAATCTTTCATCAGTATAATAGTGATGGATATGTTGTCGTAATTAACTACCGAGATGCTACAACACCTCCAAACTGCAGAAAGCATTTTAGCAAGCAAATGTGTTTCCAAAGAGTGGAATACTATCCTCGGGGACAAAAGAATTGGACTCTTTTTTGGTGTCACACCAAGAATAGGAAAAAAAGTTACTTAACTCTTTTATAGAGAGGAAGATTTCAACCCGATCGTAACAGCCAACAATCATGACGCCCCAAATGATGGAACCCATGAAGATTTGACTAAGTTGCACCCAATAGTTGGATCTTGCAATGGTCTGGTCTATTTTTATGTTTCACACCACAGCATACAAGATCATGTATATGTTATGAATCCAGAAACTGGTGAGCACCTACATTTGCCACAACTATGCATCCCAATTATTGCACGAGATCAAGTACTTTCTTGGTATCCTGTAATTGGGGGTTTCGAATACTGTCAACGTACCGATGAGTACAAGGTAGTTTGAATTCACAAGGATAGTAAAGTTCAAATACACACTCTAGGAGACAATAAGGGATGGAGGAACATAACATGGGAGATTCCTTATATTTTTTGGAGTTCAAGTGTGTACGCACATGGTTGTATTTTTTGGAAGGATTGTTGTCAGTGGGATAATGGCATGGTTTCTTTCAATTTGGACACTGAGACATTTCACTAACATTCGCGACCCCCGCATCATATTATTAGGAGTGAATTCCTTTCAGTTGGGATGGTTATGTTCGGAGTTCGCCTTTTATTTTACTACATCCATGAGGCATGTGATGAGGGGATTAATCAGCCTCGCATAGATTTCTGGGCATCCATTTCAAAAAAAAAAATTCATACATGGGCACCTGGAGGGGAATGGAATTGGAATCATAAGATAAGCATTTTCTTGGAAAAGGATGAGGATGAAAGGTGGCCGACCTATTACCTGATAGATTTTGGAAAAAACGAGGACCTCCTATTGTGGCAGCATGGGCGTTTATTGTGTTACAATGCACTCACCAGAACTTGGACGGAAATTTGGGGGACACGACTGTGGGAAACAAGCAAGGTTGCAATTATTCCTCATATGAGGAGCGCTGTCTCGTTGAAGAATTTTGGTGGACAATCAGAAACATGTACTCATGATGTCCATGCCACTAACACATTCCTTGGGTTATCTATGTAGCTTTTTTTTTTGGTGTATTTTTTTTCTATGTACAATTTATTCCTTCGGTATGTAGCTTTTTTTTCTCTTGTAGTTGTGTTTTTTTTTTTTTTTTTTTTTTGTGTTTGGATTATTTTCTATGTTGAAATGTACAATTTAGTTTGGGTCATTGTTTAACTAGCCAACCTTTGGTTTTTTTTCCTTTTTTTGTGTTACACCTATGGTCCAGCCGTCCGGGCCACCCCAACCCACCTAGGTAATTAGTTGAAAAGTAGAAAAATTATTTGGGTATTTCCTAAGAGATCGTGATTTATTTTAGTTTGTTATGTATGGAATGTATATATTAGATTAGAAAGGAAATTAGATAAACATGAAAATATTCATTCCATATATCATTATACTGCTACAATATCTCATTTTTTAGTAATATGGAAATTGAAATATTCGGTGTAAATACCAAAGAATCGTGATTTAAGATAATGATGGAAAACCTAAAAAATTAGAGTTTTCAATTACACCAAGCATATAAAAAAACTAACATAGAGTATTAATAGGGATTGTTGATATGAAATTGACGAGAGGATCCAAAACCTTCCTAGACTGACGCGACCATTCACCAACATGTATATTGGATGTCTATATATATAAGATTTATACTCGTATTTGCTTGTAGCATTCACAATAAGAAAATCCTAAAAGCTTGTAATTTTTTTTATTTTTTTTTGATAATGTTTCATCAGTATATTAGTGATGGATATGTTTCCGGAATTAACTACCGAGATACTTGAGCGCCTCCAAACTACAAAAACCGTTTTAGCAAGCAAATGTGTATGCAAAGAATGGAATACTATCCTTGGGGATAAAATAATTGGATTCCTTTTTGGTGTCACACCAATAATGGGGAAAGATAAAGTTACCCAACTCTTTTATAGAGATGAAGATTTCAGCCCGATCGTAACAGCCAACAATCATGATGCCCCAAATGATGGAACCCATGATGATTGGACTATGTTGCACCCAATAGTTGGATCTTGCAATGGTCTGGTTTGTTTTTATGTTTCACACCACGGCATACAAGATCATGTATATATTATGAATCCAGAAACTGGTGACCACCTCCATCTGCCACAACTATGCATCCCAATTGCACCGGATTAAGTACTTTCGTGGTATCCACGATACAACGTAATTGGGGGTTTTGGATACTGTCAACGTACCAATGAGTACAAGGTAGTTCGAATTCACATGGATGGTAAATTCCAAATACACACTTTAGGAGACAAGAGGGGATGGAGGAACATAGCATGGGAGATTCCTTATACTTTTCGGAGTTCAGGTGTGTACGCACATGGTTGTATTTTTGGATAGATTGTTGTCAGCAAGATATTGGCATAATATCTTTCAATTTGGACACCAAGACGTTCCATCAACATTTTCCACCTCCGCATCATATTCCTGGGAGTGAATTTTGGATAAATACTTACCCATCACTTGGGATGGTCATGTTCGGAGTTCACATTTTATTTTACTACATCCATGAGGGAATTGATCGGCCCCGAATAGATTTTTGGGCTCCCATTTCCAAAGAAAATATTCATACATGGGCACCTGGCAGGGAATGGAATTGGAATTATGAGATAAGCATTTTGTTTAAAGAGGATGAATGGCCAATTCATAACCCGATAGCCTTTATAAATAACAAGGAACTCTTATTTTGGCAGAATAGGCATTTATTGCATTACAATACACTCACCAAAACTTGGACGGAAATTTGGGGGGCACTACCATGGGAAACAAGGGTTGCAATTATTCCTCACATGAGGAGTGCTGTCTCGTTGAAGAATTTTGGTAGACAATCAGAAACATGTACTCATGATGTCCATGCCACTAACACATTCCTAGGCTTATCTATGTAGCTTTTATTCTTGCAGTTGTGTTTTTTTTTTTGGTATTTGGATTCTTTTCTATGCTGAAATGTACAATTTATTCCTCGGGTTAATTATGTTACTTTTTTTTTCCTTGTATTTTTGTTTTGTTTTTGTTTTGGTGTTTGGATTTTTTTTCTATGTTGAAATGTTCAATTTCTTGCATTAACATGATTGTTTTGGGGAGTTCTGGAGAGTTGATAGTGCATTTTTTCCGGTGCACAAATATCTCATAGGGGTAGAGATTTGGGAGGGAGTTTGGTCAGAGAAAAATATTAGGAGAAAGAGGAAACTCTTCAGCTTCAGGTATGCTTTTTTCATCTATTTTTTTCTTCTCTAATCTACGATTGTTACTATTTTGATTGTTTTGATATTAGTTTTAAAAGTAAAAACCCTATTTTTATTGTTTAGGGTCTCACCATGTTCTGTTAACTCTTTTTTTGTTTCGATATTCATCTCAATTTGTGTTTAGTTAATCAAGTCAGAACTGATTTCAGGCTAGCATATTAACATGTTGTTTATTTATGGTCAAACCTTTCATAAAAGGCTAGTAGCTTACCGGAAGTTATGGTTTAAGAACTACATAACTAGAGGTCACATGCTTTTTATGCTTATCCAACTCTGAACTAATTAAATCCCAACTCTGAAATGCCTCTTTAGGCTATTGAAAATTAGCAACGTCAGGTTTAGAAGAGGAAGACACAATTTTATATTGCAGTCCAAGACTTAAGAAATATATATTACTAGATCATCCACCCCAACAAGTGGCTTCACCATCCACCAGGTATATAGAAGAACAAAATCATATAACATTCACCTTCCAGGATCAAGTTCTCATTTAATTTTGCTCGAACTAAACACAATGGATACAAAGAATTCATACAATTGTTGGTTCTTTATATATATATATGTCGAATAGCATTGCCACAAGCCAACAGGTGCTCTATGTTAGACAACCATGCACATGCCTTTCCTTCAAAGCGTGACTATATACCTGCCTAATAATACCGGTATTATCTATACTCAAAACACATTTAGTTATATGCGTGTCCAAAATTGTACACATAATTCCACAGCTACAAAACCAATTTAGGAATCTAGTAGAATCATTTTGTCCGAACCCCATTCTGGCACTTAAGTTCATATTTAAGTGGATACAAAATTATGTATCGCACTACCTCCGTTTGAACCATGAGACATCAACAAATTAAATACTAGGAAATATCAGTTTACATGGACCCATGTCCAGCATCACTTGTCAAGTATCATCAAGTTAACTATTTTAACTACAATTAGAATTATATATATGTAACAACATTCACATGTATCTAGCAAGCCAAATGGTTAGGCCACCACTTAAAGGGAAATGAGGTGTGGATACTAACAATGGTTACACCCTGCACAAGTAGCTAGTATGAGTTGGAAATCATTAAAGTCCAAACTTGTAAACTAAAGGAAATAACCTTAGTCCAATATTATAGGTTGTTTGGTTGAACTTCCTATTCTTCTTGGAAACTTTTGTAAAAAGATTACCATGATGAGCTTCATTTAGCTTATGATCATCCGGTCATGGAAAATATAAACTTTTTTGTTTTTGTAGAGCCGTATAGTGGGTACTTTTTTAGAATGTTGCGTACTGTGGATGCAAGCTATCCCTGCATTGAACAATCTATTCAACCAAAGACAAAATATAACCAAACTTGTATTAGATTGGTAATCTTGAATTGTCGGAATAACTTACAAGTGAGTTTCTATGAGCTGAAAATAGGTTTTGAGCATATAGTTGCTCAATAGTAGCATCCAGATACATTGTAGTAGTAGTACTTGCAATGATATTACTAACATATGCATATAATTGCTCAACAGTAGCATCCCTACAAGTGCATTTTCAGATAATTCGTGTTTGCCACCAGAAGTTAACCACACATATTTTGCTCTTGTAAATCGCCGGAATTGTGATTTGGCTTTCTTTTCTACTAACCGGTTTAGCGCTCTTAATAGACCAGATTTTATGTTAATACGTATCATTCAACTGAGTAGTTCAAAGGTCAAACTACTATTGATACAGATGGGATCATTTTTATTTAGTTTTTCTTTTCATTAAAGATCATTTTTATTTGCAAATAAGGGTTTATTGTTCCTTAAAAGAGAATGAGTTAGGATTGAACTCTCCCAAACTCCCTCTAACAAACTCTTTCAAACTCCCCACACTCCCCCAAACTCCCTGAACTCAAAAAAACAAAACTCTCTCAAACTCCTTACACTCTCTCAAACTCTCTCAAAATCCCCAAGAGTTAAAATACACTCAACTCCCCACAAATCACTCAAGGACTAACCCCCTGTTGGTTTTTTCCTTTTTTTTGCGTTACACCTATGGTCCAGCCGGCCGGGCCACCTGTAGCTGCGGATTATCTCACAACTACACCCTCATTAGAATCCATTAAAATGATTCCTAAACCTAATTAATTTGATATGAAACTAAGAATTAAGGTACTAAAATTATAAAGAGACACAAAGATTTTTACGTGGTTCGATCAATGTGATCTACATCCACGGTGCTTCACTAGTGATTTGTATGTGATTACATGATTTTACAATTGAGACTCCATTAATGAATATTTGGAGCTCTAGAATTTTGGGGAAGAAGATGATAAAGAAAATAAATCTCTCCTAATATTTTCTCTCTCCTCCTAAAATCATCCCCTCTCTCAAAATGTGTCTCTCCTTTTCCTCTCATGCCTAAATGGATATTTATATGATTTTACACATTGGATAACAACTACCTTTCCCTTAATTTCGGATCAAAGAATCATCATACGAACCTTCGCAAATTTACTTCACGAACTTCCTTTACTCGTAAAACGTTCTTCGTGATTTCTTTATCTTTGCGAATATTCTATACTCGCAAAATGTATTTTCTCTCCATAATTTCGTAAGTTATCATTTGCTGTGATATTCCGCTCCTACATCTTGCCTCTTTTTTCTTGAATATTTCTTGAAGAGCGATCTTTAAGAAAAAATCCATTGTTGTAGTAATCTTTGATCTTTGTTGATGAAGGAACGAGCGAAAGAATACTAGTCTTGAAAAGTATATACTTGCCTCTATTATTTTGCGAAGTCCCGGAATGTTGCGAAGTAAATAAGAAGTATCAACCATTGAAGTATAAGAAGTATGAAGTATCCTTGAAGAAGTATGAAGTATAAGAAATATAAAATATCCTTGAAGAAGTATAAGAAGTACTTAATCCTCGAAATATATAAGAAGTATGAAGTATCCTTAAGAGAGTGATAAATATTGCCTCTGTTCATGTGAAATTATTATTCCACTTTTGGTGAGGATTCTTGCTGAGAAGATAAAGAACATCAAATATTTTCTTGGGTATCCATAGTTGCCTCTGTTCTTTATCTTCGAAAGAGAATTCTTGAGAAAATGTTGAATAATTAAATTGCATCTCTATTGTTATGTTGCCTCTGCCTCAAGTGGTAACCCTGTTATCTTCTGAATATTTCTACGAATTCCTGAGTTTTTCTGCGCATTTCTGAACTTCTGAATAGTGTTGCGAATCATACTGTTGCGAATGTACTGTTGAGAATCATACTATTGCGAATGTACTGTTGCGAATATAGTGTTACGAACATAGTGTTGCGAATATAGTGTTACGAATATAGTGTTACGAACTATGAATAGTCTTGCGAATTATGAACTTTTTCTGCGAAGTTTCATGGTATTTTCCTGTAAAATTTTGTACAATACTTGTGCGAATATAATATTTATGTAATGATTATGTTATGAAATATGTATGCGATGCTTATGCCATGAAATGTTTATGAAATGCATTTATGATGCAAATATAATGCTTCAATGATGCGAGTATGATGTGAATACTTATCTATTATAATGCATATTTCAAGTTTCTGTTACTTAGCTCATTTTGCCGTAGTAAAATTTATATAACTTTGAGTTTCTTCCATTCATATAACTATCTTCGCAAGTTTATTTATGTATTTTCTTATATATATTCGTCTTTGATCGCGAATGAAATCGCTTCTTCTTCGTGAAAATTCTTCAATGGGATTGTCTTCTTTGTTTCTTCAATGGGATTGTCTTCATGATATATATTCTCTTCAAAATTCTTCAATGATACTGATGGAATTAATTGCTGTGGTCTTATCATGCCTTCCTAAGTAAAGGTCTTATTTTGCCACCTATTTTGGAGCGACAAAATCGCAGGACGTTCTTACACTTTCATGCAAAAACCCATTGATCTTGCCTTAACTTCTTTGTATAGTATTTTAGCCTCTTCAGGAATTGTTGCAACAATATGACAGGTCTAAATATTCTTGCGAACGTAAAGCCCCATGACATTGTCGTATTGCGATGAAATCGCAGGACGTCTCTACACTTTCATGTAGTGACCCATTGATCTCATCTTAACTTCTTTGCTATGTTCTGCGAGTTCTTTATTCTTTTCTTTCTTTCTTTCTTCTCTCTTCTTCTTTTTTTTTTTTTTTAGAAGGCTCGCAGAACTTCATTTGTTGCACAAATATGACAAGCCTTTATGTTTTCGCAAACAAGAAGCCTCGTGACATTTGCGTCTTATAGAACGTATCATCTCCCTAATGGAGGGTGCTGCCCTTTATATTCCCCCTGGTTTCCCCTTCAAGGAAGCGTACATCGACCATACAAGGTTAGCTCTTCCCATCCGGTTCTGCCAACAACCAGCTTTTGATCGCAACCTATTATCCTTTTTGCCTATAGGGCTTATAGTTACGAGGTTGCACCCTATGGGGTATCTTTGGGCCAAGTGCATCATTTGCCAAGACTTGTCAAAAATGGCAGATGTGGTTCAACCTCACCCGGCACTCTTGACTCAACCGTGTACCTCGGCGCCTTGATCGTTTTCTGCACTTCTTGGGAAAGACAGTATGCCTTAGTCGCCCAACCTAAATCCTCTTACACCGCATTTTATATTGTGTAATGTCGCTAGATTAGGTGAGAATCCAAAGTGTCTAACCCGGATAGGTACCCCATTATTGGGTTGTACCCCTAAATTTTTACCATGTACTAAGGGTCCTTGGTGGTGTTCCGGTTACCCTTAGCCACGTTTATAGGTACCCCCTTAAATGACGTACTTTAGGACTTTGCCTCTTACGAAATATAGCTTCGCGAACTAGGGTGTACGCCACAAAGGTTTGCCTGTATAAAATTTTCTGCGGCTCTCTTTCTTTTTTGGAGGATGATCACAGATTGCGGTCTTTTATTCGCAAATTAATGAAAGTTTAATCGCAATTGATTTTTGGCGGTATTTTTTCGCCTTTTTTAAAAAATTCATCGTAAATTTTTCATGTATATAAAATGTTGAATGTTTTCATGAAATGTTTAATATAAGAAGTATGAGAAATATCCATATCACATCTTTAAATCAAAATTATTCTATAGAAATATATGAATTGAATTTTCTCTGTTTTTTGCAATTTTGAAGTTTTTGAAAAATTTTGAGATCTTTTAATTTTTGCGATGAAGTAATTTTAGAATCTTGCGATTGTGTCGCTTTTTACCAATCTAAAAAATCTTTAAAATGTTTTGGAATCTTTGAAATTGTAGAAATTTTGCGAGTATATAAATTCAAAAATCTTTTATCTTCCGTAAATAAAGTATTAAAGGAAATGGTACCTACCTTTTTACGGCTTGTTGTTGTCTTTTGCGAAGTATATGACTTGCCATTTCTTGCGAAATAATCTTCACTCTCTTCTTGCGAAATATCCAAAAATCTTGCGAAGTAATAATTTGCACAAAGTAAACGATCATCTGCGAAGTAAACATTTGTATGAAGTTAACATCTGCGAAGGAAATATTTACGATATAAACTCATGCTGCGAATGTTCGCAAGGTAAATATTTGCGAAGTGCAAAGAGTAGAATTGTTTGTGTTGCGAATATTCGCATGGCAAATATTTGCGAAGTGCAAAAATTTTTGCGAATGGAGAGACTCGAACTTGCGTCCATCATCTTATCATCTCCTCTTGCGACCATCTGTCCAAGCTCCCATTTTGCGATTGAACGTGATCATGCTGTTTATTTAATGTGATATGCTGCTCTAATATTTAAAGTAAAAACATGCAGAAATCTGCGATAGTTGGAATTCGAGCGTGTGATCTCAAGCTTGTTGACTTCGCAAACAACCATCTCTGTTGGCTGCTATTTTTTGAAAGTAAGTTAAGCTTTTTGTAACTTATTCTCTTGTAATTGTTCTTTGCATATCCATCACAGTATGTTATTTTCTTCGTCCCTGGTAGGATTTTTCTTTGTTATACTCTTTCTCTTTGTTTCTTTTGCCTCTTAGCAGCAACTATTTTCCTCGCAGAAATCTTTTTACTTCGCAGATATACCAAATGAAATACGAGTATTATTTTAGCGATAGCGTTTCCTTTCTCACGCTGTGTTCTCTTATCTTCTTGTTGCCGCCACTATGATAATATTTCTCTTTGTCTATTCTCGTGCAGGCTATGTCCCATCATTAGTTATTGATTCTTTCTCCCTTCTGATTTGTGTTGCTCGCAAATTGTGTTGTTCGTGACTTGTGTTGATCATTCGAAGATCTTATATTGTTCGCAAACCGTGTTGATCACTCGCAGATATTTCTCATGCTGTTGTGAAGTAATCTTGGCAAAATATGTTGCCTCTCATGCAACATCTCTTATGTCAGTTTAATTCGTTGTTGTTCTCTTCGCATCAATGTTATTGACTGTCTTCTTCTCCTTCGTGTTTTAACTGGTTGATTTACACCATCATCCGTATACTGCAAAATGATACACATAAGATGTAAAAAATATCGCTCTAACTCTCATGTGGTTTTTTGTGCTGGTAACACTTCGCCCCTGGATTTGTTGATAATTTTCATGTTTTCTTCTTCCTGGACATTTCTGTTCGTAAGATTCGAACTCATGATGACATTTATCCTGTTTCTTCGTAGGAATGATAATTCTTCGTCAATGATACAGAACTTCAAAAAATTTGTTTCCATTTCTCGAGCTCCTCTTCACAGGATCCGTTAACTTCTCATATAAAATAGGCTTACGAAGATTCGCAAATTAATATTCGTAAGTCTAATATTTCTCTTCTTTTATCCAGGACTTCATTTCTCTTCGTATGTGTTTTATCCACATTGGTTATGCTCGCAGGTTCTTTAAGGTGCCATTGACTTGCTGCTGTAAGGTAATAGATATGCATGTGGGATTTGGAGAATTGAGCTTTGTATGCTTCGTGAGTAGGGACGCTTTCATAGAAATGTAATTTCTCATGAGTTGGAATTCTTTTTGTCAATATCCATGAACACAAGATTGACGTTTTTGATGCTTTGAGTTGTAATTTTTTCAATTCCATTTGTTGTTGTTGTTCACCTTTGCGTTCTTTAATTGGTTTCATTTTTCTACTTTCCTTTCATCTCCTTCCTGTATACCCTCTCGCAAATTGTCTTAATATCGTAAGAAACAATTCACTGTCAATCTCACAGAAATTTTTAGTCATAAATGTTATTTCTCCCTTCCTAGGAAAAAGGACTCTAACATTCACAGAAGTGAACTTCACAGAATGAAAACAATCAATGAATTTGTTTAGTAAGATGTATAGTATTAAGATGAATAATTTATCCCTACGAATAATGAAAAGCTTTCAATAAAATCTTTTTGATTTTGTTTTTGCGAAATGTAAACTTCTAATCAACAAAAAATCTCGAAGTTTGACCTTTTTAGAAATTCTTTAAACAAATTTGTAAAATGAAGTTTCGTTACTACTAATTCGTAGCAAAACATTTTTAAATTCAAGATTTCCACAATAAATCAAATCTCTACCAAAAGCAAAGTTTAGATCGCAAAAAATTTATTTTTCAATTTGTGTTTTGAAATTCCCAAAGTTTGAAAAATGAAACAAAGAATAAGAAAAGTGAGAAGAAATTTGTCCTTTTTGGAAGCGATTGTTGACGTAGCCTGTGTAAAATTCATTTTGCTTGACGATTTCTCCATATCCACATCTCTCTACTAAAATTCATTTGTTGTTTGAAGATGCAAATAAAAGAACTTCCATTTATGTCTTCAAAACTCATAGATCCGGTACAATTCATCACCAACAGTAACCAATTTTTCTAAATTTTTTGAATCAACAAGGTTAGGTCCCTATTTCTAGCGCCAATTATGTAGTTGCGGATTATCTCACAACTACACCCTCATTAGAATCCATTAAAATGATTCCTAAACCTAATTAATTTGATATGAAACTAAGAATTAAGGTACTAAAATTATAAAGAGACACAAAGATTTTTACGTGGTTCGATCAATGTGATCTACATCCACGGTGCTTCACTAGTGATTTGTATGTGATTACATGATTTTACAATTGAGACTCCATTAATGAATATTTGGAGCTCTAGAATTTTGGGGAAGAAGATGATAAAGAAAATAAATCTCTCCTAACATTTTCTCTCTCCTCCTAAAATCATCCCCTCTCTCAAAATGTGTCTCTCCTTTTCCTCTCATGCCTAAATGGATATTTATATGATTTTACACATTGGATAACAACTACCTTTCCCTTAATTTCGGATCAAAGAATCATCATACGAACCTTCGCAAATTTACTTCACGAACTTCCTTTACTCGTAAAACGTTCTTCGTGATTTCTTTATCTTTGCGAATATTCTATACTCGCAAAATGTATTTTCTCTCCATAATTTCGTAAGTTATCATTTGTTGTGATATTCCGCTCCTACACCACCCCAACCGACCTTGGTAATTAAATTAAAAAGGAAATTAGATAAATATGAAAATATTCATTCCATATATCTCATGAGATCATAATTTATTTTAGTTTGTTATGTTCGTTATGTATATTAGATTAAAAAACAAATTATATAAACATGAAAATATTCATTCCATATCTCCTTATATTGCTACAATATTCGATGTAAATACCAAAGAATAGGTGATTTAAGATAATGATGAAAAATCTAAGAAATTAGGGTTTTCCTTAGAAATATATATAAATTTGACCAAGCATAGAAAAAAATTAACATAGAGTATTGAGAGGAAAATGAGTTCTGCTAAGAGGGACTGTAGAGATGAAACTGAAGAGAGGATCCAAAAATGTCCTCGACTGATGGTTGGTCCTCGTAAATTGAGGATTATTATTACTGTGGACGGAATAACTATTTTTCCTGGTGTTCCTCTCGACGCTGTTATTAGTTCTGTTGTCAGTAGTGTTGACAATGATGATGTTCCTATTTATACTGATATTATTCCTGGTGTTCCTCTGGACACTGTAATCAGTAACGTTGAGGATGCTGATGTTCCTGCTTATGCTGATGGTCCTACTGTGAATGATGATGCTCCTGCTTCTATTATTGAAATTGTTGATGAAGATCGTCCCGATGTTCCGGATATGGCAGATAATCCAAAAGTTAACAAGCATGATCTTAACAAGCATGTGGAGCCTGATAAAGTAGAAAATGACAAATCTGAGGATGACAAGGCGCCCAAGCATGTTGGTTGGAGTGATCAGGTTCACCTCAGCATTGCAAGAAGAATTGTTTGAAGATGGGGATGGTTCATTTGATATGTTTTTTTTTATGATATGGTTTGATTTATCTAATTTCATTTTGTGGACGCTTTGAAAGTTGTTTTCGTTTCTTGTTTCGTTTGCTAATTTTGTCATTTAAAAGAAGGTGATGTTTATGAAATAAATCAGATAATTATTTACAAGTTCATAGACTTTACAGAATGCAATATACTCTTGTAAATTTATTTATTTATGAGGTGTGTATTCTTTTGGAAAAATAAATATAATTAGCTGAACGAATGGAGGAAATATAGAAAAATACAGTCCCCCCCCCTGTAAACAATAAGAATCAATTTATCACTTTAGGTCTGATCTTATTATCTCCTTGCCAATACTTTTAACAAAAATACGAGTTTGAACAAGTAAAGTGCTATTGAAAGTAAAGTACTGCTATACGACGATGTTAATGATAATGATCTTTGCGTGGAATTGGATGAGAATGAGGAACCAGACTAATCTGACAAAGAACCAGACTCATCTAACAAGTTCTTTGCTTTTAAAATAGGGTTTTTGATGACCATTTTGTTTTCAGTGGTGGTTTTATTTATTTTTTAAGTACTGCACTATATGGAGGCTTTTTACGCTGATAGATAGGTTGCCATTTATGTGATGAATGATTCACGTTGAACTTTTATGTTTTCTGGAAATGACGAACATGAAAATGGATGGGTTTATTTTATTTATCTTTATTAGCTTACTGTATGATTAGAATAATATGTTTCCTACACATGTGCCACTAATAATTCATACGTTTCCTCCCTAAACCAAGAATAATACAGGAGACAACCCAGCTTAAAATTATTAAGGTAAATATTATTCGAAATAGGAAAGTAATTTTTTTATATAGCCTCTTCTCGAGTTGGTTAGAGATAAGAAATAAAATTTCGAAAATTTTGGGAAACAATTTTATCATAACTGTCTATGATATATTCTCTCATAAAATATGGAAACTAACCATATTGGTTACACATCTAAAATTTGGAAATAAAAAAAGAAAAACACCAAAAATATTTTGTTTAGCGGGTGATGAAAATGGATTTTACTGTGCGGGATGATTTCAAAAGGAAAATCAATTCCCGCCTGATGGTTTGGTTAAATTCCAAAAAGAAAAAGAAAGATGAGTTTGATCTACTTTTTCAGTTTTTATTACTCGGTTCATTCTCTCTATGAAATCATAATTCTACTAATATCTCTAATGTTTACGAGGAACCTACCTCTTCATACTCGATCTTTGTTGTTGGTATTATTTCTACAACCCATTATCGAATGAATATTAAATTGATGTCAGTTTTTTGTTCGATCTCATGGAATCAGATGTTAGATCTTATAGGTTTACTAGTTAAAGCATGATTAGGGTTTTTATTCTATCACTTCCTATAGGTTTACTAGTTAAAGCATGAGTAGGGTTTTTATTCTATTACTATCTCTAATCTTTACAAGGAATCTACCTCTTTGAACTCGATCTTTGTTGCTGGTAATATTTCTGCAACCCATTATCGAATGAATATTAAATTTATGTTAGATTTTTTATTTGATCTCATGGAATCAGATGTTAGATCTTATAGGTTTACTAGTTAAAGCATGATTAGGGTTTTTATTCGATTGTATCAAAGAACAAGTTAATGACAATCACGGGTTGTACGATGAGATGTGATTTCATTTTGTTACAACAATAATATTTTAGGCTTAAGTTACATGCATGAACTATTATAAGATTTAGGTAAGTTTCTTTCATGTTACTTAGTTAGGCTTTACTAGTTAGTTAGGTTTTACAAAATAAAATAAAATAAAAAACTTAACGATGCTAATTTTTTTCTTGGGTTTTTGTTATTATTTGGGTTGGATTTTGATTGAGAGTTAATAACTCAACTTTGATCGACGATGTTGTGTCAATCATATTTATATACAAGGCTTCTCAAGATTTAATCATTTAAGTCTTTGTTACTTGGCGAGCCTGTAACGTATGTATTTTAAGTTGCCACTTTTAATAATACCATGTTGCTGGTTGTCCAATTTGACTATATCTTCAAGCTAAAAATGGATAATCATTATATGGTGCTTTAGTGCTCTTGGCTTTTGTAACAAAAAGTTATATAAGACCATTTAACCGGTACCTTTCGCTTTGTGGATAACACAATAATCATGAGGAGATTTTATGTGTTGCAGTGATGTTTTAGCCTCAAGTTACATGCATCAATAAGTTCAAGTTTGTTTTCTTTTCATATAATAGAATATAGGTGTAACACATGTTGCATATCCTGTTAGGTTTAGCTAATATTTTCCAAAATAAGCTCAAATTCCTAACTGAGATGCACGTACCTACACAGCTTTTTTCATGGGAGAAGAGGATGATTACGACCAATGGAGGGAATCAGATGTTGAGGCGAATTCTGATTAAGAAACGGTGGATTTAGATGAGGGTCATGATGACATTGTACAATTATATGACGATGATGGTGGAGATATGCTCCACACTTCTAGATTTGAAGACTTAACAGGTAATGCGCGAAACCTTGTACTTACTTGTTTCTACTTAAACATCACAAAAGAAGTGATCATAAAAGAGAGGGGAATGACAAGAATGTTGAAGCTGCATAGAGACTTCTCGGAAAAAAAACTACCAAAAGAAGGGGTATTGAATTTGACAGAATGTTATGGCCTATTGGTGACCGTAGAATTGAGTTCAGTAATTACCTAGGCTATTTGGTCCGTGATATGGTTTGCTTAAAACATTTATGTTGGAAAGAAGTCCCTTCAACAACAAAAGAAAATATGTGGGAGAAAAATCTGGTACGCATATGCGGTTACCAATTCGCCGTTTCTGTTGTCTAACTGCGAGTCTGTGATTAACATACATTAGATGTTATTGTAGCTTCATTTTGAGGTGCCCCATGAGCTGAAGCGAGTGGTCATGAAGCGTCTACCTATTCAGCTGCGTGACTTCAGAAGGAAATTGTACAACAATCATGTAAAACCCTTCCTGGAAAAGCCGCACAAACTAAAAAAAATCCCCAAAAAGTACGAAATGGTAATGGACGAATAAAACTGGGACAATTACCTTAATCATGTACTAAAATCGCCTATATTCAAGGTATGTAATACACATTGCTTTTTCTATTTCGTTCTTATTGTCTATCCCAGCATACTAATGAAATTATTTTTATTTCCTCTACAAGAAAATTCGGAGAGGGGAAAAGAGGCAATATCACAATCCAAGTTCCCACATCGGACGGGACGAGGAGGATACTCGGGATTAAAACTAAAATTATTAAGTCTATTGTTTTATTTATTATATATTGCACAGTAAAACCGGCAATATCAGATACTTTTGTTTTGTATGTCATGTTGCGTGTTTCATATATGCAGAAACCTATAACGGTATAGGGATGTGTCCTCTTACACCAATCTATAATTTTGTCACATTAGATGCTTTGGAATAGGTTTTCTGTTTGACACAGTTAATATCTGTGCGGATGTAAATCCTTACTTGTTTCTGGTAACTACTAGGTCCATAGCGGAAATGTTGCCGAAGAAGATCTTGAAGACCGGTGCTTCATGTGGGCAAGAGCACGCGAAACAAACACGAAATCGTTCCAGACAAGTTTGTCAGTAAGAAGACATCTGAAGTTGTGAGAAAATAGAAACTTTACAGTCCTCATATTTTTAACCAAAGTAAGTGCAAAGTAATTGCGCAAGGTTTAAATCTGAATTTAACACATTATTTGAACAAGAAGAGAAGCGGAAGATGATTCAAGAGGGAACTCTAATGGTTGGTCATAACGAGGATGCCCTAACAGTTGCGATCGGCCCGGATAAGGGTGGACATGTCAAGGGGACTGGATTTGGAGTGATGGCAACCCTTACTTTGAAAATATAAGAAAACCAAGACACTCGAAATAAAATGATGAACTGCGTGAAAAGCTGAAAGTTAAGGAGAAAAAATTAGAGTCTACTAAAAATGCGTATCAGAGATTGACAGATAACTTGTTATCTCAAGGAGTCGACATTGCAAAAATTGTGGGAAACATTATCATTCAGTATGGAGGAGAGGTAAGTGAACCAAGTTTTGATTAGAATGTGTAATTTTTTGAAAATATTGGCAGACGGTATCTGATTTTTTTCAAACAATGTTTTCAACTACAGTCACAGGATGCAGGACCTAGCAACGCCTCTAATCGACCTAAGAATGACATAGGTCCAGAATCAGTTAAGCAACTTCCAAAAAAACATGGGAAATCCGGTCCGCAGAATTCATCTGAAAGCACCAAAGGGTCCGCGATGCGGGTCTCTCCTTGTACTAAAACGTCGACCGTTTCTACTGAATCCCCGACGTCTTTAGTATCAAAGAATAATTCTTTGTCTCCTCCATCCACTGGGGAGCCTCAGAATGTGCCATCTGAAAAACTTACCATTGATGTATGGTTTTCCAACGCGTTTAAATTTTTAATCTTCAATTTACTATCTCTCATGCGCCTTGTGTTTCTGCAGGGCACAGGATGCAAACTTTGGTTTGGAGAAAAAGGACAACATTGTTGCCATTGGTAGAGCTTACTCTTCAAAGAAGGTATCTTATAGAATGAAGTCAGGAATGACATGTGAGGTTACATGCTATAGCGTCATGGTTAGTGAAGTACTAAATGAAACCATCAAATTACCCTTTGGCACATCTTTTGGGATAAAAACTTTAAAAGATGTTGGTGATGCTGAAATTTGTTGGCCATCAAATCAAACCATCTTGGATCAAAAGGTTGGTTGATATGCTTGTTTGCTTTATTAACTCATTGGATATGTTTTTACACAAACCAGTTATATATATATATATATATTTATCTTTTTTGATATAAGACATGAATATTTTATCATATATATGAATCACGGACGTTAGTGTATATTTTAGAGAACCTTATAGAACCATATATGTAGTTAGCTATTTGATTATGAGTCAGTTGTGCATTTTGCTTAAATGGTTTCAATGCAAAAACAAGGTACAACTTTCATTTCAATTTTCTGATGCAGGTAAGTCAACCAAAACATTCTGAGGCTGTGAAATCACCGGATCTACTCAACGAAATCCAATCTCGTATCGCAATATCTGAAAAGGTTCCGAAGGTATGTGTTTTAAACCAGTTACATGATCTTAAGGACCATATGAGTCTGAAATATGCTATCAACTACTATATTAATCACGGATGCTAGGGTGTATTTTGGAGAACCTTGTATATTTGTTACCTATTCATCCGTGTCTTCACATTCACGGTGGAATTTGGCATATTTGACACCCGAATATGGAATATTACTCTACTGCTGCAGGTAAGTCAAAAAAATTCGGGGAAACATACTCTGGATGTGACATCAAAAGATCCACCTAGTCGGAGCCAATCTGAGATCACGACAACTAAAGAAGTTTCTCAGGTATCTGTTTTATTTTTACATGCATTTTAAATCTCAATTTGTTTTGAAGTTTTCGCTTGAAGATGTTCATATGCCATATATTTCCGCAGGGTAGAAGGTGCAACCTTTTTGATGAGCTGTCTAAGGAAAATTTCCTTGCTAGAGGTAGAGATTTTCGGTTAACAGGAAAATAACAATTACATGAAAAGGATGGGTTGGAGGTTGATTGCCACAAAATCCTGATTGATGAAGTAATAAAACCAAATTTCTGTCTACCCGTACGATTTGCTGGTATGGAAACATTATGGCAAACTTTTGGAAAAGCGATTCCTTGGCCAAAGTATGGTGTTCAGTTTACCGAGCCTGCTAAGAAGGTTAGTTGCTTGGATTGTTTGATTTGTAAGTCAGATATACATAAACCAGTCTATCAATTATATGAATCACCGATCCAAGTGTAAATTAGAGAACCTAGAAAAATAGAAACATGTGTAACTTTCAAAAGTAACTAATAGCTCTTTTAATCTTATGCAGAACCCTTCCAGTAATTCACAACCAACTACTTCTCTGCGGAAGTCTCCTTCACGTAGCAACCCTTCTGATGGATCTAAGAAGCAATCTCCTAATCTTATGCAGAACTCTACCGGTAATTCCCAACCAAATCCTTCAATATCTCTAGAGAAGTCGTGCACATCTACGACAGAACATCTGGATAAGACATCTAATGGAGTATGTTTTTTTTGATATTTTTTTTTTCGTAAATCTAAATTGCTAATTCTAGCATCTTCTTTTTATATGATGTTCATATGTCGTATCTCCGAAGAAAGCAAAATACGACTTTTGGAATGGATCTAGGGGAAACGTCGTTGCTAGAGGCAGTATTTTACCTATGGTGCCTAATCATAAAATACATGGACAAGATCTTCCTAGTAACTGTTATGTTGTCAATATTTAGGAGGTTATAGTTCCATCGTTCATGTTAACCGAACCAAGTGGTGAGTTTAAGTTATTAGGGGAAACTAGAGATGGTTTTGTGGCATGGCCGAAAGATAATTGTTCCATCTCTGATGACAAGGTTAGTTTCTTAGCTCTTTTGCTTTGTTAATCAAGTATATAAATAATTTTACATAAATCGTGTATTCAGTTTGATTAAAGAATAAGTACGAGATAGAAATATATTAACACATAAATGGAACATGAATGCCAGGGTAAATTTAAAAATTGATATTTGGTCACGGATTTTATTATGGGCGTTAGCTGTGAAAAATGTCGCGGCTTTCAGTGAAGTTGGCTTTATTACATTGCTAGAAACATGAATTTTGTCTGTCTCTTGTTGAGAATTCACATGACAGACGAATTCGCCTTGGATTTAGAATATATATTATATATATATATAATACATTTAATCTCTTGCTGCAGGAAACTCCACAGCATGGAAAACCTCATGAGCAACCAGAACCAATTTTAGATTCTGAGAAGAAATTGGACAGTGAAAAACTGAATGAGGAGCACCTAGAAGTCAATCCACATTCGGGGAGTCATTCAGCCTCTGAAAATATTTCTCAGAAGACTAAAAAGGACTAAAGAAGGTTATATGCACCAACTGTGCAGAAGGCATACCAACTTTCAGATGGGCAACAGAGGAAGATAAGGTTTGGCGAGTCGAGAATGTCATAACCTGATCCATTGCATGCAGAGACACCACCATCAAAAAAGTTGAAGAAAAACTGATAATTTTTGGATAAATGCTCATCTAACAAGTTCTTTGCTTTTTTAAACAGGGTTTTTGATGTGTGAACTTTAAGTTTACGTATTTTTTTAAGTACTGTACTATATGCAGGCTTTTTACACTGATAGATAGGTTGACATTTATGTGATGAATGATTCACGCTGAATTTTTATGTTTTCTGGAAATGATGAACATGAAAATGGATGAATTTAGTTTATTTATCTTTAGTATCTTACTGTATGATTGATTACCAATCCAGATGAACCATGGGATGTTATTATGAAGGAAAAATATTTTCATGCTGTTAATCCTTTAACTGATATTGTGAACAAACATGGGTCTCGGATTTGGCAAGGCATATGCACAGGTTTGAATATAATTAAAAGACACTACATATGGAAGATAGGTGATGGTACTTCTGTGCAAATTTGGAAAGATACTTGGATTCCAAATATGCACAGACCTCCAGATAGTCATTTTATCTCTTTTAATATGAAAACTGTGAATAAGCTCATTAACCAAGACTCTAAGTCTTGGAATTATGATATTTTGAATGCTTTGTTTGATGAAGATACTGTTAAAAGGATTACTGACATAAGAATTCCTATTGCAGGTAAAGATAAGCTGAGATGGGAGCCTTCCAGCAATGAAATGTTTGCTATAAAATCTACTTACAATACCATCTTGAATGAAAACTTAGCTACTAAGCCAACTAAGAACAACTTAGACATTTGCTGGAAATCCTTTTAGAGATATAAGCTACCTCCCAGAATTCAGTATTTTATATGGAAATTCCTACATGGTTGCATTACTACTAAACATAGACTTGCTAGGTTCACTAAACATAAAGATAGTAGATGTTCTATTTGTAGTGGTAACCCTGAAACTATTCAACATATGTTCTTTGATTGTCATCATGTCAGACATATATGGGATTCAGTAGACTCTATATCAGTGGTAAAGGATCCTAAATTTACTTCACAGTGTCCCAAATGCCCGTTCCACATCTTTCCTCTTAGCCATTTGATATTTTTTAAACAACTCGAGAATTGGGATACCACTGGGTGCACCGTATGCTTGGATTAACACATAGTAGCTCTTATAAATTTCATCCACTAGATAATACCCATGTGTGTAAGGGTTCCCATTGATAGTAAAATGAAAAGGAGGTGCAATACCATTGAGATTGTTATCAAACAAATTGGAGGAATTCAATACATTAAGATTATTGTTTGATCCACCCACTCCAAATTAACCATGCCAAAACCACCTATCGTATGAAACAACCGCCTCAAGAATACAAGTGGGATAACTTTTGTGGCATGTGTGTGTTCCCGCCTCGTCCATTGGACAAACCCTCCAACCCCAATGCATACAGTCTAGGCTACCAAGCATTATTGGGAACCCTCGAGTTGTGTTCTCCTTCATCAGCTACTTGGTATCATTCACAGTGGGACGTCTCATGTATTCCGCATTAAACCCAAACATAACTAAATCACAAAACTTTTTAATATATAGTAAATAGTAGAAGCAGCCATACGGGTATAGTCATCCACGCTATCAGGTGGGATACCTTTACAAAGACACTTCATAATGGCATACATTTTCATGTGTGGGCTATGACCTGGAATTCTTGCAGCATCTTTTCTTTGTCGAAAGTCTGGGTCAACCTCACAAATTTTATGCAAAATTATTTTTTTTAAAAAAGGTCGATACATACCTAAACGTCCATGGAAAATTTTCGGTCCCCAAGTACGACCATCATTGAAATAATCATGCATCATCCTTGCATCCGCTCGGCACGACTTCTATTAATTGATTCTCTCTGCGTCACTTACGTTGGAACCGGTCGATGCAAATTATGAGTATTTTGCACCATAAACTGATATAGCATGAGAAGATTTTGATTTGTATCTTCTTCATCAGAATCATCGCCAAGACGAACCCCATATTTGATTGACATATGTCTCCTTAAACATATGCTTCAATTAACAACAACATGGGAGTAGCAATGGAATAGTGGCAAAGTGGACAACTAACAAATTTGACACTATAATTAAACTATAACAAAGTTTACAACTAACAATGTTTGCAATTGAATCCCAACAAAAGTGCAGCGACCATGATAATATCTATATCTTCTAAATTACCAAGAGAATCATACATCCAATCTAAGTTATCTATTTTTCAAACATTATCAATTGATATAACTTGCAATTAAGATACAAATCCCTAAAATAACAAAGTTAAACAAATTAAAGTCTACACAAAACAGTAACTAATAGTATTTAGATTCAATTTTTGTTATTCATCACCAAATATTAAACAAAAAAAATAATTAAAAAGAAAAATTAAAACTAGTGTTTAAGGTTTTATTGGATTACCTTTGATTATTGAGATGGTTAACCTCTTCAAAAAGTAGTCCAACTTGAAATTTAGAGCTTCTTTAACAAACCCAACCCAATAAGAGAAAGTGTGCAGGTGATGATTCTTTGGTTAACCAAGGTCTACTGTGTGAAGAAAGAAAAAATTGGGGAAGAACAAATGAACAGTGGTCGAGTTCTCTGGATGTTTTGAGGCTAAATTTGAAAATGAATGAGCCGGTTCAATTGTGTTGGACTGGTCAAGGTAAGGGTAACGGGTAATGAGCGACCGTTTATTCAAAAACGGGCAATGACTATCCGTTTTCAGAAGAACGGTTGATGGCTTATTGTTTTTTAGCCTTAGAACGGCTAACCATTAGCCGTCCCTAGATTTCTCAGGGAATTACCGCTAGAGCTAGGCCCTTCCCAGACTGATGTGCAAAGGCATTTGGGAAGAGCTTGGGCATCTCCATAAGACTCGGTCTAAAAAAGTATTGTACTACTAGTTTAATGTGACTTTTGTATTTGTAGGAGGTAAATAGAAAAAAAAATAGAATTGAAGATTAGATTTACTTAGAAATTATATAAGATAGGTGGTAAATAGGAAAAATACGGGTGGTAAATAAGTGTAACTTTTTGTTTTTATTTATTTATATGGACTACTAGTATTTTCCTCCATCACCTACGATATTATGCAAAAAAGGATCAACACCTTCATCTGAAATACTGTTGCCATCTGCTCCATGATCTCCGCTACAGACCATACCGAAATCTTGATGCACATCTTGTATAAGAGGACCTTCATTATCAACAACACCTTCACTAGGTAAATATCCGCGTGCAGCTTCGCCTAAGCCATTAGTATTTGATGCATGAACAGCATCTTTGTTTTGATATTCATCACATGTTGGTATTCAAAATACGTGATCAAGCGCTTTTCATTATATTTACTATAGTAAGGACACATGTGCGATGCACATGCTTGAATTTTTAATCATCCAACAATACTAAATTTGAAAGCCATGAATTTCTTTTCCAAAAATAAAAATTTACTACTGTTATTTGTACTCGTTATGTAGATAATTGAAAGTGTTTTTCAAATATATAAATTTTAAAAAAATCCGGTGTATATTTTGAAAGATATTAAGTTTAAAAAAAAATTGATCTTTTTTTAAAACAATGATATTTCTGTAAATATGTAAATAATGGGGACAACTAAGTAATTTAGGGGGTCTTCTACCAAAAAGAACTATTTTCTTTATATTAGTACTAGTAAGGCCACATGTGCGATGCACATGTTTGAATTTTTACTCATCCAACAATACTAAATTTGAAAGCCATGATTATTTTTTCTAAAACAAAAATTTACTATTCTTATTTGTACTTGTTATGTAGATGATTGAAAGAGCTTTTCAAATATATAAATTTTTAAAAAATACGGTGTATATTTTGAAAGATATTAAGGTTTTAAAAAATTTGATCTATTTTTAAAACAATGATATTTATGTAAATATATAAAAAGTAAGGACAACTAAGTAATTTAGGGGGTTTCTTACTAAGATAAGATAAAATAAGATAAGATAAGATAGAACTCATTAAGCAAATGGACGAATTTTCGCGAAACTGTAGTGTTGGAATTGGCCAAGATTTGTCCAGTTTGAGACTAGTTGAGGAGTCCAAAGGGTCGATGTCTGAACAAGTTCTTTTCTAGGTGCTCCCGAAAGCACCTTCTTGGATCTTCTTTGTTGTACCATCCTCTCTTAATTTTAGGATTGTCCTCGAAATATCAGGACCTAAAGGGGAACCTTTTGGGAACACCTGTACGTATAAAGTTTATATATTCGCATAAGTTAGTATCAACCAAATTTTTAGTTGTATGACATTCAAGGAAGAGACTTACAGAGACTTACAAACGACCATCCGTCATTTGGATAGATTTCGCCAACCTTCATGTACTTAACGCAATATTTTGCGAGGAGGAGTTCGACGTAAGGGAGTTCCTCAAAAGCAGCCACAATACCACCCTTACTTGGCTCCATGGAGAAAAGCTTGTCAAATTCATCAGGAGTTCTGTAAGTTTTCAAATGTGACTCATGAAATTCATTCCCTTTAACTTGTCCAACACAAATGAACCTTCTTGATAACCTACACTGTACTGTAAAAACTTGCCTTATAAATTAGCATAGAAGCTACTCTTTATCTTTAAGGATAGAGATAGATCGGGGAGAGCAGAAATTCTAAAGAGAAAAGATAATTTTTATTGACTAATTTTCAAGAAATTTTTGGATGGGGGCGATTTTGGATGGGGACCAGTAGAAATCTGCCATTTGACATTAAGTTTTCTAACTAATTATTCTTCTAATATTTTCAATAAGGGTGTTTAGGGAAATATACTTTTTTTATACCAACGAAAGAAACTTGAAGGAAGAGAAACCTCTCTTCGTCTATACATCACGCGAAGAATAGTAAAGAAGTCAAATTTTCTGGTTGGATTCAAACGACCTTTTTAACACTAAATTTTTGGCCTATCGTCACAGAAATCCTAACATTTGAGTTTTCTAACCGATCCGGATAACATTTCATTCTAACCAAATGGAAGGACGAGTGAGTCTGTCCTTCTATATTTGCTAAGTTTCATCTTTTTATTCCAGTTTTACCCCAACCATAGTTAGAAACCAAACCGTAGTTAGCCTTTTATATTATGGTTTGGAAAATGGGTCCTTTTGAGAAACCGAATGCAATATCTGTAGCAGATAATGAAGAGATTTTTTTCCTGTCTAACTAAAGCTTTTAACCTAGATTAAACACCCTACAAATTCTTATCTTGCAGTGATCAATTTAAAATTAGAGGATTGTTTTGATATGATAAGGATTGGTTCGTTCTTGTTAAATTATTTGATTTTTCCTTCGTTTTTTTTTTCCTGAAGTTTCTTCATTTGGGTTCATCTCTTCCCCTGAAAGGGTTTTTATTTTAGCTCTTTATGCAAAGATCTTTGCTACTATGTTGCTGGCTAGCTATGAGCTTGATGCGTCTAAACCTAAATTTAGTAAAAATGGTTTTTGAATTTTAAAACTAGGAAAGAAGAAGTCTTATGAGTTTTCCATGGATTTGGAAATAGTTTCAGGCTTAGAAACAAATTGATGATGGATGAAGGATGAAGGATATTGAGTTACGGTTATGTAAGTTTAGAAATGATGGGTTCTTCTCAAATTGGAGTTTGAATCAAGAATTGAAGGGTTCCTTGACGGAATAATTACTAGAATAAAAGGTGTTTTTATCTTCTTTCCTATTTGATCTACTTTCAATTTTATTGTTCTAAGTTTTATAATTGTTTGTATGCATAAGTAGATTATGATAGAACAAGTATTATGCGCATGCAACTGGGTTTTTGTGAAATGATTCATATTGATTTTCATATCTAAAGATTTTTCCCCTCGACACAATTTACTGCACTATGACTACCTGAGGGAAATCCTCAAAGAAAGAAAAAAGAGTTACCATCTAATCTTCACTTTTATCTCTATTTTGTGTATACTACATAATTCAATTATTTTGTTTTAGGGCCTTACATTATTTGAATTTCTTGAGTTTGCCGAAAACAACATATCACTTACATATTAAGTGGTTTTCAATTATGGATAATGAGATAATGAGATAGCTTCTTATTATATGAAATTCATGAATTTCAAGCTTAATTGTATGAATTGCTAAGCTAGTGCATGCAATTATAAAATTTTGTTTCTCATATTAACAACATTTGAGGCGTCTTCCCAAATGGGTAGTTTCTAGTCATGGTGATTTGTTATAATAATGGTTCGATTGAAGCAATTTATCTCATTATCCATTATTGCTTGAAAATCCCGTATGTCATGTGAACCCTATAATGCAGAATCTCATTTTTATTATATCTTAAATTCTAACCGTTGGAATATGGTAAAAGTTTAGTATGTTGTTCTGTGTTAGGTCATAATTCCACCATACAAATTTGAGAATGATCATACATGGGAAAGAACTAAAAGTCTTGAATATACCTTGACTATATTCTACTGAGTAGCAGCTTTAGAAAGTCGACGAATAAGCGAGTTTCTCAGTACCTGTATATTTTATGAAGCTTAATTTTTAGTATGATATTTAGAAATCTGTATATAACTTATTGTATAATTTTCAATAGGTTCCAATCATGTTAGGTACCTAAGATTATAAGAAAATCTTGACTGAATTCTGTATTTCGGCAGTAAAAGCAGTTAGGTTGTGAGGTGTATATCCTTTTAATGAACCGTTGAAATACTCTGATTTTTGAATATGTTGTTGTACCCTGCGTTACGAGGCTACTTTAAAAATTTCAAGTCGATCGAGAAAGATTTCATACCGAAAAACCTGAACAAACTGGGTCTGATTCTGGAATGCCATGAAAATGGTTATCTATCATTTGGTTTTGATACTGTCCATGAAAATGAAACGTTTTGAGATGACGCGGCATATGGATGTAATGATATTGAAGGTATCAGCGGAATATTTGAATCATTCAATTAGAACTAGGTCTAATTGTTTGCACAACTAGTAGTGGTCCTAATTGCTATTATTGATATCTTCGTCTTGAATTTAGTACTCTGAGATCAATGCATTGGTATCTTTGTATTGAATATAGTAACATAAGATAAACTCAATGATGATTAAGTGGATACATTCTCTTTCTCATTTTAATGGGTTCCCATGTAGTATTTGTTAAAAATATTTGTATGGCCATTTGTACTATATGGTACTATTTTGTATCCGTAAACACCTGCTTCAAGCATGGACTCTTGCTGACTTTATCCAGTTGAATACTTGAATGACTTGTGTTTTTTGCATTACAGGCAAAGAAAGCTCTAAAAGGTGAGAGATTCTTGTGCAGGTGAAGAAATTTGTTGAAAGAAAAGAGATGGGTATATTATTTAGGTGATGCACACCATTGATGAGTGCCAAATATTGCATATTCATACACCTTTTCATTGGCACTTAACTCATCTTTCGCGCTTCAAAGTCATATATTATCCCAAATTCTGCATTTTTACCATCTTCAAGAATAAATATTTGTATTAATTAATTTTGTGTTTTTAAGTACTAAATAAAGCTTGGAAGAATTGAGAAGACAAAAGAGAAGAAAGTTGGAAGTGTTGCAACCCGTTCACAAGCATTAGTGGCAACTGTTTTTACAATACATGGGATTAAACTACCCATAATCCAAAACCCATGATCCAAAACCCAAGACCCAAATCCACATCCACCTCACCCCATTGGATTCCAAAACATCCACCTCACCACCATTGGATTCCAAAACATCCACCTCACCCCATTGTATTCCAAAACATCCATCAAGTGAGAAAACATGTTTTGTTGAGTAAATAATTGCCAAAATTCGAATCCAAGTGAGAGAGAATTTTTGTGTATAAATAGAGAGGGTTGTTGTGTTGAAAACTCATCCAAGAATAGCTTGTTCATGTTAGTTTATCAAATTTCAATTTTGTTGTAATGTTCTTCATGTTCTAATTTCATTTACTAGGGTTTAGATGAAGCCCTAATCTCATTGGTATGTATTCATATCTTGTATCTTGTTCTTGAAAGTTTAGAATTGTTTAAAGATATAATTTAATCCAAGTTTGTCAACATCTTGCTCTCACAATGTATGCCATGTATCCATTGTAGTTAGAATATCTCTATGTTGATTATGCTACAACTCATGCTTAACCAAATATTTATCTTTAGATTAGTTGTGCTTAATTAGACAATTAATGCTTCGGAGAAATACTTTAGTTGTGATTAAATTATCCATTGGAGAAACACCTTAGTTATACGGTAGACTTGAATCTACTATAAGGACAAGAATAATATTACAAGTTGAATGCATATCATAGGTTAGTGGTGGATTTGAATACCATAGTATCCATATTCTCAATATTTACACCTTGATTTAATTGCATATTTTAATTCAAATTACTTTCTGTTTAAGTCTTTGCCAATATCTCGTCGTATCGACAAAAACAAACCCCCTTTGGTTATTCTCTGAATCAGTTCTTAGTAAGGATTTAGAATAAACTTCTACACTCTCCAAGTTAGATTATTCTCTGAAACATTGAGGGCAATGTTAGATTTAGGTTTGGGGGAGTATTTGCATATGGCATTGTGAGTCTTTTCTATGACCAGCTGTGTAGCGGGTCTTGCATTTTTTTGTTTTTGTTATCTTCTATGACCAGCTGTGTAGCAGGTCTTTTGTAGGATCCTTTGTAGTCTTTTGCATTCTTCTATGACCAGCTGTGGAGCGGGTCTTTTGTAGGATCCTTTGTAGTCTTTTGCATTTTTGTGTTGTTGTTTTCTATGACCAGCTGTGTAGCGGGTCTCTAAAAAATAAAAAAAATAAAAAATGATGACCAGCTGTGTAGCGGGTCCCTAAAAAATTATTTTGTCTCGGATCTTGTGTTTGGTATCTGATGATCAGCTGTGTAGCGGGTCAACAAAAAAAAATTAAAAAAAAAATGATGATCAGCTGTGTAGCGGGTCTTAAAAAAAAAAAAAAAAAAAAAAAAAATGGTCACAAATTATCAAGGTTCTACGAAATTCCGAAGTTCATCATCTACAGTTGAAGACCGAAGACGAAGACATTTCTATGGATGCTCTGAATTTGGAGAAGGTTTTGTGGGTACATCTTTGGTAGGCCCTCACGAGACTACAACTCGTCCACTAGGGACACCTAGGGGTTTAAAGGCTTGATGCATATGCTAAATGCATTCGAGAGACCAGCGACAGTGGTATAGTTAGGATTTCTGGATTTCTGTTTCACTTGAGGACAAGTAAAATTCAGGTTTGGGGGTATTTGATGAGTGCCAAATATTGCATATTCATACACCTTTTCATTGGCACTTAACTCATCTTTCGCGCTTCAAAGTCATATATTATCCCAAATTCTGCATTTTTACCATCTTCAAGAATAAATATTTGTATTAATTAATTTTGTGTTTTTAAGTACTAAATAAAGCTTGGAAGAATTGAGAAGACAAAAGAGAAGAAAGTTGGAAGTGTTGCAACCCGTTCGCGCATTAGTGGCAACCTGTTTACAATACATGGGATTAAACTACCCATAATCCAAAACCCATGATCCAAAACCCAAGACCCAAATCCACATCCACCTCACCCCATTGGATTCCAAAACATCCACCTCACCACCATTGGATTCCAAAACATCCACCTCACCCCATTGTATTCCAAAACATCCATCAAGTGAGAAAACATGTTTTGTTGAGTAAATAATTTCCAAAATTCGAATCCAAGTGAGAGAGAATTTTTGTGTATAAATAGAGAGGGTTGTTGTGTTGAAAACTCATCCAAGAATAGCTTGTTCATGTTAGTTTATCAAATTTCAATTTTGTTGTAATGTTCTTCATGTTCTAATTTCATTTACTATGGTTTAGATGAAGCCCTAATCTCATTGGTATGTATTCATATCTTGTATCTTGTTCTTGAAAGTTTAGAATTGTTTAAAGATATAATTTAATCCAAGTTTTTCAACATCTTGCTCTCACAATGTATGCCATGTATCCATTGTAGTTAGAATATCTCTATGTTGATTATGCTACAACTCATGCTTAACCAAATATTGATCATTAGATTAGTTGTGCTTAATTAGACAATTAATGCTTTGGAGAAATACTTTAGTTGTGATTAAATTATCCATTGGAGAAACACCTTAGTTATACGGTAGACTTGAATCTACTATAAGGACAAGAATAATATTACAAGTTGAATGCATATCATAGGTTATTGGTGGATTTGAATACCCTAGTATCCATATTATCATTGTTTACATATCTTGTTATTTGCATCTTTTACTTTTATTATTTCAGTCACTTGAAAATCATATCGTCGTATCGACGAAATCAAACCCCTTTTGGTTACTCTCTGAATCAGGATTTAGAATCAACTTCTACACTCTCCAAGTCTCTGTGGTTCGACCTGTGCTTTCCCTGTGTTGCTTGTCGACACTGTGCACTTGCAGTTTATACATAGAAGTAGGTATCTTTCCGAGCCTACCAACCATCGATGGCCAGAGGATAGGAAGATCAAAAGATGAAAATGTGTACATGGGAAAAGGATTTTCACAGGATCGCGACAACATGAATTGTGTCTGTTGTCTCATTCAGTCTGTCTAAACACTAATTTGAGAAAATGCAAATAACTGAATCAAGCAATGTTATGATTAAAATGTTTCGTACTTCTCGTATGTAGATACTAAAGTCTTGTACCAGTGTCTTTCGTTGTTATTAGCTTGTATATTTCGACCTTTAGTTCTCTTCTTTTTCATGCAATTGTCATTGCTGCTGTAGAAATCGAGGGATCGCCTAGCACGAGTCGAGTGCCGGTCTATTCTATGTCCCCAGTGAAGTCGCCACTGTAGAAATCGTGGGTTGGTATGCACGGGTCGAGTGCCGGTCTATTTCCTTTGTCCATAATTGTTATGGGGCGAGGTCCATGTTCTCATCCGTTCGTGGATGTTTAATGTACAGGGTCTGGCAGAGATAATTTCTTACTAGTTCGTTAGTAAGAGGGCCAACTCTGCAAAGAGGAAAAGAGAGGTAGTTTGGAGTCGCCACCTGACTAAGGGGAGTCAGGACCCTTTAACTAGTTTGAATTCTTTTGAGGAAAACAAAACTAGTTATGACTTGCATATTTATGGTCTGCTATCAGAGAGTTCGGGGTAAGGAGATTCTAGTACGGGATGGGAAGGTGTTAGGCACCCATCAGCCGCCCAATCGTGAGATTGGCCTCTACTTCATGATTAAAGGGGGGAAATGTTTATAATTTATTGAGAATAGATCTTCATGCATCAGCTATTTAGAAAAGAGACATAGTTAGAAGTTGGGTGAAACTTCGACTATGGAGATGTGGTTTCTTTCTTTTATGGTAGTTTTTCTTTTGTGATGGTGTGGGTGGAAACCTTGTTTTATAGTGGTTTTGGGTGGAAAACCTTGTTTTGTGGTGGTTTTGGATGGAAAACCTTATTTTTGTTGTGATTTGAGTAGAAACCTTGTTTGATGGTGGTTTTTGATGGAAAACCTTTTTTGGATGGAAAACCTTATTTTTGTTGTGGTTTAGGTGGAAACCTTGTTTTGTAGTGGTTTTGGGTGGAAAACTTTGTTTGGCGGTTTGGGTGGAAACCTTGGTTTTTATTAAGAAGAAATTTGAATGAAATTTCAAAATTAAACAATTAACCTGCAGATTAGCTCAATAAAAATAGGATTAATGCCAACCTTATTTTTTGACAATGGGTCTAATGTGGGAGGGAATTCCGCTTTATACCCACACTTTGATTTATCCCACTTAAAAAATTAATAATAAAACATAATTTTTTATGTAACGCAAACGAGTAGTCGCGGTGTTACTACGAAATGGAATACCATTCCGTTCCCGTATGACTACATAATTTACCGAAGAGATAGGTAATTAATATACTTGAAATATAATATTTAAATTAGAAAGGATTCTTACGATCGTTGCTTGCTTCCCTTAAGTATGCTGAAAGTAGTTAAAGTACTAGCAATTTAATGCTAATCTTTTAAAAACTTAAAGACAATACTTGATTTAATCTTCTTATTTTTTGAGTTTTCTCAAAATGAACTATAAATGCACAAGACAATGATAACTATTGTGTAAGAAGAAAATTTGATTTCTCTTTGATTAAATGACACAATACATGGAGACTTGAAACATATGAGAAGAAATATTTTCTATTTGAGAAACAATAATTCTTCTTGGTTTGGGTGGAAACCTAGATTTTTGGATTGTGGTTTGGGTGGAAACCTTGTGTTGTGTGGTTTGGGTGGAAACCTTATTGTTGTGTGGTTTGGGTGGAAACCTTGTGTTGTGTGGTTTGGGTGGAAACCTATTCTTTGTTCCTCTATTGAAGTAAAGGAAGAATTAAAGGAAGTACTCGTCGTCCTCCTCTTTGTTTTTCGTTGTTTTTGAATGAGAAATTCGATCTCTATTTATAGGGAAAAAATATTCAACTCTCCGCCAATTTCGGGCTGCTTTGTTGAAAATAAAGGCTGTAAATCGTCCTTTTTTCCTTCGCATGCAGCCGCCTTCGTCCTTCTTTTTCTTCTTCTTCATTTTCCTTCGCTGCTTTTCAATTGTATGCAACAATTAAAAATCTGATTATGACATGTGGGTCCGTTGGGTACTGTTCACGGTACTGTTACTATTCAAAAGTATTGTTACTGTTCAGCGGTGTTACTGTTCATACCGGTTTTACTGTTCACCACATCAAGAACATGATTGATGTGAAATTAGGCTCCTACCCAAGCTCCATATCATCCCTAAGAACCTAGTGATGTATTCAAAATCGAAAATCATTGTCGATCAAAATCCATCATCATCGTGATCATCATGATGACCACCATTAAGAACACCCATGTTCTTCATGTTCTTCATGAGGAAGAAGAAAAAGTGCCCTTATTAATAAATAAGATGCCTTTTGTAATAAATTGGGTGCCTCTAGTAATAAAGCAGGTGCCTTTAGTATTGTTTGTGTTTTGGCGCCCCCTATTGTAAAAGACCTGACTCCCTCTAGTGGTTGCTTTAAACTTGACTACAACTTCTTCTGAGTTCTCGTTTTGCTCGTAACTTTTTCATACGGATTCAGAATGACTCCGTTCTTTCACCATTGGCTTTGCATTTTTCCCCTCTTTAACGTGAAAACAAGACTTCCCAGGTTTGGAAGGATGATAAAATGGGTAGGAGCCGTGCTTGTGGGCTTGATTGGTAGAGCTGGTGGGCTTGATTGGTAGAGCTTGTGGGCTTGAGAGCTCGTGGGATTGATTGGTTGAGCTTATGGGATTGATTGGTAGAGCTTGTGGGCTTGAGAGCTTGTGGGCTTGAGTGCTTGTGGGCTTGAGAGCTTGTGGGCTTGATTGGTTGAACTTATGGGCTTGATTTAAAGGATATGAAAATCCTTAATTGCTCCACAAAGAATTTCTCTTGTATTCTGCTCCGAAGTACAAGAATGATATTTTCTATAGAAGGTGCGGAAATGGGGTGTCAACAGCTGCTGTAATTGCTTTCCTTGTAATTGTCATTGTTGTTGTAATTGCTTTCCATGTAACTAATACATTTCACTTTCTTTGAAACGCAGATCTACAAAAACTTTGAAGTTGAATGTACAAGGATTAAGGAGTAAGGAAAGACTAGAGGAATGTATGTTGTTTACAACTTATAAGTTATGGAAACTCACATTGCAGCTCTAAGTATGACTGGTTGTGCTATAGATATAGCAGGACATAACGAGGGATTGGTAATATCATAACATTTCTTCACATCAAATGACACGAAGAATAAAGACATATCATTTTGGTTGTATAAAATAAATTGGGTACCAGCTACGATCGTCTTATAAAATAAATTGGTAGCGTTGATCTTATTGTCGTATAAGTTTAAGTGGGTATCTTATTCCGAAAGTCATATAAATTAAAATGGGTAGATGATTCAGATGGTTAAGTTAACCACCTAAAGGGTGTTTCAGTCATTTCAGCAAGGCTCCCTTCCAACTATGGTTGACCTGTTTGACTCTGTCCGTCAAACTATGTTGACTGAAACCTTGTCCGGGTGTGAGGCTTGACTAATTCCTTTGGATTTCTCTGAGGATTTCTCTAAATTTTTTGGTTCAGTTTGGATTTCGTTTATTGATTTTGGATCATGCTTGATTTTGGGAAAATATAACCTAAAATTAAAAGATTACATTCTTATGTTCATGATTTTGAATCTTGATTGTAGCAAATCTTTTGATACCATCAAAATCCCAACAGTTATTAAATTTGATCGTCGCTAATATGTTATCAAACACTACAAACGTGAATTTTGTTTCGCTGAAAGAGATTGAAATATTAGGTCATTTTACTTCTTCATCCATGGGATCATTAATTCAAGGCGGTTGTTAATGGTAATAGTAATAACAACGCCGGTGATTTCCATACTTTCTCTCTTTTATCAAGATCAGTAACATTACAAATCAAATTAGTAAATCTTTAAATCCCTTTTTACGATCAACAAAAATATCACCACCCAAGAATGCCAATTTTAGTCAAATACTTTTCTGATCCTAGTTTTTCTGATAACACTTTCCAAAATTTCAACAATAGGAGGAAGATTAATCGATGATAAATTTCTAAAATACCCTTGCTTAAGAAATTAATTAATTAAAATAAGTTAATTAGGAATGACAGTTTCTTACTGATCACCCATGCCCCCATACAAAATCGCCCCCATCAAAACTTTACTCCTAATTTTCATAAGCAATTACAGAAGATTGAAGCTTATAAGAGAAAAACAACCTCAAGTACCGGCACATGCCACTCACACGCCTATTGTTACTAGGTTTACTAAATAGCATATGGTCCTCCCTTAACAAGTGAGTCTGCCCATAGCCGAGGCATGACATGTACCCATTTCGGATAAGTTCCTTAACGTCCGTGTAGGTTGGCTCAAGTCGCTTTATTGTCAACATGGATGCCAAATTAGCTGTATAACTTTGTGTGAGAATTAACACGAAAAAAAGCCATATTCCCATAACAATCCTACCCAAAGTGCTTAGCACCCTTTCCTCTACAAGACAATAAAATTAATTCTTTTAACGATGAGAATTTGATGTAAATATGCTGAAATAGAGAAGTGCGTTACTGTGCAGTCTATACCAGACTATTTTAACACTAACAACTACATGGTATCTTTTTTAATTCTACCTACCTACATGATTCAAGCACTAGTATGAATTTAACGTTCGCCTAGTGCGAGTATGCACTGTCATACCGACAGATGAGTATAGGTCGTGTGTAAAATAAATCGAACTAATATTGAAAGTTCATTGATGGACACATTTATGTGTCTAATATGATATCAATTGTATATATTGTTAGTGCTCGATTTCGTATTTATTATGTATTTTTATGTTTTTGTAGATGTTTTTGGGAAAATAAGCTTTTGCGGCGAAATTGGCTCGAAAAATGGTATTTGCGCTCATGGGAGAAAATCATTAAAGGCACTCCTCATATGGATAAGGGGTACCCAATTGATAAGGGGTAACCCATTGTTATTTGCACCCCCTAAGGCACCTGCTATATACATCCCTACTCTGGATGGAGGGGAGGTCATCTTCACCATTTGAAATATATTTTTGGCGGGAAGAATAGCTTCACACCCGCGCAGTTTGCTGAAGCTGTTTTGGGATGGATTTGCTTGGACTTTCTCACCGGTTCGATTTGGTTTAGCCTTGTTAACGTAAAACAGGGTTCGTATGTGTTTGAGACTCGATAAAAAAGGAAGTTTGCATCGACTTGGAGTTAAACAGGGGAGTTGGTTTTATGGGATAGTTGGTTGATGGTTTACGTGTTATTTTGTGGTTGATTTTTCTACAGAATCGGTTGGGATTGATCCGGTGTGTCGATACAAGATAAGTGGTGGACTTGGATGTGTTAAAAAAGGATATTTTATCTCAAGTTCGTAAACATGGAAGGAGAAACTATTTACGGTAAAAGGAAGAGAATCTCGGTCCTGTGTTGGTTATATATGGAAGAATATCTTATGTGAGCCTAAATCCTATCGGTAGTATACATCAGAGCCGCGTAAATAAGAGAAGATATAGCCAAGTCCCGTGACTTTTGGCCGAAGGAAAAGTAATTATTTTTGGGATTCAAGCGAGTTTTAATCGGCCTGTGATGATATAAATAGGTGTCGGAGGAGTCATAGAAGGTAGTCGAGAGTTTGGGGGTCGATAGAATCGGAGAAGAGAAGCGCAGGTGAAGTTGTAGGAATATTCACCTGTTGCTGGTGAAGAAAAGAAGCTGAAGAACATTAAACAGACGAGGACAGTCGCAGAGGCAGTCTTATTCAAACAACACAACAGAAGTATCGATGTTCAACAGATCACATATTTGAGTCTAAAATCAACTTCCCAAGTCCGAGAATCAAACCCTTTACTTACCACTTCAAACTACATCAATTTTTGGCGCCGCCGACGCGGACTTGTATTTAGGTTTAGGTTTTTAGGTTTTGTATGTTTATTTTTATTAGTTTATATATATTTTTGTTCCTTTTTACATCTTTTGGTATTTTTGTTTTTGTTGTGCAGGATTGGCTAAAAGCTAAAAGTGGAAAGTCGAACTTGCCAAAAAGGAGAAAACCGAAGATATTATTTTTGTTAGTTTTTCTCTATTTCTTTTGGATTTATATATATTGTTTGTTAATTTTTAGTATTTTTATTTTTATTTTTATTATTAAAAAAAATAAACGTGCACACACCAATTTCATCGCCAGACTACCGATTGTAGGAAAACTCGTGGATTAGTAAGATGAACCTGTGCCCTGGGCCTTATGGGAGCTACTAGATGAAAGTCCACAAACCTCAGCCTCGTAGCTTTGGGTATATTTTGTTGTAGATAACCTGAGCTTATCCATTTTAGTCAACCTTGCAAATGCACAATATCATGTCGAACTGGTATTACAATAGCCAATACAATGAAAATCCGACTGATTTACAACGTGGGCATCATTCTTTTTATGACCATAGTGTGGATAGTGTTTGGGAGCACCGACCTTTTCAAGGTTATGGCCCATACCAAGGTTAGCCCAATTACTATCCGCATGCGTACCGGCCTTACGAGCAAGAAAATGAGAAATATCATAGTACTAGTTCCTCGTCTTTGGACGGCTTAATTAAACATTTAAAAACTAGTCCTTCTTATGATCATTCTGTTCCTATTCTTCCTCTAGAAGATTCTCTTAAGATAATAGTTGATCATTCTGGTCCTATTCTTTCTCTAAAAGACTCTCTCAAGATACTATCTGAAAATACAGATAGGTTTGCGATAGAGATGAACGAAAGAATTGCTCGAAATAAGCTTAATTTCAATATTACCCTTGAGAATGAAGATAGTTATTCACATAATCAATATGACAAGGTTAGAATTGATAACACTACAGGTTTAGATGAGGTTCAACCGTTTTCATGTTATTATAATAATGATTATGATGAGGATAGTGCTGATGAAGAATCTGAAATATGTAGGCATAGTGATCAGGAATTTACTACTCCAATTGAGCTTTATAATGATAATAATATTTCTAGTTCAAATCCAAATAATTTTAATAATTATTCACCTATTCAAAAGGACGGGGATTTGACTAGAGATACCACCGTTTTAGACGATATAGAAATTCCTTTTGATTACGAAGCCGGTAATGGTTTAGAGGAACGAGTTTATTCTAAGAAAAATGTTTTAGAGTCTAGCGATTTAGAAACAATAGTCTTAGACGAAGAGGATGAACTCGTAGAGATTTTAAATATGAGTGAGTATGCATCACCTGAATATAACCTAGAAGAAGCAATTGACTATTTTCAGGATTCCAAAGATCTAGAAATTAGAGAAATTGTATCTAGTCTATCTAGAGACACCCAAAACTCTAAGTTTGGGGGTGATTATCATTCTCCATGTGCCTTACCTTTAGCTCATACTGACATATGTACCTCTACCATTTTAAAAGATCATCTTCAGATACATTTTCCTGAACCTAGTGGTGTCAATAAGGAAGTTCAGTTGTTACAAACCCATCCTCTGGTTGATGTCGTTTGCCCTGGATATGATACCCAGATTGATTTTGTTTTCCCACCAAAAAAAATTTCTTCCAATCGTGGGAACGTTTGAATTTGAAATTTGTCAGTTATTAAGTTCTGAGACTAAACCTAAACACTTTAGGAAAATAAAAACGACACCTTTGCTTAAGAATGACCACCACTTTCATTGCAGTCAACTATTTGAGTCAAATATGATTGACTATGAGGATCCTCAATTATTCGGGTTATTATTATGTGCTTCTAAATTATTAATTGAGTTTTTGCAGACTTT